>JAOTOM010004763.1:27500-107500 GCA_034440615.1 Ashinkailepas kermadecensis | reverse complement strand
CCTCACCGTTCGTGTCAAGTTCTCCCCCAGTTATTTGATAGCCACTGATGAACATAGAGACATAGACATGTAACACAGATAGACAAACATAGAGACAGTACAGAAGATAAAAACAGTGTATTTCTCATGTTCGCAAAATGTGGTTCCTGTCTAGCGGTACAGCATGTCAACGGCGCATTGTTCAGACTGCCATCTATTGGTCAACTATTAAACTTCTCCAATCATGACCATGCCAATTTGTCATTCATAGCTTAGAAGGTTGATACGAATTGAAAATTTAAAGGATCAACTACTTAAATTCAGCCGACAGTTCAAGGTCGCGAAACACTCACTCTTGCCTAGAAACTGTTCTATAGGGGAGAGAGTGTGTGTGTGGGGTGGGGAGGGGGGGGGGGGGTTCCTTAACAAACAGGTAGTATGATACAATATCGACTTAATCAGCGTTGCTAAATTAATGAACAGCTTCATGGCGGTAAGTCGCTGGGACGCGACCAGTAAGCGGTGGTGTGCGAGCACGAGAAGGGCTGATGTCCGCGGATTCCTAAGGAGAGAGGGCGCACGACGGTGTCGTTTTGAAATTAATTAGGGGATGGGGTGAAACCTCTGCTGGTTGGGAATGGCTAGGCTAGGCTAGGCTAGGGAAAGGCACACACACTCGGGTGGTTTGTGTGGGTCTTATCCACAATCAAACCTTGTCTTTGGGAGGGGACGCTCGGGTGGTAGGTGGATCTCAGATGGCGATGTTTGACGCTCGGGTGGTAGGTGGATCTCGAATGGAGATACTTGACGCGCAGGTGACAAAACGTAGCCAGTCAATATGGGCCGGGAGTTGAAATGGCCCCTGTTTTACTGAACCCGCGCCGTCTCGGGGGGGGGGAGTCGTTAACGACCCCCCTAAGGTTTTCCGCGGATAGTGGGAAAAAAACAGCGCGCGGTAGCGCGCCGATACTTGGCATGCCTTCTCCCACATCAATTTGACATGTCCTACCAAAACTTTGAAGTCAGGTCATCTATGGTCAACAAGTTAGTCAAGGTCAAGTGAGGTCACCTAAAAAAAGTTCAACAAGTCGTCGCGCTTTAACGGATAAAGATATTTTAATGAAACTTTCAGCGTTTGCATATCTTTAGGGATGCAATAAAACGCACCAGAATATTTGTTTTCCGTTTTTGATTAATTATTAGTTTTGCCTATTTACCCATTAGAGTTAAAATCGATGATTCTGGCTAAAGTAAGCATTTTTTATGGGAGCAAGTTGATTTTGAACAACGTTTTTCGGTCCGCTCTACCCATTAGATAAGGAAAATTAAAGATAACTTGAAAACTAAAAATTTTGAAATTAAAAATTTTACATTTTGATTTTTGGGTGGACACAAATTTTATGGACCTGGTCGATTTCGCTTTCCTTTTCTGATTCCAAATAATTTTTTTCTTCAAATCTCCCCAAAATGAACTCCCCAGAGCCAAAAACATGATAGAAGTCCTAAAAACCTAGGCCCCCTAGTGACGTCACTTTTTGGGAGGAACTTCTTTTTTGGGTGGTGTCTGGCCCTACTCGTCGAGAGCTTTCCGGTAACACCCGATTCATTTTCGTGCCGCCCATAGGTTGGAAGATAGGGGGGTATCCAACCCCCCCCCGAGATGGGGTGTGAGGATCTGACCGGAGAGACCTCAATTGAAGAGGGCTAAAGAGACGTCAATTAAATGCCTCCTCCAGGTATCCAATGACTAGGGACCGTCCATATATTTATTTCCTACCTACAATTCGCTCGGAGAGGGAGGAGAAAGAGGGAGGGAGGGTCTGACGCCGAAGTGTTAAATAACATACCAAGCAACAGGAGAGGGTAAAAAACCTACACCAACGCCCCCCGTGCACCCCTCTGGCCAAGTGGCTCGCCAGAGCTACCTTCAGACAGATGCCGCTTGCATGCAACATGGCAAAACTATGTCCATAGGGATTGGCGATTGCATCGGACATATGCAATTACCAGCATCTGTCAGGCATTATCCTTATTTACGATTGTCAGATTAAAGAAATCGCTGAGGGCTCAATCTGTATATTAGTGTGCTTTAGAACCACAACATGCTAGATCATAGGGTCTGCATCAGATAGATGTCGAATATTTGCTGTTATGAAAATGGTTAGTTCAACGGACTCAATTTTAAGAACGTGTCCGACATTACCAGAATCTCCTCCATGATGTACTTCCAACCATGGGATGATCTAAGGATGTTTTACCGATTAACTTCTTTGATGGTTTTTATGTATTTACATAGCACTTTCCAAATTTCTTTTTGCGCATGTTCATTGATTTTGACACTTAAAACGACAGATGAATTTTTTTTGCTGCACTTTTGTTTTGTATGCAGACCATAACTAGAGGCGTTGCGTAACTCAGTTAGTGGGCGCGAATGATCAACTCTGGTCGAAGCGCCCTAAAGCCCAAAACGCTAAGTAACCAACTCAGTTATCAGTTTATATGTGCAGACTAGACGCATGCTTATCCCAAACGAATACTTACTAGAGTCCTCACTTCTGCCACCTGAAACAAGAAAAGCATGGATGAGCACACGTCTTAATGGGCTGAAACTGTTCCTGTAACAACTGAAGATGGAGCTTTGCACACACACACGCGCAAGCACACACACACATACACATATATACATACATACATACAAGTATATATATATATATATATATATATATATATATATATATATATATATATATATATATATATATTGACCTGCGCTGCATATATACCTACCACCCTGCACTTCGTAGTAGCAGCGCATGCAGATGGGACAACATTGGTTTTCTGTAGTTTTTGTATCCATGCGTACTTACCGAAGCGGGTTCTAAGCTCATCCTCTACTTCACCGGCCTGGGCATTCCGGGCCATATCTGAAAATAGAAAGCATGCATTAGATACTCTGAATGGTAGGACAGCTTCGGTCATTTTTTCTCACGTCCTCATCGTCTCCCCTGATCCTCTCCACCTCGCTGTCTTGACGAGCCGTGATCCTCTACACCTCTCCGTCGTGGTGAGCCCTGATCCTCTCCACCTCTCCATCGTGGAGAGCCCTGATTCGCTCCACCTCTCCGTCGTGGCAAGCCCTGATCCTCTCCACCTCTCCGTCGTGGCGAGCCCTGATCCCCCCCCCCGTTTCTCCGTCGTGGCGACCTAGCTCATCGCACTCACTTCAAATCCGGTAATTCGCCCCGTGGTCCTCATTGTGCCGGCTGCCCCCGCCTCTCTCCAGTGGCATGCATCCCCTGCTGGTAACTCGCCCCGCGGTCCCCATTGTGCCGGCTGTCCCCGCCTCTCTCCGGTGGCATGCATCCCCTGCTGGTAACTCGCCCCGCGGTCCCCATTGTGCCGGCTATCCCCGCCTCTCTCCGGTGGCATGCATCCCCTGCTGGCATCCTCATGAAATATCCAAAGTAGCAGCCATAGTAACCATTGATGTCCTTCAGAGTCCCAAGCTCCACCATTGCACGACAGCGATGCCTTTTCGCGGGATTATCGCGGCACCAATCCATCAATTCCATTTTTCGCACCGTCAATTTCCGCAACGCCATTGTGACAACAGATCGCTGCACGAGTTGTTGTCGAAATTGTCGGTAATGCCTTCCTGTGTAATCAGCCGACCACCAACACCGTCCCCAACGCCTGTCGTGGCTGTGTGCTTGGTGTGTCGGCTGACACTGCAGTGCCACGAACAAGCAGCAACGTCACATCGTTTGCTTCATGGCAGGACAACTATCAACAGCCTTGCAGTTGGCAGCATCGAGTCGATGCTAGGCATATTCGACCTTACCCACCCAGCGTGACAACGTGAAGTTAGCATGAATATTGCCAACCGTTGGCAACGTAGTCGCCATAGCCTCGCGAATGTCTCCGGAGCACATGACAAAGCCACCCTTACAATTTATATTAAGTTCAGCGATCGTGTTCCCACGCGCTCGGTGTGCCATGCGGGCGAGCCATGTCACTTGCCAGTCAGACCGAGGGCAGTACAGCCAGCGAGACTCATCGCAGCTGGATGATTCGGGCCGTTGTGGTGGGGCAGCCTCATCAGGTCTGAATTGGAATGGAATTTACACGAAAATCATAGTAAACGCCTGGCTTTTAAAGCACACATACAGGCATACCCCCCAAACGCGCACGCACACACCCACACACAAACACACACACACACGCACGCACGCACGCACGCACGCACGCACGCACACACACACGCACGCACGCATGCACGCACGCACGCATGCACGCACGCACGCATGCACGCACGCACACGAACACGCACGCACGCACGCACGCACGCACGCACACACACACACACACACACACACACGCTTGCACACGCACACGCACACGCACACGCACACAAGCATAAATCATTATGGTATATTCTAGTAAAATTAATCACGCTCGGGTCAACGGTGACGCTCAAGATAAACCCTGTGAACACGGTACCATTGCCTGATTGGTTGGCGCCGAATACTGCGGAAGGAAGAACGCACGCTTCCGTCTGACGGCCGATGACGCACAATGCTGACGTCACCAGCAGGCACTGGGCCATTCGTGTGACGTCACGGGTGAATGTTTGCGTTTCTTTGTAGTGCGGCGCTGCGAGTAGCCTGTGTAAAATGCGCGTGTGTGAACTGTGGATACATCTGGAGCATGCGCTGCGATGCTGCGCAAATTTGCACCACAGCTATTCCAGGAGAGATACGTGCGTTGTCGGCTGGCTTCATGCGGTGCTTCGCTATCACGTGTCCGATGCTATGGTATCTGCGACATTGTTCACTACACAGGTACATTCTTGCATTGTCTCCGATGCAATTTGCGCTGTTTTCCACCGAAATGATTCGCATTCCTTGGCACTGCCGTACATCGGCTGTCCTACATTCAGTGAATTTATAACTATGGTGGTGAAAATTAACTAGAATCTAAGTGTAAAACTGAGGTTCAATGAGGGGAAAATGGAAATTGAACAGAATAACGCTGTATTAAAAACTCTGATAATACTCCTGACGATGGGGTAGGGACCGAGTTAGGGCTCGAGTTATTAATATATTGCTATTTTGCTCTAGTTCTATTCTTCCTGCAAATGAAGGCCAACTTTATACTTAGCTACACCTAATTTTCACCACCATGAACTCTACAGGGAAACAAAGACGCTTCTTAACCAACTTAATGATAACTACACAGCACACACGCCGGAAGGGCGCAACTTATGCGTCTTCACTCACTGTCGCAAGTTTTACTCTGCGAATTTCGAATAATATTGCATCTCAGATGTTACCTCTGGATACATCGCTATCATTAACACCGGCTCTTGGCACATTTCTACCGGATAGATCGCTATCATTAATACCCGGTCTTGCAGTGGCCTACCGATAGGAGGGGAAAAGGGCTGTGTCCCCCTGAGAGGTTGTGGGGCCTCACAGAATCGCGCCGGGGTTCCTAAAAATTACGCCATGTACCCTAAGAATCCCGTTGGGGACCCAAAAAATCGCACTAGGTCCCCTAAGAGCCACCTTAGGGCCAACAAAAATCGAGCAGCTGCCCCCGAAGATGACGCTGGGGGCCCACAAAATTGCACGGGGCCATAAAAATCACATTGGGGGCTTCAAAAAGTCGCACCAATGCCCCTGAAAATCACATTGAGGCCGAAATATCGTTCCGGGGCCCCTAAAAATGAGGCTGGCTGCTCCAAGAATTCGCCCCTGGGATCAGGCCCCTGAAAATACCACTGGGAACCAAAAAATTCGCACCGGGGCCTCCGAAAAGTCGCGCCGGGCCCCCAAAAAATCACGCTAGGACCTCAAAAGGTCGCGCCGGGGTCCCAGGAAATCACGCTGGGGCCCAAGAAGTCTCGCTGGGGCCCATGAAACGCTGGGCCAAAAAAGACGGGCCGGGCCCCTGACAATCATGCTGGGGCCCAAAGATGTCATACTGGGGTATTTGAAGCTCACTATGGGCCCCAAAAAGACAGGTTTGGCCCACGAAAATTACGCTGGGGATCAAAAGATCAGGCCGAGACACATGAAAATCACACTGTGGCTCCCAAAAAGTCGGACCGGGGTCCTTGCAAATCACACTGAGGGCCTCAAAAGTTCGGGCCTGGGCCCCTGCAAATCACGCTAGGGACCAAAAAATGTCGTGCCGGGTTCTTGAAAATCACTACGGTTACACCAAAAGGTTGGACCCGGAAAAATCACACTGAGTCTGGGGATAGCAAAAAGTCGCACTCGGGTCCCTGAAAATCACGCTAGGGGCTCGACAGGTCGCAGACAGGTCGCGTCCCCAGACGTGTCATCGGAACCACTAAAAAAATGAAGCCGGTGCAACGGAAATAAAACTGTCCGCAAATAGAATATCACTCTGGGCTCTCAACAATCGATCCAAAAGCTCCCAAAGCGTTAAACATATTGAGCCCCCAAAAACGTGTCGAGACCATTAAAACTCGCGCTGGGTATCCCAACAAATGACGACGGGGAAAAAAACGTACTCAAACGCAAAAGTCGCGTCGCTTCCCTTGAAAATCACACTGGGAGCCCACAAAATCCAACCAGAGCCCCACAAGTCTCAGCTGGCTTCCCGAAAATCAAAGCCTTCCCGGAATGTCACTATGCGGCCACAAAAAGTGCGTCAATTACCCCCCCCCCCCTCACAAAAACGTGTCGGGCCCCGGAAAAGAAGCGTTGAGGCAACGAAGAAAATGCACCGGCAACTCGAAGAATCGTACCGTGGCCCGAATATATCCCACAGGGGGCTAAAAAACCGGCTAGGGCCCTCAAAAAGTGGCATGGTCCTAAAAAATGAACAAACAGACCGGGCACTAAATAAACCCATCGGGGCCTTCGAAAACGCTCCGGTACCTCAAAAGTACCGTCGGTACGCAAAATAGTAACAAAACTCTAAGAAAGAGCCGGGGTCTCAAAGATGTGCGGGGCCTCGAGCAATAATTGGCTGGAGCCCTAAAATACACCCATGGACGAAGAAAAACGTAACGGGTCCAAAATAGAACGCCTAGGTAGGACCTTGGCTCCGTAGCCAATCTGGGAGCATATGTAACCAAAGGGATGAGGTGCATCAAAGCTCAGCGGGCATCCGGATTTCTTAACCACCAAAAAATGTGGGAAGAAGAAAACTAATCATCGAATTGAATTAATCGAATTTCCCCAGCGAACCCGTATACGAAGCATTCCACACGTCAAATATGGCATAAGACTATCATGTGGCAGCAATTAGCAAATCGTAGAAAGCCAAGCAAAAACCGGAGAATCCCACGAAGTGTGGCGAATGCGCCGAATACGCAAAGCGGGTGCACACGTACACGAACGTTGGCGGTTTGGCGACCGGGTGCTATTAACTGGAATGCCTGAAATTGGGAAATTTTACATTTTTAATTTATTTGCATAGGTGTAATTTCAGCAGGGTGAGGTGACTTATCAAGGGACATGAAAAGAAAAACATTCGAACAGGATGGGGGAGTTGGGGTTGAAATCGGGTGACTTAGAAACGATGGTGGTAGATTGGGCCCCCTTCACAGGACAATTAATTTGGTCACTAATTATTTCATGGAAAAAAGCACAAATGGAAAATATTGGTTTTCCCCCTGTGGAGAAATAGTGGTCGAAATTCGGAGACTTTTAAAAAATGGGGTAGGTGGGCCCCTTTAATTCTGTTTGATCCTCTAGTGCAAATCCTAGGTACGCTACTGGGCTCTTGGCAATGGCTTCTGGATACATCGTTTTAGCCAGCACCAAATCTCAATAGATCTACGAGCGCTCCACTTCCGAGTGCCAATAAAAGCTAAGCACGGACAGGAAATGAGCCCCCAGCTTTAATCTGCAGCCACTTTGCAGGAATAGAAACGTTTGAAAATGCAAATGCAGGCTGGTGATTCCTCACATATCATTTTGGCGTTCAGACGGATTCACGTATACTTCATCCAAGACGGGACCGTAATGATACTGCTGAAAGTCGCAGTAGCGGGGGGGGGGCAAACGGAGCTGCATGGCGCCATCCCATTTCATTCTGCAACACTTCGAAATTCGAGGAAACACACCAATAGCTTGTCACAGCCGGTGACGTCTCCTTAGCCAGCGAAGTCGATTGGTTTGCTTCGTCAGTGCTTCCAGTTACACTGCCGCAGCACTGCAGGCTTCCACACGCTGTATTCACACACCCATAACGCGACAGCAAACCGTGCCCAGAGTGGCGATATTTTGACCCCTGTGAGCAGATCTTGACGATAGCTGTATAGAAGCGGAATGCCGTCACTCATACTGGCATTGCATAGCAGGCCAATGAGACAATTGCCGTAGTTGCAGTAGAAAACGCTTAAATTCTCTTTCCCTCTCTCTTTGTCTCTTTTTCACTCTCTGCCTCCCTCTCTCACTCTCGCCCTCTCTCGCTCTCCCTCCCTATCTCTCGCTCTCCCTCCCTCTCTCTCTCTCTCTCTCTCTCTCTCTCTCTCTCTCTCTCTCTCTCTCTCTCACACGCTCTCTCTTTCTCTCTCTCATGCTCACGCTTAATGCTGAGCCTCTTAGGTTATTGGTGGGTGGCAACTGGCATCTAAGATTGCGAAAGCACACCCGAATATGCCAAGCGTATACTTACTTTGTATGTCATATTTCATGTAGCTGGAGTGGCCAACCAAGTTCGCCAGGTCATCGATGTTCCTGGTTTTGCTCAGCGCCTCCGCCATTGTGATGGGAATCTAACGATGGTAGGCGCGAATGTTAGTGATGCAAACATATGCATTTATTTGCCAATGATGAAATAAGAACGACTGAATCTAACGGTGGCAGAACATGGTAGAGTATCCTTTCATTGATTTCAGTATCTGGCTGAGCGCTGAGCGACTGCAGTCCTGACTTATATCAGCATGGGACATTAGCTATCGTCCGTCTGGTGTGCTGCATCGTGCACCCTCCTCCCACTCCCCTCTCCCCAAAAGGTGGCCACGGGATCCTGGCTAAACGCAGTGTCAGTTAGCCCCAGCCGTCACGATTGGACAATCAAAGACATTTAGGGAGATCTGATATATCAAACGACATTAGGCATTCTGGAGGCCGCAGATGTCACATACCAACTCACCGAGGTCTGCAATTATATACGGCGGCTTTGGAAGCTGATTTTCTTTTTTAATGCATTAATCCACATGAAACCTGGGTCCTTATATTCTGAACGTAAAAGAGGTGGGGATTTGCTCCGGATTTTGAAAGAACATTTTCGAGATATGGAATTCACATACGCAATCGATGCCAAGAGCGGGGGTACTCGGGAAGCAAAACAAACTGCTTTATTAGAAAGAATGTATTACAGCTGTGTGTACTTTCATTTCAGTTCCCAACTATCATACTCGGAATTGAGCAGCCTGAAGGCCAGAAGATTGGTGGCCTCACAAAACGCATATGACATGGGCAAACAAAAACACTTTGGAATGAAAGGATCATCAAATACACGATGTCATGGGTGGAGTTTCATTATGAACAAGTAGGTGGTGCTTGAACACCACATAAGAGTGTCTGAGCACCACCTAGCTTTTATAAACCTAGCATTAGTTCTAGTGGGAATGTATGGAAAAGCACCACCTAGAAACCACCACAACGTCATGCAAAAGCACCACCTCAATTTTTCAGAACACTGTGGGCACTCCACCAGTGCACAATGCATACATGATGCCACGTGGCAATCATAACCCTATTACCATTTAAGGACCTCTGAATTAGCCATGGACGTTTTGGTTTGAGCCTCCACGAGTCGTCCGAAGCCGCGGACTCCCGCCGACTTACCCCGGGCATGCCATTGGCTCTCTCAAACTCGTCGCCGCCGCGGTCGCCGAACACGATGGCCTGCGAGGAGCGAGGCGACGCGCCATACCGCGCGTGGTCCCGGGTGTAGGGTGGCGGCTCGGCCACCGCCGCGGCCGGCACCGCCACCGCCACCACCGCCGCCGCCACCACCACCACCAGCATGGTCGCCACCATCGTCGCTCGTCGTCGTCGGCTCGGACAGTCGCGCTCGCCGCTCGCTACTGCCGGCCGGCGTGCGCGACGTCCGCTTAAGGCGACCCGGTCCGTGGACGGTCGACGTGACGCAGCGGCGCCGGCCCTCTGTTTACTGAGAACGTGACACCGAACACTGACCAGACGGCCGACGGTTCGCCGGAGTCGGGCCGGGATCGTGCTCGCCCTCCCCTCCGCCCTCCCGGGCGGTCGTGCCGCGGGGCCCCTCTGGAGGGTCGAGTTTCAGACACGCCACGTTGTCGTTCGCTCGGTCGACGCGACCGGGTGAGGGCGTGATGCCCTGCCGCGCTTCCGTCCAGCTCTTGGTCACCGGGTTTCCGGCGGTTAGTCAGCGAGGATGGGGCGGTGCCGTGTGCAACGGCGGCCGACATGGCGCTGTCCGCGGCACGCACGCTGCGCGTGCAGTACGCGAGTGCGTGCGGGAGCCGGGCGGGGGCGGCACGGCAGGGCGTCACGTACCGCCGCAGGTCGAACGACGCAGTGAATCAGGGCGCGACTGCTCGCGAAACCGCCAGCCAGTGCTGTGCGGCCGGGGACTGACGTCAGGTGCCGCAGTCGGTCACCGTCGGCAGAAGACCGCAGACAGGGACCACCGGCGAGGCACCACCGGCGGGGGACCGCGGCCAGAGGCCGTCAGCTATGGATCGCAGTCAGGCATCACAGCCAGGGACGGTCAGCCACGGACCGGAGCCAGGGATCACCAGGAAGGATCAGCCAGGACCGCCAGTCGGGCCAAGGATCACAGGAGGATCCCAGCCAGGGACAGTCACGGACCGGAGCCAGGGATCACAAACAGCCATGGACGGTCAGTCACGGACCGGAGCCAGACAAGGGATCTCAGTCAGGGACCGTCACTCAGGGGTGGCAAGGGATCACAGGGATCCAGCCAGGGACGGTCAGCCACGGACCGGAGCCAGGGATCAGTCAGGGAGTAGTCGCGGACCGAGCCAGGGATCAGCCAGGGTGCAAGGTCCACAGGGACCGTCAGTCACGGACCGGAGCCAGGGATCACTCAGGGGTGGCAAGGGATCACAGCCAGGGACCGTCAGCCACGGACCGGAGCCAGGGATCAGCCAGGGTGGCAAGGGATCTCCAGCCAGGGACCGTCAGTCACGGACCGGAGCCAGGGACCAGTGAGAGGTGGTAGGCGGTTGTAGACAGATATCCAGCAAGGCCGACAAACATGAGGACAGGCTTTCTGTGCAGTCGGTGCGCGGATCAGAATACCAACGCAAAGCTCTCTTTACGTCTAACGGCTCGATCAGCGCCAAGAAGTTCCAGTAGTTGTCTGCAGCGCTGGTCAGCCAGCATAGCGCTGTGTGAGTCATGGTGACCTTCGTATGAGGACTTTGAAATGCAACCGTCGGCCAAGTCCAACGTCGTGCCAGGATGACACTGTAAAGCGGGCTTCCGGTGAAGCCGATGCTTCTAGATCTTTATTGCGCAATGCTCAACATACACGCTGATTTATGGAAAATCCGATATCACATTTCGGATCGCATCTGACGCTCCGCGTTTTTTCGTGTTCCAGGTACACGTCATTGAGCCGTTGTCAATTTTATATCGGCGAAACTAGAAGACTTATCAGGGAGCGTTATTATGAGCACCTCAGTGACGCACGTTTCAGACGTCCCTGTACTCCCATGGGCGAACAAATGCTCAAAAGCGATCCATCCATGGACTGTGAGACCAACTTTCGTTTTTATGTGCAGAGATACTGTGGTCAGCCAGAGACAACGCTGATCTAAAGGTGTTGGAGCCCCGATAAACTCGAGACACACATCCTAACATAAATTACATGAATCCTACATAAATTACATGAATTCTACATAAATTACATGAATCCTACATAAATTACATGAATCCTACATAAATTACATGAATCCTACATCAATTACCATACAACATAAACCTCATGGTACATCACTTAACCTTATTCTTTCAAACGTACTTGTCGTATTTGCACACACACCAAAGACATAGCGTAGTAGTCAGAGGTGAGACATGGAGAAAGATAATCCAGATACAGGGATATTAGGGGTGAACGAGAGAGGGAGGGATGGAAGGGAGCGGAGGGGAGGGGAGGGAGAGAGAGGGATGGAGGGATGGATGGATGGATGGATGGATAGATGAACTTATGGATTTATGGATAGGTGGATAGATTGATATATCCATCTATTCATGATGAATATATGAATGGATGGATGGATTGATGAATGGATGGATGGAAGGGTGGACAGGTAAATAGATGTCACACTGTGTCGCAATGTCACATATGGTGACAAATATGAAGAGCAAAAGATAAAAAGTTTTTGGTTGTCGTCACGACCGCGCAAAAAACAATACCGGCAACAAATACCGGTGGTCGGCCGGCCAGCAGGCGCAGGCGCGAGTACGGCGCCGCAGCACGCCGCACCGGTAGTGGTCCGGCGCCGCAGCACGCCGCACCGGCAGTGGTCCGGCGCCGCAGCACGCCGCACCGACAGTGGTCCGGCGCCGCAGCACGCCGCACCGGCAGTGGTCCGGCGCCGCAGCACGCCGCACCGGCAGTGGTCCGGCGCCGCAGCACGCCGCACCGGCAGTGGTCCGGCGCTGCAGCACGCCGCACCGGCAGTGGTCCGGCGCCGCAGCACGCCGCACCGGCAGTGGTCCGGCGCCGCAGCACGCCGCACCGGCAGTGGTCCGGCGCCGCAGCACGCCGCACCGGCAGTGGTCCGGCGCCGCAGCACGCCGCACCGGCAGTGGTCCGGCGCCGCAGCACGCCGCACCGGCAGTGGTCCGGCGCCGCAGCACGCCGCACCGGCAGTGGTCCGGCGCCGCAGCACGCCGCACCGGCAGTGGTCCGGCGCCGCAGCACGCCGCACCGGTAGTGGTCCGACGCCGCAGCACGACGCACCGGTAGTGGTCCGGCGCCGCCGCTGGCTCCCTGTCGCCCACCCAGCTCACACGGCCGTATTGGCGAGAGCATTGGCCAGTTGCAGCGATGGTATTGGCCAGGATTCTAGGGCGGATCGAGAGGCTCGGTCTGGGTCCAGTTGAGTCGGTTTGAACTAACTCGCTTGGCGGAAGAGGGAGTACCAAAAACAATTTAATTTCAAGATCTGATGAAAAGACAACTTATAAGAAAAAAAAAGTTCGTTTAGAATAATATTTGTATAATGCGATGTGTGAAGATTTTTAGAAAAAAAACTACGGTTTAAAAAAGGGAAATAATGTCGTTTTTATGGGGCTTTGGGGTTCCGCAATGCCTTGCCATTGGATCTGCCGTTAGCAATATTGTCCCCTCCCCTCCCTCCAAACTGTAAAACCGTTCCTGCGCCACAGTTCGTACGGATGCCCAATCCATCTTGTGCTCTAATAGCTGAGCTGGTTCTGTGGGCGTTGCACATCCCCCCCAAAAAAAAACAGTTAAAAACCGTGAAATAATTCCAATTTAAAGGTATTTTATGATTGTTTGGAAGTACAATATGGTAGCATTAGATCTAGTACATCTTGGGGGGGGCCCCAACTTTTTTCCAAAAAAAAATTAGCCAACAAGCGTTTGATGACCTCCATCGATCGTGAGGTAAACAAACAAATTTTCTTAGAACCGATCCACACAAATATCAAATTGTTCCAATGTTAGCGGTGACATTGTGATAAAAATTTTTGAAAAAAAGGAAAAAAAAAAAAAAGGGAGGTTTTTTTTCCCCAAAAAAAGAAGTCCCCCCAAACGGGGGGGGGGAATCCCCCCCTTTTTGTGGGGGGGTTAAATTGGAAAGAAATAGCCCCAACTGAAGCTGCAGCTGGGTTAACAGGTTCACTGCGGGCACTATGGCAACTTCCTCTACAGTCCATCAGCATCAGTTCATGGAAACAGTAGCGGGAACATGCCCGGCAATGGTCGTCGGCTGAGGAATGACGGCGTCTGTTGATAAGGCACGAGTCCTGCTGCTGCCAGGTACTTCCTGTGCGGCCAGCTTTATGCACAAATTCCACAGTTGGGAATGTCGAAACGATGCATGCAAGGTACATTGGCACAAGGAATTCGTGCCCCGCTCTCGTGGGAACGAATGCCGTGGTTTTGATGTCCTTAAAATCACCGTAATAGGCAACTGAACATAAATCAACAGCCGCTCACCTTTTGATGACGTAGGATGTGGTAAGGTCGGCGCTGGTACGTAACACTTGGCTGGCAACTCGTCTCTGTCCTGCATTCGGTAAGCGTTCCATGATCCCATGACAACGATAACGGCTAGTACGAGAAGAGTCGGACAAATTGTATAATAGAGTGACATTGCTAGTTTAAGACATGCAATCATGGTAATCTCTGACCATCTGCAGAAGGACCTCGGCAATAGCAGCAATTACTTGCCATCAGCGAATCTAGTTCTGGACTCCCAGTGGTATGCCATGCGCACTCGCTTCAAAAGGAGAGACATCACATTTGCGACCTTTTCATATTTGCTATCCACCTCCAAAGTACAGCACGTGTCTGGAGAAAATCCTTGAAAAGTGGAGGAAAAGCTTGGCAGTGCCTGTACTACCAAATATGGCCTCCGTCATCCGAATGGCCAGAGCGTAGGTGTACACTGTCGTTGACCAAATGAAAACAGGTTTTCTGACGCAAGAAGTGGTTTTGATGTCCTTATAAATCACCGTAATAGGCAACTGAACATACGAATTGTTTTGAACTTGTTTTATGACTATCAAGGCTCGCGTGTCCTGAGCCGTTAGAGGGTCCCCGAGCCGACGGATGGGGTCCCGGGCCGGACCTGCAGAGCCGCTGGGTCGGCATTGGCTCACGCTGATGGAGGGGGCTCAGGTCGATAAAGAGGCCTCCCCAGCTACGGATATGATCCGGGCCGTAGTGGAGGGTTTCCGGCGCTACGTGAAGGACCTCCAAGCCCATAGAGGGGCCGGCCTGTTGAAAAAACAGTGGCGTTTCCAAAAGGTGAAGGGGCACCCGCCCCCAGGCGAGTCCGATGGGGCTTCCAGGCGACCACCTTGAGGGCAGAGATATAACCGACTAAAAATGTGCACGCACCTAACAGTTTGTGTGCACGCACCCTTGAGACCTGAAGACGTCCACCCTGAGGGGTGGCAAGGGCCGTGAAGACGAGAGTGGGCCCGCCCGATAGCTGGAATGCCAATGCCAGCTGGAAAGAGCAGTCTCAGCTGGAATGGGCCCCGAACAGCTGAGAAATAAACAGGGCGCCTGAGGGCAAGAGGGCTGGGATGCCTTTTAGGTTTAAAGGGGTCCCACATCGCATGCACCGGGGCGCAGCGGATGGCCGCCGCGCAGAGCCGTCAGCTGACGGGGGCCGCGCCGCTCCAGCACATACACACTAAAACGGAAATTTACGGATTTAGCGCAAAAATGCGTAACTTTGGACATTGGATCCACGATCTGAAGGCATTGGGTTATCGCTGTGTGCAAAAATATCCGTGGAACTCAGTGGAACTCACTTTATAACTCTGCACTAGGGATCTAGGGAATTATCTAAGGAAGTTTTCCATAAATGATGGTATCACTCTCCGAGGCATAATTGTACGAAACAGGTCCGATATTTTACGGAATTTTTTTATTTGCGATGGCTTTCATAAGCAGATGAACCAAAAATGTGCTATGCTCCCTGCTATGCTTACATTTATGATGCCATGACTAAATCAGGACTTCATAAACACAGCTAGTTTACAGCGCCGCTCGGAAACCCGTTTTAAACATCGCGGCATTGGCTGACTTTAACAGCATATTGCACCGCCAAGATGATGTTGACGGTGAAAATGAATGCAACCATCGAATGCACCGTTCATTTTTACATGTGTATCCGTGATCAGAAGTAACAAAGTTGAAAGTTGATTTTTAAAATAAAAAGCGGTTTAAAGGCGATCTGGCCCACTGTGCATTGGTGAGAACAGGATGATAATAGGTGATATTTGGCCGGCCATACGTATCGATTGCGCGTCTGAGCCATACATGCCCCATATTCCATACACCATGCACCATATTCATTGGCCCGCCTTTCACAATAGCCTCTGAGCCATACGTATTAATATTTCCATCACTTTATTTGATTTCATTTTATATTTGATTCTGTGCCTCCCCAAAGCTCCAAAGCCGGACCGATGTGTTCCCATCGACGTGTTCCAGTAGCAATCCTGGATGCGAAGTTGATACGTTTTGTACTCTGTAGCTGACCCTCGGATGCTCCTCCCCAGACCGAAATGCGATAAGTGATATGCGGAAAGACGTGAGTTTGAATCAGCAATTTGAGTGTCCTTGATGAAGTGGGGACGGAGCCGGTAGAGGTAGATAAGGAAGCAGTTGTGGTTCCGGGCGGCCTGTGTGAGTTGTCCCCCATCCCCTCCTCCCAGAACGAGAGCTATGAAGACACCCAGCAGCTTGAAAGCCTGTGTTGGTTTGACATTTGAAATTTGAAACTGGAAATCTACAGCTTTTCTCTTTCGCTGAGAGCCAATGAGCATGAAGTCCATTCCCAGCCAGCATTTTAACTGGGCCCCGACTGGGCACAGTGCGTGACTGGGCAAACCGTCAGGGGCCCAGCATGGCCCCAACCGGCAAAACCTGGAAACGTTAGCTGAATGGGCAGCCCGGCCGGGGCCCAACATGGGCCCAGTCCATCGCGCGATTCATATCAGCGTCGCATTTCGCGGCGATACCGATCGTCTGCCCGGTCTGGGCCCGGTCGGGGCCCAGTCGGGGCGCAGTTCCCCCAACATTAGCGCGCTGTCGCCATGAACGCGCAAAAGACGCCATTCTCAAGACGTGGGACGCCGGATTCTTTCTTGGCGCAGCTGCTCTACCATCAATTCGAGGTTTGTGAGAATTGTCGTTGATTAAACATGTGAGGAGTTGGATTTAAATATTCAAGGCTTATTCATTCAACCAATCCACCAATGTTGGTATATCGGACTTTGACTACCATAGGAGTATGGCTCGAAAAGTAGGCTCCCTGGATTTCTAGCATGCAGAACATTACCCTCCAGGAAAGTCTTGGTCATTTTTCTCTTGAAATTTAATGGAGCTGCTCGTAATTAACTGGTTTGTGATGAAGATGCAATGGAAAGTGCAAACCGATGTTATGATGTAACTGGTTTTGAAGAACAACTATCCTCCATATCTGATTATGCAAAATGTTTCCTCAACATCAAGGACTACCTACAAAGTGCAAATACAGCCATTGTTTTGTGCCATAGCTTTCCATATTCATAGCTGGCGTTTCTCAGATATGATAAGAAGAATTTAAACACTGCTCGCGGTTAATTCAACATTCCTTTACATAAAAAAGGCTGTATTACCACAGTTTAAGGTAATTATGACACAAGTTTTCATACATTTTACATCCATGAATCATACAAAGAGGTTTGGTTTGGAGGAGGAGGAGGAGGAGGAGGATTTGGTAACGTTAGGTTATGTTAGGCTTTTCTAGTAAGTGAGACAAATTTTCAATATTCTTTTTCTTCAAATTAAAAATAAAGATATTTCTTTCTTGAAAAAGTTTCTGGAAATTTTCCATAAACAAGAATTAGCTTTGGTATTATTGAATTTAAGGCAACCACGAGACAAGATTTACGCACATTTTACCGCCATGAAGCATACAAAGGGGTTAGGTTTGGTTAAGTCAGGCCTGATTAACCTTTTGTTGCAATTATAACATTTTTATGACATTTTTATTAATTGATTTTGTTTTCTCCAAAAACGGTTCAGGCTAGCTTAGGATAGGTTGGGTTAGCTTAGGTTTTTATTTGCATTTTTTAAAGAAAATAAATTGTTTGGAATTTTTCAGTAAAAAAAATTTGCATGTGGATCAAGCCAATCGGTTTTGAGTGGACTAGGGCGGGGCGGGGGGCAGAGAACTCCTGCTGTCGTTGGACAGTGCCTGTTGTTTTGGTTCAGTTCGGCAATGCATGTTGCCACTGAAGAGCAGCATCATACTGATCATTACTATGGTATTCTTTATATGATGACATTAATTTTAGGACATATTGACAGCTGTGAAGATTTTTCTAACGGTGTTGGCTGACGACATCTTGAAGCAAGGTGCGTGGGGCTGTTTGGTGGCTCTTCCACTACCTCACAATTAATGCTATCTGCAAATGTGCTGCAGAGGCTACCAGGAGACTACTGTCATCCGTGCTTGTTAAGCTGGATGTAGTCATCAAAAAGCAGGATGCCCTTTCTACATGCCTAGATGCCCTCCAAGGGAAGGCAGTGACGTCGCTGAAACCAGAGGACTTCCGATCCCGGCTAGCAGACACGAAGACATTGCAGCATTGACGGAGCACTTGGAGTCTCTAGAACAGCGCAGCTCACTGCTATGGTTTGATTTATATATGTTTATCATATAGTTTCTTCAATGGAGACAGGACTATTCTAGTTTTGAAGTTGTATTTTGTGTGATGGCTCCTTTGTTGACTGCGTGACATCGGTGTCGTTTTTGTTCCTGCATAACAGATGACCCTTGCCATACTTAACTGTTTTAGTTACCGAGTACTGCACTAAATATTCTTCCATAATCTAATTTACCCAGGAATTTGTCTCTTAGGAAAACTCGCCATTGTCTCATACTGTCCCAATCGTGCTTTAATCCAAAAGATGCCAAAATTAATAGCCTGCTGCCGATTTATCCATGAGCGAAGGCGCCACTTTTGACGTGCTTCTCTCTCCCTTAGGGGAGCATAAGGCGACAAGTCTTCCATTGTTCAATCAGGACAGCTTTTCCGCTTCTTATTAGAAATAAAGTTTTCTGTGATTTATACTTCTCATTAACTCGCTTTTACATCTGACAAAATGAGGATTGTAGCACAGCATGGTATCACACTTGTATTTCACCACGGGGGCTTGCCATTCTGGCTGACTTTCACTGACTTTCGCTTACTTCCACTATTTCACTGACTATGTTGCTTGCATTTTACTGTTTGACTGACGATGTTATAGCGCTGAATGACCCACACAGTCTATGCGCCCATAAATTACAATAACCAACTAACCAATCAACACAAACGAACAGTATACATCACCTTTTGTTGGCCTTCTTCGGCTGTTCTTTAGCTGTCAACAGCTGAAGAATCCCCATGGGTGGAAGATACTGTTGATTTGGGCATATTTTGGATTAAATTGTCATTTTAACAGCATGAGACTGGCTGATTTTTCAAACAGTTTATGCCATGAGTCTCACAGTCAGCATTCGTCACCTGCAATTTAAGTGAATTATTTTGATTTTAGGGCGCATTTATTTCATTGGTAATGTAGCACCCTAATATGTTCCCTTCAATCAGATAACTAAAAGTTGCTCATGTTTCCAGGCGTGCTACTTGGCCACCTTGGGTGGTGACACCGTGACGGCAGTATTGCGGCTGTGTTGTTCGGCTCTCATGGACAGCGTCGCATCTGACCTCTTCTCACTGACTGGGAAGTCCAAACGCGGAGGGAAGAAGAAGTTCCAGGGAACGCGTTTGCACCAGACCATAATCCGTAAGTGATAAAATAACACACGATCATTTAACATTATTAACATTATACAAATATTATATATTAACATTATTGTGTAAGGCATGAAAATATATCTCAATGTTACGTGGATGCTTATTCCCCCCCCCATCTAACCCCTCTTCAGATCTCGATAACGCATGTGGAAATATTTTTGAAAGATATCGTTTGAAGGCTTGTAACATTGCCTGCAATATTGTTGTAAGCAAAGCTGAAATTTCGAAAACGACGGGTGAGGGAGGAAAAGAAGGTGAATTAATGACTTTTTTTGTTTCACAAAAGCTCTAATTTCACATTGAGGTCCAGTTATTGTTAATTGAGTCCAATTTAATAATGCATTATTTGTGTTGTAATGCAGTTCAATTACAGAACCATTGTAGCTGAACTTCAGGCGGACGTTTTTGGTCAACTACGCCCAATTATCGTCCATGTCCCCAAAGCTGGCCTTGATCCGCCCATTTCGGAAATGATCCGCTTCCATTGCCATGCGAATTCCCAATGTCCAGGTTTCGGTTTACTATCATTTTGAAACCACCACTACCTCCTTACTTCGTTACCCTGGAACCGCCGCTGCCATTGATGCACATATCTAGTGACGTTAAATGTGCAATCAATATGTATGTTTTCTTCACCAACGCACAGTGTGACAACTCAAGGGAAAAACTGGCCAGAAATGCATTTATCGACCATTTTTTATGCCATATTCGTGGCGCCATGGCATCAGCAAAAGCTTGAGGCACACCAGGTCACAGTTTTTATGACAATTTTCACAGAATTTGATATAGTAACAAGTCCATGGACATGGACAACATTACGTGCGGAAAAAACGATGCATGCGTGCACAAATGTTGTCGGAGTTTGACGACTGATAAAGGTAAGATGCATTCTAAAAACCTGGACAAGTGAGGTATGAAATGATAGGTATGAATGATAGAACATTCTCCATGCGATAAGCAATTCAAAAAGGCATGGAACGATCCACAATATTCTGTTTTTGATTTAAAAATAAGTCATTACAACAGTCGTTAAATTTTAAGTACCTCCAAGTTCGATTAAGGTTTTAAAAATAACGCACAACAGCGCATAACCAGACACCAATCCCAATTAAATCAGCGATCCTTTGACTATATGTACCGTAAGTTTCAGTTGCACCTATCTGCTCTAACACCGGTAGTGATCAATTGTATCCCGGCAGGTCGCGGTGCGATGCGGTGGCCGGCACGGGGAAGCCCCGGCAGGTCGCGGTGCGATGCGGTGGCCGGCACGGGGAAGCCCCAGCCGGACGCCGCGACGCGCCGGCTGGCGGGGTGTCTTGACCGGGTAGCCTGATCCAGCGATCGCTGTGCAAAAAAATCCCCCTAACTGACGAGGCGACGAAGTCGAGATAGGTCGCGTAGAGCGTTTCCAATGGCAGGGGAGCTGTCCTTGCCTGTAATAGTCTGGTCAGTGTGGTTGGATTTTGCTTACAGCGAAAATGGAGGTGCTTGTCAGCAGAGAGGAATTAGTGGACTTGTTAACCACTGCAAAAGCGTTTGGGCGTGGAAACTATTATGCTCATTTATTTACTTATAGTTTGCAGTTGGTTATGGAGCAAATCCCTCAGGACTATCTCCCGATTGAGTCGTCGATTGTAGACACGAAAAAGGCGACCGACTTGATCACCAAGAACTTAAAAGGAAAGTCGGTTAAGTGTGAGCGGGCCCAGGGTAAATTCAGAAGTCAGTTTGCGACTCATCTTTCGGGAGACGAGGTGTTCTACGTGTCCCTAAAGCGTGGTGACCACGTCGTGAGTGATGATGAAGCTGAGACCCGCCTTGATGACGAGGCCGTGGAGGGAGAGCGAGGGCGACCAGGTAGAATCTACGATCAGCTCAGCGCCCGTTCTCAGCGTCGGGCGTCCTCAAGAGTTGTTCAACAGCACAGTTCTCTGTAGCTCGTGGAGGCTGCTAGGCAACGTGTTTGTGCTGAGGGCATGAAGGACGCAGCTTTCGTGCTGCGACAGGTGGGGGAATAACCGAATCGGCCCAGGAAGATTCGCCGGGCTCTCAGAAGCTCTAAAGTGAGCCAACCCGAGCGCGTGTCAGGAGACCGGGCGGTGGCAATGTGTGTGTCAGCTGACTTGTCTGTGTACGGCTACCGTATGGTCCGCCGAGTGACGAATGATGCGGCGAAGACAGACATTCTGCCTGCCTATGAAAAGGTGCATGAGGCCAAGGTAGAGTGCTATCCGGCAGTCAACAGCATGCAATTCACCGAGACGTCAGTTCTCCTGGATCATACATCAGCTCTCTACAGGCTCTCCTGGATCATACGACGCAGCGGCTGGTGACATGTCTGCCGTCTGTCGCCCGTATGGACTCAGCTTCACCTGTCGACCAGCAGTCGACGTCATCCAGCACCTGCACTTCGGCCGTGCTTCACGTCAAATGGGAATTTCACGAGGCTACAGGGCAAGTTGTATACAAACAGATGGGAGACGGCGATGAAGCTGCAGAACAAAATCTGTTCTGTACCACTCTGATGCCTTTGCAACTAACAGTGGGTGGCACTTGCGTCTGGACCAACCCACGCCGTCTTCAATCCGCTTCTGCCGGCCGTTGCGAATCCAGTACAAGCGCGAGACAGCAGAGGCCTCCCGGAAAGAACGAGACAGTGACGTACTCCGTAGACGTATCCGAGATACGTCTACTGAGGCCGACCTACGTCGCCGCAACAGACGGTACCAGTTTCAGAGTGGCGTACAATGTTCAACTCACCATGATTCACAGCAAGGTGGTGAACGCTCTGACCAACACCAGTAGCAGCATGACATGCACCATTTCTGGGTGCACACCTCATCACATAAATGACCTGTCTGCTGCCGCGGCTCGACCTGCCCGCGAGGGTGCATGTCAGCTCGGTCTCTCAACTATGCATGCCTGGATTCGATGCTTTGAGTGCCTTCTCCACATTTCTTGCTGCCTGGAGGTCAAAGTGTGGGCAGTGTCTGGCGAAGAAAACAAGATGCGTGTGAAAGAAAGAAGGAAAGAATTACAACAGCAGTCCAGGGAGAGACTGGGTCTTGTCGTGGATCAGCCATGTGCTAGGTAGGTAGGTACGTCTAACGACGGGAACACGGGTCGACGTGCCTTCAGAGACACATATTTTACCTGTGTGTCATATCTTAGGGATGTATTTTGGAATAATTTCAGCCACTTAAGACAAGGAGATCTTGGATCTATTCTGCGGAGCAATTATTTGGTCACATTTACAGTGCAGAATGCTCCCATAGCAAACGCTAACTAATAATTATCCAATATATGAGTGCACATGGACTTCGCTTATGACGTCATTATGATGTCACTATGCATGACTGAACCTCGGTCTTTTAAAACGAAGTACACTAGATACTCATGTAGGTGTGTGCACAATTTGAGCTGTCTATCTCAATTCGTTCCCGATATATTTCGCGGAAGCAAAATGAGGGGAGGGGAATGTTCCCTTCACTCTTGTAGGTATTACCTCTGAAATTCCTGGGTTAAGCAATCTTTAAGACAATAGAGCTTCTCCATATGTTCGAAATGTGAAGCTCTTTCGATTAAGACCAAAATCGCCCCTGTAACTAGCATACTTTGTCCGCAATGATTTATGGCCAGTTTTTCCTTCGAGTTATCACAGTGTGCAACGGTGTTGTAAAAAAACTAGTCCTGATGTACATAACATGTCTGTCTTTATAGGATATCTGTCTGGCTTTGAAAGCTCATCACGCTGTATAAAAATAGCCAGCCATGACATCCAATCTCACTGTCTAGGGCCGCCTCGCATCAATAACAAAAAGCGGCATCATTCGCCGAAAAGAACTTTAGGAGACGTCGCGAAATTTAAGAACTCTAGCGTGCCGTGTTAAGAAACGTCGAACAAAAAACTATCGGAAGCTTCTGAAGCCCTCTTACATAATAGGGTTACGGTTCAACTGTTCGTAATTATTCGCTGAAGCTATGAATGCTGGTTTAGTTCAAACGTACTGATGAATGATGCTTACATTCGGTGGAGAAGGTAAGTGGCTATTGTGGTTGTCTACCTTCACGTGCATCCTCTCTCAATCCTTTGCTGCTGTAAGTACTTGTTAGTAGTCAACCGCTTAATAGACCCATCGTAATTATACTTTTTCATATCGGTGCTCTGGCTCTGAAAATATCCAATCTTTGAAAGGCGGCTGTGTAAGCAGGTCGTACCATGGTGAATGTGCCCAGGTAGCCGTTGGTCCTACACTGGGTATACCGACGACCTATTCGTATGACACAGTCCGTAGTCCCCAAAGGTAGAGTGAAATTCTCTCATTAATCCGTGATTTACTGGAACCATACGGCCTTCAAACTGACTTCAGCTTCCATGTTGTACCCGACTTTCACCAACCATAAGCATCGTTCTTGTTATGTGATGTAAGCAAATGTCAATCATACTATGCACTTTTGGGACAGGTGAGTTTCCTTCCTTTGGAGTGGTTCGGGAATACCATCCCCAATAACATCAGGTTGTGCCGTAGCAATACCACGAAGTTTGACGTTTATCATTTCTCCGTCCTCTGATTTTGTTATCTCTACCCATGGGTAGCATCACCTTACATGGTCAGATAAACCAGCTGACCATACCAAATGCTGCATGCCTTCCGTAAACGGCGAACACTGCGTTTTTCCTGTGCAAGTGAGAATGTGGATTGGTTCACGCTGCGTCACAAAACTCCCCCAGTTTCTGTCTGCTGTTGGTTTTGATTTTGTTTACTCCCGCCCACAAGTGTAGCACATGGATATATATCACCTGACTGCAAAATACGAGGTCATGAAATGTCATAGCATGCTGTTTTGCGTACTATCGCCCCTTGTCATCTGTACGTTTATACCTGGCTCGACTAACCTAATGGGCGCGGTTTAGCCTATGCATTTGATGCGCCCCTAAACCCCAATAACGAAATGTGGATTTGGCTGATTTAGTTAAGAGCGTAAATAGCCATTCAACCAACCTTAGTGTACCTAATTTGTGTGAAGTAATAAAAGGGTTGATGCTACATCTGATGGTTTTGCGCTTTTCAGTGGCAGTGAAGAAGAACATGCGGACGGCCGAGAGTACCATGCGAGAAATCGATTTCGCATTGGGAAAATGGTTTTAGGGATCGCGAGATCGCGGCGGCAGGAGGCTGGAACGCGTGCACATTGACCGCCAGTCACCACCTGTCGAGCGCCGCGCTCCGGAGCACAATACCGCTACGGAAGAGCTTGAGGCGTCAGTTCAATCCGTAAACGACAGTCCAAGGAACTCAGAGCTTGTGTTAAGCGACTATTAGAGTAGTAGAGATGTGCGTCGTTGTATTATGCGAAGAATTAATATACGTTTTGCATTATGCACGGCATTTAAAAACCGGTGACAGCTGGGAGCGAACCGCGCTAATCGGTGGAAACGTGGTATGTCTAGTGTGCGTCTCACTACGTCACTATTACGCTGAAATGCTATATTTTTCGAATCAGGCGACCGTGGCACGCGGCACCCCGCACCAGTGCGAACCAGGATGTGGCGCAGTTGTGGCGCAACCTGGCCCTGCTCGTTGCACACTCAACGCCGCCCAGTTCGTGCAGAGCCTCAGCCCGGTCTGCGCCCAACCCGTGCCCAGCCTCAGCCCGGTCCGCGCCCAGTCTGCGCCACGCTCGTGTTCGGCGTAGACTCGCTTGCCCAGCCGGGGCCCGGTCCGTGCCCAGTCCGCGCCACGCTCGTGCTCGGCGTAGACTCGCGCGTCCAGCCGGGGCCCGGTCCGTGCCCAGTCCGCGCCACGCCTGTGCTCGGCGTAGACTCGCGCGCCCAGTCGCTGCCCAGCTGGGCCCCGGTCGGAAAACCGACCGGGGCCATGTCGGGCCCCAGCGAATAAATGTTGCATGGGCCAACTGGGGCCCAGTCGGGCTGCCCGGTCGCTGCCCGGCTGTGCCCAAGTCGGGGCCCGGTTAAAATGCTGGCTGGCTAAAATGCTTGTCAGTTTTCATCTGGAGGTAGTTGAACCTAAACAATATCTGGAGAATTTCGAGTGAGTGCTCTTAGCGGGTTTTGTGATTCTGCAGATTTGCCTGATCCGAACGGCATGGTCAAGCAGCTGGGTGTCGTCAGCGTACGAGATAAGGTGATGTTCGGGAAAGTAACGGTAGGTCGTTGGTGAAGAAGTTGAAGAGCAAGCATGCTATGAAATCCTGGGGGACACCATGGGTGACGGGACGGGTCTCCGAGCTCCCTCTCACCATCTGCCCCTGGCCACCCAGGTAACTGCGAATCCAGATGGGGTCGAGACAGTACCAACGGAGTTAATGAGGACACCGTGGTCGATGCTGTCAAAGGCTTTACTCAAATTTGCTGATATGATAGTCCCAGGGGTAGAGCACTGGTCTTTCAACCGAAAGGCTGCGTGTGGTTCTGTTCCTTGTCGCTGCCGCTAAACATCCAAGTGGGCAATTACCCGTATAACCTGGAATGAGTGTGCGTCGTGAAAGCTCCAATGAAAAACGGCACGAAATAGTAACGAGTGTTTTGAATAGCTACGTGTCGTTTTCTAAATCGATGTTACGTGGCGCGCACGTCAAGAGTTCGATTATATATAATTTCAGTTGTAAAGATGATGCATGACGAACGTGCAAATTACCTGGATCATAGCGAGCTCATTTAAGTCGTCTATATAAGAATACATTTAAGCTTAAAATGTAATACTGGAGGACATAGGTGGAGAGGTCTCGAGATTCCAAGGGCGGGGGGGGCAGCAGCAAGAATTGCCCTCCCACAGGCAACAAATCCAACTTATAATGAAAAAGACATCGGTTCGGGCGTTGTCTCAGTCCCTCCTCTTGATTTAGCTGCATTTAGGTTGATTCTTCTTGTGGAGCAAAATTTTCCACGGAGGGTTCAATGAGAGTCCAACGAACCCAGGGAGGGCCCTGACGCTCCTCCTCGGGATCCCCAGCACTACTGGAGCGCTACACGCTCTGGTTTAATTTCAGTGTCCAATGATGTCGGAATCACGGGACGGCTGTGGCCGGTTCCCGCTCTTGGCCACCATGTGTGTGATTTGTAAGCAAAAGGTAAATGTAATTCAGTTTTCTTAAAAAACTGACACAAGTTATCTTTTTTTTCAGTGCCTCACTGTAATATATCAACACTGGGCCTCGCATAGGTGACAATGTAGATCCGATAAGATAATGTAATTTCTGATTCTTTTTCTAGCCTGCATCTCAGGCAGGTTTCTGGGATCGCCTTTGCTACCCCCCCTCCCACCCAAATTAAAATGACCTGTCGAAGCCACTGTATGCACGCACTATTTTACCGCAATCCACCCCTAACAAACTTTCCCCCGGCCGTCGCACCATGTTAAAAACTATCTAGCGTAGATGCGTAAACTTGCCTACGATTATTACCCTGCTACATGAAAGCCGAAACATTATGGCCGGAATATAACCCCATGTGTAATGCCATGTTACTGGATTATGTCAAATTCTTACCGAACCACACAAATAAGCTCCGACACTATAACTACAAGACAAAATTAAAACAGGAAAAATCTGAACTTCATCCTCAATTTCCAACCACAAAATAAAATGATACTATGCAAAAATAATTAGGAGTTTTTAACTTTATCGCATAAAGTGTAACAAGACATAAAGCGTGGCTGCATTCTGCGGAACATCACCACTGAACTGATTGAACCGAGGTGCTTTAGATGTACGCGCATATAATCGTACATGATGAGTAATGCATGAGCAATTATTTCCTTGAGAGTTCGGAAAGGTGGTCTGGCCTGGTGGTCGCTCACCTATAAAAAGCAGTTACTTCGTCCAGCAAGCGCTATCCCAAGATAAAAAGATCCCGACACCGTGCACGTAAAAGAGAGGCAACTCGTAATGCACCCGAACTGCACTGTAGTGTGCAACTTTGGTGGACAAGAGGCACGTTATAATTGAACTATGGGTCACCAGTTCTCGCAGGTTAAATGTACATTTTCATCAGTATATGTATAATGAATATGTTCCAATACTCATCACCAAGTAATTTAAGGCATGTTGACCATTTCCATGTACCTTTTTCATCGAAATCCTATAGACTTCATTCCATACCATTTATAGCACCAAGAACTTGGAATAGTATCATTAGTACAAAATTTCCATCCTGTAATCATGTGCCTATTAAGAAAGAAGATATACAACAAGTTATCAGAGCTTACTTCATTAGCTCATATATCACAAATTAACTGGTGAGCAAAAATTAACCTTGATCATTTGCACACTACAAAATGTGTGCATGTGTATGGATGCATATGTGTGTATGCTTATGTATGTGCATGTTAGTAAATGTGTATGTATGTATATTTGTATAGATATGCGAGTGCATATGTGTCTATGTATGTGAAGCATGTGTAGGTGTACATGTTTCATGTGTGCATATGCAGTTTTGTGTGCTTGTGCATGTGTATGTCATGATCCAACTTCTCCCTTTTCCCCCTCATAACACATTTCATTTGTGGCCCCAGGAGTTCCTTGGTGTTACTAGCTTGCTACCTAGCTGAGGTGCTCCTGGGGCTACTTCTACTAATAACTGGTGGTGGCCTATCTGCAAACAAAAAGACAAAAAAAGTATGTAACCAGTTGTAGTGAACAACAGACAAATGACATATGTATTCGCACCCTGAGGAAATCCTAAGCTGGCTGTCATAACTCTTGAATAGCTGGCGATGGGAAAGCCCAATATCAATCGAGCCTGTAATAGTGCGTGTAGCCAAATAGGATAGGCTGGTGCATACGAAACAGGGGTCGACATTATACAACAAAAAAATCGGCGGCACCGTCATGATTTCGCGACGCGAACCGTCAACTTTTGCGCCACAGACGCTGCGCTTTCTCCGTCCCTTCTCCAGACAGCTGATCAATGGCGTCACCAGGGTATGACTAGACCGCATATTCCGGGCGAAAAAATGCAAATATTGCGCGAGAATCACAATGTAATAACATTTTAAGCTAACCATGAAATTGGATACAAGCAGGTCTAAGCAGTGTGTTCGTGCTCTGCATCCACCACTGCGCCACATATCAGCTTCCCACGGAACGACAGCGGGTTGACGATCTCTGGAAAGCTAACAATGCCAGCACACAAAAACGCGTATTCAATGACACATCCTGCCATCTAGCGATAAATATTGTGACCCATACTTCAACGTTCAATCACATGACATTCATTCATTATTCGTTGCTATAATACCTAGACCGTGCTGCTACCTAGCGATAGCTATCGGAAGTGATGCTTCTAGAAAATTATGGAGTTCTTGAATCTGTGGAGGTTGTGAGCTGTGAAAGTTATGAGCGCTTCGGAGTTATGGAGGTTATGACCGCTTCGGAGGTTATGACCTGTGGAGGTTATGACCTTGTGGAGGTTGTGAGCTGTGGAGGTTATGAGCGCTTCAGAGTTGTGGAGGTTATGGCAGCTTGGAGTTGTGGAGGTTGTGAACTGTGGAGGTTACGACCGCTTCGGGTGTGTTGAATTTGTGGACGTTATGAACTGTGGAGGTTATGATACGCTGTCTCCGCAACGGTCGGGTTCGGGTGGGTTAATTCCTAACAAACAGGTCATGGAAAAGGGTGAGAACTGGTGGCCGTGATCTGGCTCGACGTCTTGCCGCTTGGTCGGGTAGGAATATATCGAACATTTCGTGCCGAAATAATGTAAGCCTCCTTGCACAAGCATCGCACTGCGTGACCTGAGCTGTTATCTTGTCTAACATAACCACAGCATAGCATAGCATCATAGAATTTCAGAATTAGTTTCGCAGCACCATCAGCATCATTAGTTTAGAATTTTTGCCCATTAGGGCTAAAATCGAAGATTCTAGCTAAAGTAAGCACTTTCATGAGGGAGTTACATTACACAAAATTATCCAAGGTCGGTTTCGGCTTCTTTTTTGGATTCAAAGCAATTTTTGTTTTAAAAATAACCCTCAAAATGAACAGCCTAGAGCCAAAAACGATGCCAGTCGTGATCCCATAGACCCCACAGATGTCACGTTTTGGTGGGAGAAACGTTTGGGGGTGGCTTCGGGCCCTACTAGTCGGGCGTTTTGCGATGACTCCACTTCCGTTTTCGTGCAACGCTTAGCTTGGAAATTAGAGGGGGTATACAATGCCCCCCCCCCCCCGAGACGGGGTGTGAGGATCTGACAGGAAAAACGGCGAGGGTTAAAATTGGCGAAACTATTGCAAAGGCTAGCTGGTGTTCCAGTCACTTTACGATGAACATTCTGGCCACGAAGTGCACTTCATATTTTCAATCACCAACTTGGCGTATCCCGTCCACCTCTTATCTCGCCACCAACACATCAAACTGCGACGCAAAGTACGGATGTACCTGGGTTCATAAAAGATAGCTCACTCCTTCCTTCGACGGATATTGCACTATTTTACACAAGACGGTACTCACCGATTCAGTGAATCTATTAGCCTTCATCTGTAGCAGTCAGTCATAAATTGACCCCTCCCCATCCTCTAAAAACCCTGTTCCGGGTCATCCCGCCGAGATCAAACAGAAACTGGGAGCGTAACCAGGAACCCACGGAAGTCGCCGGGTAAAATCCAATTTGTGCGGGTGTAAGAAAAGGCCCGAAGGATTCGTGCTCGATGAATGGTGAAAGGTGCGCGCTTGAAGACTCAGCAGACATTCTCACTGGTTTAAACACAGGTCCGGATACACTTACCAATTGAAATACCGTACTTAAAACACTTTTATTCATTCCGACCAATTTTATTACATAATCAGGGCCATTTTGGATCCTACAACCCATCTGTTGGTTCAAAGCTGGCGTTCAGAATGAAGCCCTACATACGACCCACCTCTACAAACAACTCAAAACTGGCAGGAAACGCAATGGATGACGCGCGAGACGCGCTTCTAAACAAGCCCCGCAGTGCAATGCTCGGCCGACGTGAATGCCGCTTCTCGGCCGCGCCGTACGACACGCGGCATAAATGAATCTCAGGAGAGAACGTAATGAAACCGCCTCTTCGCACCATGCCTTCCCTTCAACGAGACCGCAGCGGAACACGTGTGTCCTGCTGTCACCACGCCGAAACAGCCGCAGAGATCAGGCCAAGACAGCCCGAAACATAGCGAACGCCTCCACCTACACGTACACTTCGCTAGGGATAAAACCGCGTGGACAAAATGGTCCGGCACGTGGAGATGCTTCACCTCCTGGGCGCCGGCGGAGGCACACGTCGGCGTGCTCAAATCACGCAAATGATCTTGATGGAGGGGGGGGGGGGGGACTGGGGAGTTGGAGTGAGAGTGGGCGCCTGGCCGGGATATACATTCACGGGGGAGCTGGAGCGCGAGTCAGACGGCGGCATCCGCTCAATGCACACGGCGCGGTCAACAGCGCCGGACAACCTGTCCGCCCGGCTGCTCCGGCACCACACGTGTAGGGCCGACGGGCGGGGACAGGTGACCCCTGTCCGCCCAGCTGCTCCGGCACCACACGTGTGGGGCCGACGGGCGGGGACAGGTGACCGGCCAGGCGGCGGCGTCGGGTGCGATTTGAACTGGTCTCCGAGGCAGACTGGGCGCGTCGTTTACGCCTTGGCGGCGGTGCCGGCGCCAGCAGCCGGCTGGCGCAGTCTCTCCATCTGGGCGGTGGCCTTCTTCACTGCGGCGCGCGCGGCCTCCTGCAGCGACTTGAAGGTGGACGCGTCGCTGTAGTTCTGCAAACACAAACACGTCACTCGTTGGTCCGTCGGTGGCAAGTTGCCTCCGCACCTGGAGGTTGCAAGTTAAAGACCGACTGTTGGTTGGTTAGTGGGCCATGGAGCGCAGCGACCTTCGTGACCGACTAGGCCGCCGCTGGACCAGTGTTCCAAGCCGCCATGCATTGGAGTGGTCACCTAACAAGGCCTGGTGGCATGCTGGATACATTGGAGTGGTCACTCCACAGAGCTTGGTGGTATGCTCGATACATTGGGGTGGTCATCCCACAGGGCCTGGTGGCATGCTGGATACATCGGAGTGGTCACTCCACAGAGCTTGGTGGTATGCTGGATACATTGGAGTGGTCACCCCACAGGGCCTGGTGGTACGCTGGATGAATGACGGAACAACGACCGACGGCGGCGCGATGAAGGCAGGGGCGGATACAGGAATTTGTCGAGTTGTGCCAAAAGTTCAAGTCAGGACTCACCACGTCCATCCACTCAAAATAGGAGGAGTTCCTTTTGCAAAAGGCGACGCCGAATAAATTAGGAGGCTTCCCCACCAGACTGCAAAAAGTGACGCCGAATGAGTGTCTCGTCCAGAGGTCAAGAATGTTTCTAGATTGCTACCTACGAGAACAAAACATGCACTTTTTGCTACCTGGGTCCGGCTTAAATGAATATTGACACCGATATTGTTCCTTGTGAGCGACGGTGCTGCCACCTTTTTAACTCCTCACTTGTTCGCAACGCCACCTGCTCTACTCCATAATTGTAACTCAAGTAACGTTACCCAGACGTTGGCGGTCGCGTTGGCGTTATTTGTTCCTGCACTATGGTTCTTTTGGGGTGTCTGCTGCTAGTTTTTCATTGATATGACAATAAATCAACTAATTATAGTTTAATTTATTATTTAAAGGCCTAGAAATGTAGTATCATGTGCAATACATGTTTTTTATGTGCATATCACGCCCAATAACACAATCAGTTACCAGCACTTGTTACCTGCTGAAGTACGCGTTGGCGATTCATCCTTCTCTATACAATTACATAGAGATGGGTCTTGGAATAATATGGTTCGTAAACGGATACTCAGTACCAAAATAGTACTGTATTAATTAAGCAACCACCGATGTCATGGGCAAACCCATGGGGTGACGCAGTATCGCTCAATACTGTAGAAGCCTTTTAGTCAGTGATATTTCATAATCTGGATGTCTTCTGTTCGTTACAAAACTAGTTTTTGTGGAAAGCCTTCGTGACCAGTCACTTCTTTTTATTTCAATACGTCATGGATAAATTGCTACTTGAGTGAGATATTGAGGACCAATCTTGCTACCTACCAGCGTAGGCAAGTTGGCGACTTTCTTGACCTCTGGTCTCGTCATAACTCTGCCTTGTCATTGTATTCAGCTCCTTGTTCATCCGAAGGCGATCAGCACGAAGGAGGCAAGAACCGAATATTTCCCTGCAGACCAGATGGTATCTTTCGGGATGTGAAAATTCGATGCTTATCTTTTCTGATGCAGATGTTTACAGCCTCGTGGACAATTTTCTGCAATTTACCAGACATTTAGGGTACATATAACATTAGAGTGATAACATATTAATATGCATAACCGATGTAAACGGAATTCAGATTATTGAGTGAATATTCCCAGCCGCACTCCAAGATTTTAACCCGCTCCCAATTTGTATGCTGGTTGGTTGGTTATTGGTTTTACGACACGTCGACCGCTGAGTCATATAGCGTCGCCAATCTCTCACGCCGATTAGTCGCGGGCGAAGAATAGCGACAGGTGAGACTCGAACCCACAATCTTTCGATTGTGAGACGAGCATCTTGTCCCTAGACCACTCGTCCCCCCCCCCATTTGTATGCGATCGAGTTCCTTTCGGAATGAGAACGTCGTGATTTCTTCCACTTCCAACTCTAACCATAATTTGTATTCCAACCTGTCGTTGTTGAGCTGAGTTTTCCATGCCATCATCTGGGATGCATCATAATCATATATCGATCTTCACTGAAACGCGTTGGGCCCAAATGGATATTCCAACCTTTCATAAAATATGAGGACAAGGGGAAATTACTACCTTTCTTAAAATGCATCGACATAGATTGGACAACATGAGCATCCGTTGAATATATGGTAAAAGTGGATATGATGATCCTTGTTGAAACATGGGAATCAAGTGGGCACCATGTCCTTCCTTATAATGTAATGGTACAAGTGGACATGTGCACCTTCCTTGAAATACCTGGGAATACAGTGGGCACCATGGCCATCCTTGGAATACATGGATATGAAGCGAACATCATGACCCAGTGTCCTAAGATTCGTTTTTTCTTCTTCATGGAATGAAGGATGTCAAGCCAGAACGCCAAAAAAGTTATGCTGTCGAAAAGTCTACAACATGGTATGCATCAAACAGTGTTCAGATATACAAAAAATAAACTTTAATAACATGCACAGCAAGTTGAAAGGTGACAAGATTGGCATGCAATATTCTGTTGAAGCGTGCTGCCACATTTCGCCGGAGACTATTCAGGAAATTCGCCCAAGGAATCGCCTCTTCCAGGGGCGAAAACAAGTTTCCATATTACGAAGTAGCTTACAATTAGACTGTGTGGTTTCAGGCCACAGTTGTGGAACATCATCAGCACACGAACGCAGCGAACGGGGTATCACATCAGCGACACGGTTCACACCGTGTTGGTGCTGAATCGCTGCACGGCTATGCAACCATAACACGCCCAAGGACGATCATCGACCCAGCGCAGCCGCCCCCACTATCATCTGCTCACTATCCACCAGCTCACGAACACTCGAACAGCTCACCAGCTCACGGTAGAAGCAATTGTAGCTCACGTCAGCACCGGCGACTCACGACCACGACGAACTCCGGGAAAGGAACATTTGAGTATCCCGCGAGTTCGCTCCATAACGCATTGCCATTGTCAGTGCGAGAGGCATCAAACAGAACGTTGACACATGTTGACAGCGCACCTGTTCGATCAGGTATGGCTGCATGTATTGAAGCGCATCTCTTGACTCAGATACGACTGTGCTGGGGGCGTGCCGGTGTAATCGTACGTGACGGTGTTGTCTGAATGCTACGGACACGCGAATGAGCAGCAATGCGAGTACGGCTCACGAAAAGCGACGCGCGGAACATCCGCCAAACGTGGATTTTCGTGAACCGGACTGATCGATACCGACTTCATCACTTCAAAGAGCAAGTGCTGCTGCTGTCATGTGCAGACCGGCCCCCGGCTCACCTGGTAGCAGTAGTAGCCGACGGCGACCAGCAGCAGGAGGACGCAGAGTTTGACCAGCAGACGCAGCCAGCGGCCGGTGCGGGCCGGCTGCAGACCGGCGCGGCCGTCCGCCACGTCAGCACTGGCGGGCATCAGGTCAGGGTCACACGGTGTCACAGCTCGGTAACACACAGCCACACGGTGTCACAGCTCGGTCAACAGACAGACACACATTATCACACATCGGTCAACAGACAGACACACGGTGTCACACATCGGTCAACACAGTGTCACAGCTCGGTCAGCACATCATCACGGTGTCACAGTTCGGTCAACAGTCACACGGTGTCACAGTTCGGTCAACACACATCCACAAGTGCTACGGCCAGACCAACACAGCCGCAGCTGTCAAGGTCAGATCAACAGTCACAGCTGTCATGGTGAGACGAACACAATCACGGCTGTCACGGTCAGACTAACACAGTCACAGCTGTCACGGCCAGACCAACCCAGCCACAGCTGTCAGGGTCAGATCAACACAGTCACAGCTGTCATAGTGAGACCAACATAACCGCAGCTGTCGCGGCCAGACCAGCAGTCACAACCAGACCAGCAATCACAGCCAGACCAGCAATCACAGTCAGACCAGCACAGCTGCCATGGCCAGACCAGCAGAGCTGCCACAGCCCAACCAGAACAGTTGTCACGGCCAGACGAACACAACAGTTGTCACAGCCAGACCAGCACAGCCGCAGATGCCTGCCACGTATTTGGTCGGATCGAGTTCAACATGAGAAAGTCGTGTTGCATGAGACCGTTTTGATGTCAATTTCGACATTCTACTACTAAACACGTTTCGACGTGGCGCACCTAACGAAAGAAACCCGCACTACTTTTAGAACCACCGGCGCACGTCTGACCTGGCGCGGTTGCTGGCCACGGACTTGGGGAACAGGTAGTCCTCCTGCGCGTACGAGCCGCGCACGTCGCGCACGCCGCGGCGCGGCGACGGCTGGTCGTCCCAGTCGCGCAGGAAGACGGCACGCAGCGACTCCGAGCGCGGGTCCAGGCCTGCCGTGTCCACCGTCGGCGAGTCCACCGCTGCGACAGACCACCGGTAACGTCAGCGGCACGGGGCGGACCAGGGCGGTGACGCGAGCGGGGCGAGGCGGTGACGTCATCTGGACGGGGCGGTCACGGTGTGATCGCTAACATGACTGGGCGCATTATCGCGACCCCAGATGGAAGGTGACCAGGTCAACACACGGCGGCAATAAATACAGCATCAGATCGGATTATCACCAGCACTAGTTGATTATCGGCTTCACAACATAATCCTCCGAGGAAACTTTTGTCACGTAAACCGAAATAAGGTCTGCTTACATTGTGCTTCTCACCAATGACCTATCCTGCAGGCGCCGAGATGCCATTTTCTCCAGTCACTGTCAGAACACCAACTGAAATAGTTATGCATTGAAATGGACACCTGGCAGGATTACAATTTCACATGCAATTACTTCCGAGTCAAATACTTTTATAAGCCCATTCTGAAGTAGTCAGGTAACAGCCGACGTCACGAACACGGTGGCAGGCTGGCAAAATTAACCTACACTACAGTCAGGCGAGTACCATTTTGTGACAGATGCAGTCAACCCAAGGCGCGCCAAACCAATGACACACCACAACATCGCAGTCGCTATATCCTCACTTGAATTTCAGGCTTAGGTTATTTTGCATTTTGCATTCTTCTCATTATTCATTGATAACTCCAATTTATTTAGCTATTTTCTTTTACTAAATTGAATCCGAATGTTGGCCGGACGACTTTACGGAACAGCGGCGAGCGCAGACTCCAGCGCTGCGATAACTCCAACTTCATTTCCACATTTGCGAATTTCAGTTCACCGGCAGAACTCAAACGGAGCGTTCAATGTTCCGCCGACACACCGAGACGCGCAGCGCGCGGTGACGCTCCGGCCTCGCCGAACCAGCCGCCAGCTGTCCTCGGCCGGGGCGACATGCGAGCCGAGTGTGCTTCGTGGACTCGAGGCACGCTTTGGTTGGTTATTGGGGTTTTAGGGCGCATCAACTGCATTGGTTATACAGCGCCCATTCGAGGCATGCTTTGCCAGGACACAACGAACCAACGCCGGTCAGCGCCCTAACAGCCGAGCCATCGTTGCAAAATTGGAACCCATCCACACAGCAAACGCCACCGGAGCTTTTCCGTCGCAAAAGCAGAACTGCAGCCCTATCTACCGACGATGTCCGAAGCACTGCATACCACCACCCACTGACGAACTCCCAACTGCGGTCTCGACAGGTGGCAGCACGTCAACACGGCATGGGAACCGCTGCCAGAGGCGCGACCAGACTTTTTGCCAGCATCGTCAGAGGACAAACGCAGAGGCGCTCACGGCAGTCGCTGTGCGACCATTTGCCGGCATTAAACCGCACGAAAAGCCGGGTGTCAGTATCGTTCAGGACGCTGTCCGGTTCTGCCGATTTGGTACCACCTTGGACCGAAATGGGGGATAACAGCTTGTGGCACAAACACGACGCGATCAGCTCCCGGTTACGAGTGACGTAATCAGCTGGGGACTGTCTCCACCTCCAACCCACACCCGGCAGTGGAAATTGCAACCTTTTCTACGAGACGACAAGAATACTAAGCAGCAAAAATTAGCCACGTGGCAAGTCACCTAACCGGACCCTTCTTCCACGGCTGAGATTTAAGCACACCACTTTCGACAATAGCAATTGCTAACGCGACAGACATCTCGGCACACGGTTTGTGTCAGTACCTGCGCAAATCATCAACTCATGCCGAGCCTCTGGTGAGCACTATAATTACGGGTTCACATGTGACTAGCCAACGTAATAGTGGCAGTGCTGCACGGCACACTCGGCAAGCAATGCATCTAGAGAAGAGACAGACTCTTCTTCTTGTCTGAGGATTCAGAGTAATATTCGCGGAAAGAACAGTGATCACACATAGCCAGGACAGAGCATCAGCTCACTCAAACGAAACCAATATTTTCAGGTGCACAGAGTGATGAAGCGAAGCAGACCTCACACGCGCATATATTTAGCTAGAGAATAGGCGGCAAAAGTCGAACACTGGCTGTCGCCAAAGAGCTTTCCTTTTGACCGGAATCGCGACGATAAGAACATTCCAAAGCAGCAGCATAGAAGTGCGCAGGCATAGCAAAGAGCTGGCATGTCAAATTATGCAAGGACGTTCTCAACATCAGCTTTGATCAGCATTAGATATGCATAATGAAAAGCCAACGATGAAATTATAGTCGATCAGACTTGCATGAAAAAAATGATACACATCGATCAGTTTTAGACAATCCATGCACTATTCCTTGCATTTTTGAAAACGAAATCAAAATTGATAACCAGATCTCAACGTAATATTAGAACATAGATAGTCGAGTAGCTCAGTGCACAGATCGTTTCAAGGCATGAAAGCGGCAAATAGGCAATAGCAGCTGATCTCCAGAAACGACAACAGCTGGCAGCAAAAGCAGTCGAAAAATTACCTCGTGGCGACTTGTAACTGTATCCATCTGCAAAGACATAACATATAACCTAAATGTTACGTGAAAGGCACAAAAACAAAGCATTGGCTTGAAAGACATCTTCAACAAGCCAATGAGCCCAAACGTCGATGACGGATCAATTCGAGGGCATCACATACACCGCCCAGCTTACGCTCGCTCCATCCCACGCCAGTTATCATGCTCACCAGAGGCGTCACTGAAGGCGCCGAACGAACGGGAGCAACACGCCGTCCCGCATAGCAGGCACAGGACTGGACATTAGACGTACCGCTTCGGCCGAGATTCTGTGGGCCAACTAAAACTGCCCTCTGCTGGCGAACCGTGGAAACCTAACTGATAACTGTCCTCTGCAAGGCGCGCGATGCGGGCACGGGAATTGCTCCCGCGCGCAATTCCGTTGTTGGACAAGGACTGCAATTAACTTAGTGGAAACATCACCAGGACAATTAAAACGAGTACACGATGGTAAAGTTGTGTAATTATGCATGAAAAACGACTTGAAACGCAAAAATATTACTGTTTCAAAGTGGCGAGAGTCGGAGGTAGCAAGACTACTGAAATATTGGTGGTCATACCCTTTTCTCTCTGATCCACCAGCGGGTACGGGTGATGAATGTGAAGGGGACCCACACAGTCATTTGGCCCCCATCTTAGGGCGGGATAAACATCTCACCGAATACCACCCAACATGCCCTTTGCTCTCCCAAAGGAAGAGATATACTCTACGTATGCGACTGCGGAGCAACCGTCCCCTCAATTCCAACACTTTTTTCTCCAATAAACATGCAAGGGATTTGCAGCTTGTCGAAGTTTGTGAAGGACCGACTGATTGTCCAGTCTATAATTCTGGAAGCTACCAATGCATTCCCTCGTACGGAGAGACACATACCATTATCCCCAAATGCCTTGCCCTGAAGTTGAACATGAATATCCCTACGCCGAGGGGACGAGTCGCCAGGGGTAAGTTGACCGTCTCACAATCGAAAGATTGTGGGTTCGAGTCGCACCTGTCGCTACTCTTCGCCCGCGACCAATCGGCGTGAGAGATTGGCGACGCTACATGACTCAAACGGTCGACGTGTCGGAGAACCAATAACCATCACCACCCCTACGCCGAAGCCAAGCAAGGAATTGTATACTTGCTTTTCTGCAAAACCTGTAATATACCCGTCCGGTGTCACTCAGTCCGTCGCCGACGTGGCGCCGGCTACACCTGGGACCGAGAAGACCTGGGGTGGGGGGGGAGCCGTGACCCGTCCGGCGTCACTCACAGAGTCCGTCGCCGATGTGGCGCTGGCGCACGCTGTGGCCGACCGGCAGGTAGCTCAGCCTGTCGGCCGGCATCGCCTCGTCCTCCGTGTCGGAGTACTCGTCCTCGTCCTCGCCGCCGCCGCCGCCGCCGCCGCCGCCGCCGCCGCCACCGCCGCCACCGTTGGTGACGGTCGTGGTACGCGTGGTGTACGTGGCCACGTGCTGCTCCACGCCGCCTGTGCCGCCGCCGCCGCCCAACAGCTTGGACAGCTTCCGCTCGTACAGCCTGCGCGTGGAACCTGCAGAACGGGACGGGTGATGGTGGGGCAGGGCAGGAAACGCAGTTTTCGAGAATGAAGCTTTCTGGGCAGTGTCAAAAATAGTTGTGTTATGGATAATTGTCATCAATAGCATTGTACACAATGAGGGAGGAATGGGCTATAACACCCACAGTCACTGGATATGGAACACAGTAGGCACTTATATATAGCCAGTCTATATATGAATGCCTAGTGCATCATTTTATCACACAGCTATTCAACCGTTGATGCTGCATCCCTAGCAACTAACCTCTTTTAAGGCCAACTATCACAAAATACAATTACAAGTTATACCATGTGTAGATAATCGTCACATTGATCATTCCATTGAAATATTTGGATTGAATAATTTGATCAATTCATAAATTTTAATAATTCAACCAATTTTCTCAAGTAACCTTGCTTAACTTTACTCACTAGTTCTATGACATGGAAGTTCGCGATACGAATACTTCCTTTCACCTTCATGTCGGAATATATCTCGAGGTACAGCGCAAGGACCGTGGCCCGAGACTCATACGGGTGCATAATTATCGGAGGCCAACCAGTGTACACCCTAGCACGTGCTTTGCATGCTGTTCGAGAGAGCACAAAGTGGGAGGTGCGCACGTGGGCCGTGTGTAGAATCTGCTGACCAGCTCACTCGCCCACTACGAGGCCACTCACCAACGATCGGGCCGACCTGAACACCGCGGGAGCGCAGCTGTTCCAGCAGCTCGTCATTGTTGAGGTCGGCGACGTCGGTGGACAGTGACGACACGGAGCCCTGTCGAATGGCATGCGGGTGATAGACTCGGCCACACATATGTCTGCACAATGAGACGCATGTGAACGGCCAATAACAAATAATAGCAGGTAAATTTACTTGAAGAGCTTGAAGGCAGTAGTTTTTCTTTAATTTACACCATATCAAATGCAGTAGCCTACCCAAGTTGGTTACATGCAAGTTGCAAGTGTTATAAGTTGGTTACTTTCATATCGTCTTTTTGCCCTATGCATATTCGTGCATGTATATGTCTGCTTGTTTCTTATGCAAAGAAATAAACAAAATAATTATTGCCACTTGCAGCAATACCATTTTGATACTCCAAAAGCTTTTTGCATGTCATAACACATGCATTACAATTAAACTGCGTCTACTGGTAGCAGGAAATAAAATTAATTGATCATTAGCAGACACCAGTTGTTTCAGTACAGATTTGCTGTGTTGACAATTATTTTCCATGTGATAAACCTGGTATTCAAGGCACAATAAAGTCTGTGAGAAATGGATGGACAGGTGCCTTTCCCCCATAGGGCTAATTATAATTGTGAAAAGGGGCAAAATCATGGGCTTCTGCTCCATCTCCCCAACAACTATGCCACCACCAATATGAGCCAGGGGCAGACAGAACAACCAAGTCGAAAGAACAACTTGGCAGAACGTCGTGTAGGCGCGTATCGAGAATGAATCATGTGGAGGGCACATTTCCTCGGAGGAACGCCTTCGGATGAAAAATTCGTTGAACCGGGGGGCGTACTCTAGTGCATTTTCATCTCAGGACACCTTTTTCTCCAAAAGGAGTGGCGTCTGTTGGTAAAAACCTCTCAGCAGAGGGTGGGGGTGCACTCGAGCATTTAAAGAAGGGCCTAACTCGACCGGATGGGCGCCACCTTTCCATTCCATATGCTTACAGTGCCCCCTCTGTATCCGTCCCTGGTGATTCTAGGACAAATGTACGTATGGCAGATGTACGTAAGCGCAGATGTACGTATGGCTAATGTACGTAAACGCAAATGTACGTATGCGCAAATGTACGTATGCGCAAATGTACGTATGCGCAAAAGTACGTATGCGCAAATGTACGTAAGCGCAAATGTACGTATGCGCAAAAGTACGTAAGCGCAAATGTACGTAAGCGCAAAAGTACATATGCGCAGTTGTACGTATGCGCAAATGTACGTCCATTTACGCATGCGTACCTTTGGGTTTACGTACATTTGGCTAGGTACATATGCCATACATACGTTTGCGGTAACCGGACAAATGCACGTAAGCAAATGTACGTAAGCGCAGATGTACGTATGGCAATTGTGCGTAAGCGCAGGTGTACGTATGGCTAATGTACGTAAGCGCAAATGTACGTATGCGCAAATGTACGTAAGCGCAAATGTACGTAAGCGCAAATGTACTCAAGCGCAACAGTACGTAAAAGTAAAAGAATGCAAGAGCAAATGTACGTATGAGCCAATGTACGTACATTTAGGCATACGGGCCTTTGCGTTTAAGCACATTTGGTCAGGTGCATATGCCATACGTACATTTCCTCTTACGCACATTTGCGCATACGTCTTTTGCGCATACGTACATTTGCGCTTACGTACATTTACGCATACGTACTTTTGCGTATACGTACATTTTCGCTTACGTACATTAGCCATACGTACATCTGCGCTTACGTACAATTGCGATACGTACATCTGCGCTTACGTACATTTGCGGACGTACATCTGCCATACGTACATTTGCTTTATGCACATTTGTCCGGTTACCGTCCCTGGTATATTCGCGAGCAACGCCCCGCAAAGCCTCTGGCACACTGGGGGAGGGCTCAACTGCCGTCTCCACGCGAGAACAAGGCGGCGATGATCAGCGAAGACAGCACCGTCTGCGGCCAACGATGGGCGTAGACATTCCGACATCGCTGCTCAAGTCCTCCACGCACACAAACACTAAGCAACACGAAGTAGCTAATTAACACTAAGCGGGCACGGCACCGGCACATGCCTCACACACGATGTATGCAATTGCTCCTTCATCATTACCATCGTCGTCCACCAGGTGGGCATAGTATCCTTCACATACGGCAATGCACACTAGTAGATGTGTACAGTTGTGGGGCAAGTGCAGTGATATATTATTCGTGAAATAGGGTGGAATATACCACTTTCTGAACACTCGATCGACATCCTTCTCCAAGAAGTATCGCCATCCTGCTTCTTGATGAATGCTTATGCAGTATTCATGTCTCCTTTCTAACAGTATCTCATTTATAAATAGCATGTGCATGCTCTTGATAAGGACTGGTGACACATGAACATTTCACAATGCAATTTCAGGTAAAGGGATGACCTATAATGTGATACGGCATACAATACCAGTTTATGGCATGCTTATTATTCTCCCTATCCCGAATATAGCTCTTCTTGAAATATGAATCTCAAAACAAATGATAAAGGTCCAGTCATAAGTACCTAACCATGGACTCAAATTTTAGTCTGAAAGACACCAAAAGCATATTAAATGACACTAATTCCATGGCAAATTTCGACATCCTGCTGTGCTCGTTTCAACATCTCACACCTAACGAAAAAAACATTATTTTAACCCTGGGCACGTACCATATTCAACCCAAGTCCTGCTCAGCGAACATGCCGATAGCGGTCCGCTGTCAGCTGGGGGGGGGGGGGATGTCCGCCCATGCCGACATGCAGTTGACACCCATCCGACATGTAATCGACGTGGGGCCGACGTCGGGAAGATGCCGGGCTGCTGTTAGGACGATAGAGGCTCGATGTCGGCTGGCTAGGGAGTGAAATGTCGGACGACGGCCCGACGTCGGCTGGCCGCTATTGATTTGCCGAACTCAACACGACATATATTGACATATTAATATTCCAGGTTAGTTTCCCGATGTCGGGCCGAGAGCTGCCGCATGTCGGCGTGCTGTTTACGAGATGCCAAGCCCGATCAGACACACGCCGACAGCGGGCCGACATCGGCATGTTTACTGGATGGCCACACCGGTCCCGGTGTCGTGTTCTTGGCGCCAGCGGGCTGAATATTTAACGCAAATCCAATGTGTGTCTTTCCTGGGTGCTGCACGCGCCGATATGCCCCGGGAAGTGGGCGGGAACGGTGCTGCACCAGCACTCAGCAGCTTGGTTGGTTATTTGGACTTAGGGGCGCATCGACTGCGTTGGTCATACAGCGCCCAACGTCTGACGCTGGGCCGACTTGGCTGCCAGGGACACCACTGCTACTTGGCCACGCCCTTAGGACTGACGGACACGCCGTCGCTGGCGTGCCTACTGTCCCCTCTGTTGCTCGTGATAATAGCACCAGACGGAAGCCAGGATACAGGCTGGAAGGGGTTCTGTTCTCTCCTCCCCACTCAGCATACACTGTTTTGCTGGCATGAACAAGTGCTAGGTAAAGGCCTCCTCCATTCCCCAACATTTCAGCCATGCAGGATGCTGAGGACGGCGGATGAATGACATTGCCGTGACCTGGCTCGTGGCTAGTGGCGTCGGGCATCGCCGGCTGGTACGCCAGTCTGCGTTTGAGCTCAGTCTGCTGGAATCAGCAAGCTGCAGCCCCTCCCCATCCCCCTGATGGAAAGGTGGTACCCCTCCAGCCAGGGAAGCCACCCTTTCAGGAAGGCTATGGTACATCCTCCCCACACTATGCTCAACAGATTTGTCAGTCAGAAATGAGTCTCTGAGAAAAAACACCCCTTCAGAATGAAAATGTGCTTGGCAAATTTGTATGCACCACTCCGAGGAAATGCCAGTGCCAATTCCCCAATGATAATTACTGGATCTGTCATTGGTAAGTGCAACCATGTAGGCTTAAAATGCTCATTAAGTCCATGTTCAGGATTCAACACACTTGTTTTAACAGGTGAAGATACATGTGCCATATTCCAAACACCATTGTTTGGTTAGGGGAACACGCAGAAAATCACCTGTGCTGTTTTCTGAACACCTTTGTGTTTGGGAAACAGAACATGATCTGATACCCCCTATCTTCCCCTAGGTACCTTGGTAGATCAGTAAGTTTGCAGATCAAGGCAGCTTGTTTTTTTTAAAAGTATTTTTTGTTTGTTAATACCATTAAGACAATGTGACCACTTGTTTTCTCCACAAATGATTACTTTTAAGTCAATGGCAGTCGATACAAATGATGACATTATAGAGGAGTTGCACTATGATATTAGCAGTATTTTATGAGGTAATGTTGACAACATTTACATACCTTAATGGGATGGTCCAGGCAGTGGCTAATTCATGTGTACCTTGATGGTGCCAGACTGAGGCTATAAAGCTGATACTTCAAGAAGGAAATTATGAATCTCTCACCCATGTAATTCCTTCATAAACAAATACTGGCAGACCTTAATAACTGGCAAATAATCTCTCTGGAAATGACAGTGTTGTCAGAAAATTATAAACTTGCATGATTGTCCTCAAATGTTTAATAATTTTGTGAGGTACTTGGAGTGCAACAGGTACAAAGCGAAGCCATCCTTACTGAAATGCTTGGCTGCATGTGGCTTGTCTGCTGACTTTTCTGTTTCAAGTTCCAATTTCAAGAATCAAAAAATTGCATATGAAGATAAATCACAAACAAAATAAGATAACCTAACCTAACCTAGACTAAGATAACATGGCATACACTAATATGTAATAACATAATATAATATAACCTAACCTTACCAGCAGAGTGGGAAACTTACTTTCCGGGTTGGGAGTCGGAGTGCATTCCGATTTCGTCCGGGGTACATTTTCATGGACATTATTTTTATGCATGGAATCTGTTTACCAGTAACCAACCAGAAAAACCTAAATCAGCACCTACATAATATGGATAAGTAATATCATTCTCATTTTTGGTCAAATCAAATGCCAAAACATATGAACAAAGAAGTGAACAAGGGATGGTACCGCCCGCAGTGACCCGTAATAATCAGCACTGTTTCGTTTCTTATAACTCACAGGAGAATGCATTTTCCTTTCACTGTTGGTCTCAGTACAAGGCTCGCCATATGAAAAACAAACAAAAATACTTCACACTTCACCTTCAGCTCAGAGCACATACCTACCTAGCAGCCAATTTCCCACGTAATATGAACGCAACTCTGCTACCGCACATGCCACAGTTTGATGTGATCAAAGCAAAGGATCAGTCAAGGTCTTGTGTTTACTGTTAATTTGTGTGGACACTGTTAACCATGTGTTCAAAGTTGCTAATGGTTATGATATCATATACAAAATACCTTGCATTGATTGGTTGACAGACAGATTTCAGAACAGAAAATGCTAACGTAGCCAATTCTGATCGGTGGCCTCCGGGACTCTGGAGACGTCTCTTAAAACTGTCAGTTTCCCACTATAGGGTGGCAGGAACACAGGTATTCCGAGACACTGCACCAGAGCCGGAGAACAGTGTTCTCAGTGTGCATGCGCATCATCTTGCAAGTTGCTGTTGGCGGGTTGTTGTCGGCAATTCCGGTGGTTGAGATGGATGGAGTGTGTGAAGCTGTGGTCCGGCTGCTGACTGCTACAAAAGGTGATTAGTTTGAGTGGTGACCATAAGTGGAATAACCAGTGTTTTTTTTTGTGTTGTTCTGTGTTTGTTTTTATTGATATCTTTGTTCCCACATTTGTGTCGGAGTACATGTGAAGCCCATCCTATCCAGTATGAACACAGAGTGCAAAAATGTTTTCAGAGATAAAATCTCTTACGAAGCGCCTTAATTCCCACCCTGCTTACCAGAATGGTAAATTAAGATTAACTTACCAGAACAACCAGAACCATCCCAAACAAACTTTTTCCTTGACACCATCAAATCTTGGCAAACATTGTTAGCACTGACATTAAAGCTAACATCATAGCAAGGAACTTCCAGCCTTGATCATAGGTTCTGGAAGCATGTGGTTGCAAATGTTCTGCTTCAGGAATGACCATGGAATTAAGCCGGACACAAGGTTATTGATGTGAGAGTATTGAATTGAGTGTAAATTTTTGATAAAAGGTGTTTTGGGATTTTTTTGGAATTGTTTTTCAGAATATGATGTTTATGAATGCAACTAAGAAGATGCAACCACTGATTTTTGGTGCTGATGCTTACTTTTCAATTTGAACGATGACATCACATCGGTATGGTGTGATGACATAGGTATGGCACTGAGGCTTCAACTGGCTAATGCTACAAATGGTTCACATACCTTAATGTGATGGTCAAAATAGCTTAACCTAACGTAACCTCATGGTGCATTATATAAATTATAGCTATGATAAACTGAGAGGTAAGCAGGTTAGGTCAGGTTGGGTTAGGTTAGGTTAAGCTACGTCGACCATCTCATTAAGGTATGTGAACCATCTGTAGCATTAGCCAGTCAACCTAACCTCATGGCACATTATATAAATTATAACTATGATAAACCAAGAGGTAAGCAGGTTAGTTTAGGTTAGGTTAGGCTAGGTTGGGCAGTAATCTTCAAGTATTACCCCTCATGCTTTGTTTATATCAACAATGCATCCGAGTCACCGTCAGCTGACTGCCAGTCAGCTGTTAGTGATGTCACTCAAACATACAGAAACAACACTTGCTGAATGATCCCAGGGCATCACCAGGAATATTTATAAGGGGTCGATGTGGACTTAATCCATGGGCGTCAGGAACAAATTTATGTCTACGAAGCAGTTGTGGAGGTATATATTCAGGGCTTCACAGGACATTTTCCTTTGATGGGTGGTGGTTGAGATGGCACTCTAGATACAGCACAAGGAATTTCCTGCTAGGGGGAGGTTGTGCAGATTCTATTTCACAATGGTGAACACCTAACCTAACCTAACCCATATAAATATTCCTGGTGACGCCCTTGGGTCATTCAGTGCACCCAACTGGGGGTGTCTCAGTACGTTAGAGTGACGTCACCAACAGCTGACTGGCAGTCAGCTGACGATGGCTTGGATACATTGTTGAGATAAAGGAAGTCTGAGGGGTAATACTTGAAGAATACCGGTTGGGCTAGGTTAGTTTAGGTTAAGCTACTTTGACCATCTCATTAAGGTATGTGAACCATTTGTAGCATTAGCCAGCCAAAGCCTCAGTGCCATACCTATGACGTCATTACACAGTGTTGGAAAAACTGGCGTTTGTTGGTGTTATGCATACCAATAAATTTTGTACTCCAGGATTGTGACTGGACAAAATGAAATATTTTGTACTCCAGAAGGGAAAAGGAAGAACAACATTGTTTGGTTGAGTTCTACCACTCTAAGTCCATACCTGAAAACAACTAGCAGTTTCAGCAGTCCGTATGCGCCCACTCACCAACAACCCCTGTCGACCATAACAAAACTTTGAAACGCGTACAGCCTGTATAGCATGCCATACCAAGACATGTTTCTCGGTGTTGCGCTAAAAACGTCTCCGCTGGCCAGTTACAACTGGCGGCATGTGACGTCATGTGAGAAGATCCTACTTTTGTGTCACTATATCGTCAATATTTAATTAAATGTATTCAATATTTATTCAATATTTATCAATATTTATTGTTATATATTATGCATTTATATTAATCAACATTTATTCAATATTTATTATTCTGAGTCATGGGCAAATATCCCTAGTTGGCAAAACTGGCGGTACTTGGTATCGCCGGAGTAAATATTTCAGGCCCCGTTTGGCAATTAAGATGCTTTGAATGCGCAATCGAAGGTCATTTTGTTAAAGAGACAACTTTTTTAGACACCATGAGCCCGTTCAATGCAAAAAAGTCACTTTATATTTCCTCAAAGTGGCTTTGGAGCAATGAAGTTCTCCGAGGTGACAACACCAAGAAACCAATGCCATTTGTGAACTTATGAATGACTGTCCAATAATATTTTTGAAATCTGTGCTAAGATAGATTGTGCGCCTTGAAATATAACTGCATTTGGAGTTCATCAGTGTCGGTGAAGGGTCTGTAATACCTGTTCCGATTTTACTCCGACCCATCTGTTGCCGGCCCGGTAATCTGCCGTAGTTTTACCGCTGGGGTAAGCAAATCAGACCCGGCTCTATTTTCCAGTACATCTTTGACAACTGTTGGGAGGGATGGGATGATGGAGTTGGTGAGTGTTTGTGGGTTGATTATTTTTTAGGTTTGTGGTGTGGGTACCCAAATGTGTACTGGCAGTGATAGCTAAGTGTGCACATTCGGTTTCACTCTCTGTCGATTGTCATCATGAGATGTGAAGTCGTATTTCCATAAGTTTGGATCACACTGGCGAGTGTGGCAGGAAGTGGTGCACGATAGAGACCATTGTTCAGAGAAGTAGGGGTTGGCTGTGGTGTTTGCCACGCCTGGTTTTTCTCCCCTGTTGTAAATAGATCAGCCAGAAGGTTTTGTTTGCCTGGTGCAGAGGTTGGTGGTGAAGGTGGAATGGTGTAAAGCCTTGGCTCGGCGGTTGTCATGGGTTTCGATTCCTCGTGGTGCCCGCCATCCCTCCCAGGGTCCACTGATGGGGTCCACCCCCAGTTAATTGTATCTTGCTGTGAGGAGCTTGTAAAACCATTTTCATCATTTTAAACTCATCTTTCTACTGGAAGTCTTCCTGATAGTTAGAAAACCTCACAAGTTATTCCCATTTTTAAAAAGGGTTCAAGGCATGATGCACTACATTATTGCCCAGTGAGTCTTACTTGTGTCCCATGTAAAATTCTGGTGTGGTAAAACGTGTAATTGTTGAGCATGTAACAGCATGAAATGCTAACATTGATTTGTAATTCCATTAAAGCAATGCTACCTAATTATGGACAACTCCTCATTTTTTTACTGCAGCAAAGTTTTGGACATGGATGTTTGCCAAGATGTTTATGCATACAACAATGCTAACATTGGTTTTCAGCCCCATTAAAACAAGGTTAATTGTCGGCAAGTGCATTGCTATTTTTGTATTCCAGCTCAACATTTTGTACTCCAGTTAAAAATTATGTACTCCACTACCAAGAAAAAAATATGGAAATCCTACACTGTCATTACACCATACCAATGTGACATCATCCAAATTGAAAAGTAAGCATCAGCACCAAAAATGAGTGGTCACATCTTCTTAGTCATGTTCACAAACATCATATTCTGAAAAACTATTCCCAAAATTCCCAAAACACCCTTTATCAAAAATTTACCAAATTGAGTGCATGAAGTGTTTAATTTTTGCTTTATCACATTTGTGACATGCCAGGTACAGATAATTATATTGATATGCAATTTGCTATATTTGAAGAGTGAAGACTATGAGCAAGTACCTAGGTAGCAGAGAACTGGGTGGTCGCATCATCTTAGTCATGTTAAGAACATTGTATTATAAAAACATTCTGAAGAATCGAAAGCTACCTTGATTTGCAATACTCGTAGGTACCTACCTACCTGTCTACTGCACACCTACCTCATCTCCATTTACTTGTTTATCAGCTCCATCATCATCGCTAGAAAATTCGCCGGCAGTCTCATGAATATGGGATACGTGTTCTTGGTACATCTGAACCAATTTCTCCTTCTTGGCGCTTGTCGGTGGAGGTTTTACGCCATGATTTACCAGCTCGTTGATGAGCTGACCTTTAGTTAGGGATGCCATTTCAATTTTACTTTGACTGACAATAAACAATCAATCACTACCTACCGATTCAACTCAATGTAGATAGGCAATTGGACTGAATAGGCTCAATGCACAAATCAGCTATAAAATGTTTTAATGATCAGAATCTCGATCTCCACGACACCACACCCCGGCGTTTTTCGGTACACGGATACACACTGCATGGAAAAGCGCGCACATAATTTTTACAATTAAGACGCACTCATTACAATGACCTTTTCACGCCTTTCGCTGATTGGTTGGTTGATTAGATATCTCCTTGCCAATTTTGTTAATATATTAACCTTAATCAATCTCAGTATTAGAAACGTTAGCACATTTGTATTCACAATTGGATTTCATAGCATTTAAATTCTAGATATTACTGTTAGCGTGTCTAAAATACAATGTAATTCTGTAACTTCCCATTCCATTCAGTACTTTGACTTCCGCCGCCATTTTGTTCATGTTCGGGAGCCTTTTGTGCGCTGCCGGTTGGTGGAGGAGTGCTCCTTTGACGTGTTCTACTGCATGTTTTATTGGGCAGACTCAGAATAATTGACGTTTTTCGGATAATTTCTGCCATATATTCTGAAAAGGAGGTCGTTCGAGTACGAATAGATTTTCTCTTCCCTAAAGTGCTCGGTAAGTACCTATATCCGACGGGTTTAGATTTATGGTTTCGAATTCTAGGTTTGAGCCTGGACATTGTGAAGTATCAGTATTCTACTCGGGAGAGGATAATTTTTGGTGAAGTGGGAGGTTACTCGAAATTAAATTTCTACAACCTCTGCCACATTCATGCAATGATAAAATAATTTGAATTATAATATAACAACCAATAAATGTTGATTCATGTGAAACCTATGGGCAAAGTGGGAAACTTACTCTCCAGGTTTGGAGTCTTGAGAGTGCAGGCCGACCAGAGTGGGAAACTTACTTTCTGGGCTGGGAGTTGGAGTGCATCCCAATTTCTTCTGGAGTACATTTTCATGGACATTATTTTTTTATGCATGGGATCTCTTTACCAGTAACCGACCAGAAAAACCTAAATCAGTACCTACATAATATCCATAAGTAATATCATTCTCAATTGTGGCCAAATCAAATGCCAAAACATACGAACAAAGAAGTGAACAATGGATGGCACTGCCCAGCAGTGACCCATAATAATCAGCAGTTTCGTTTCTTATAACTCACAGGAGAAATGCATTTTCCTTCCATTGTTGGTCTCAGTACAAGGCTAGCCATATGAAAAACAAACAAAAATACTTCACACTTTACACTCAGCTCAGTGCATACCTGCCTACGCAGCCAATTTCCCACGTAATACGAAGGGGACGAGTGGTCTAGGGGTACGATGCTTGTCTAACAATCTAAAGATTGTGGGTTCGTGTCTCACCTGTCGCTACTCTTTGCCCGCGACCAATCAGAGAGAGATTGGCGACGCTATATGACTCAACGGTCGACGTGTTGTAAAACCATTAACCAACCAACCAACCACGTAATACGAACGCAACTCTGCTACCGCACATGCCACAGTTGGATGTGATGAAAGTAAAGGATCAGTCAAGGTCTTGTGTTTACTGTTAACTTGTGTGGACACTGTTAACCAGAGTGGGAAACTTACTTTCCAGGTTGGGAGTCTGAGTGCATACCGATTTCTTCCGGAGTACATTTTCATGGACATTATTTTTTTATGCATGAAATCTGTTTACCAGTAACTGGCTGGAAATACCTAAATCAGTACCTACATAATATGCATAAGTAATATCATTCTCATTTTGGGTCAAATCAAATGCCAAAACATATGAACAAAGGAGTGAACAATGGATGGCATCGCTCGGCAGTGACCCGTAATAATCAGCACTTTCATTTCTTATAACTCACAGGATAAATGCATTTTCCTTTCACTGTTGGTCTCAGTACAAGGCTAGCCATATGAAAAACAAACAAAAATACTTCACACTTCACCCTCAGCTCAGAGCGCATACCTACCTAGCAGCCAATTTCCCACGTAATATGAACGCAACTCTGCTACCGCACATGCCACAGTTTGATGTGCTCAAAGCAAAGGATCAGTCAAGGTCTTGTGTTTACTGTTAACTTGTGTGGCCACTGTTAACCATGTGTTCAAAGTTGCTAATGATTATGACATATACAAAATACCTTGCATTGATTGGTTGACAGACATATTTCAGAACAGAAAATGCTAATGCAACCAATTCTGATCGGTGGCCTCCGGGACTCCGGATGACGTCTCTTAAAACTGTCAAAGTTTCCCACTATAGGGTGGCAGGAACGCAAGTATTCCGATACGCGGCTCCAGAACCGAAGAACAGTGTTCTAAGTGTGCATGCACATCATCTTGCAAGTTGCTGTTGGCGCGTTGTTGTCGCCAATTCCGGTGGTTGAGATTGATGGAGTGTGTGAAGCTGTGGTCTGGCTGCTGACTGCTACAAAAAGTGATTAGTTGGAGTGGTGACCATAAGTGGAATAACCAGCATTTTTTGGGTGTCGTTCTGTTTGTTTTTATTGATATCTTTGTTCCCACATTTGTGTCAGAGTACATGTGAAGCCCGTCCTATCCAGTATGAACCCGGAGTGCAAAAATGTTTTCAGAGATATAATCTCTTAAGAAGTGCCTTAATTCCCACCCTGCTGTTAACCATGTGTTCAAAGTTGCTAATGGTTATGACGTCATATACAAAATACCTTGCATTAATTGGTCGACAGATTTCAGAACAGAAATCACACGCAGCCAATTGTGATCGGCAGTGTAGGATTTCCATATTTTTTTATTGGTAGTGGAGTACATAATTTTTAACTGCAGTACAAAATGTTGAGCTGGAATACAAAAATAGCAATGCACTTGCCGACAATTAACCTTGTTTTAATGGGGCTGAAAACCAATGTTAGCATTGTTGTATGCATAAACATCTTGGCAAACATCCATGTCCAAAATTTTGCTGCAGTAAAAAAAATGAGGAGTTGTCCATAATTAGGTAGCATTGCTTTAATGGAATTACAAATCAATGTTAGCATTTCATGCTGTTACATGCTCAACAATTGCACGTTTTACCACACCAGAATTTTACATGGGACACAAGTAAGACTCACTGGGCAATAATGTAGTGCATCATGCCTTGAACCCTTTTTAAAAATGGGAATAACTTGTGAGGTTTTCTAACTATCAGGAAGACTTCCAGTAGAAAGATGAGTTTAAAATGATGAAAATGGTTTTACAAGCTCCTCACAGCAAGATACAATTAACTGGGGGTGGACCCCATCAGTGGACCCTGGGAGGGATGGCGGGCACCACGAGGAATCGAAACCCATGACAACCGCCGAGCCAAGGCTTTACACCATTCCACCTTCACCACCAACCTCTGCACCAGGCAAACAAAACCTTCTGGCTGATCTATTTACAACAGGGGAGAAAAACCAGGCGTGGCAAACACCACAGCCAACCCCTACTTCTCTGAACAATGGTCTCTATCGTGCGCCACTTCCTGCCACACTCGCCAGGGTGATCCAAACTTATGGAAATACGACTTCACATCTCATGATGACAATCGACAGAGAGTGAAACCGAATGGGCACACTTAGCTATCACTGCCAGTACACATTTGGGTACCCACACCACAAACCTAAAAAATAATCAACCCACAAACACTCACCAACTGCGTCAGCCCGTCCCTCCCAACAGTTGTCAAAGATGTACTGGAAAATAGAGCCAGGTCTGATTCGCTTACCCCAGCGGTAGAACTACGGCGGATTACCGGGCCGGCAACAGATGGGTCGGAGTAAAATCGGAACAGGTATTACAGACCCTTCACCGACACTGATGAACTCCAAATGCAGTTATATTTCAAGGCGCACAATTTATCTTAGCACAGATTTCAAAAATATTATTGGACAGTCATTCATAAGTTCACAAATGGCATTGGTTTCTTGGTGTTGTCACCTCGGAGAACTTCATTGCTCCAAAGCCACTTTGAGGAAATATAAAGTGACTTTTTTGCATTGAACGGGCTCATGGTGTCTAAAAAAGTTGTCTCTTTAACAAAATGACCTTCGATTGCGCATTCAAAGCATCTTAATTGCCAAACGGGGCCTGAAATATTTACTCCGGCGATACCAAGTACCGCCAGTTTTGCCAACTAGGGATATTTGCCCATGACTCAGAATAATAAATATTGAATTAATGTTGATTAATATAAATGCATAATATATAACAATAAATATTGAATAAATATTGAATAAATATTGAATACATATTTAATTAAATATTGACGATATAGTGACACAAAAGTAGGATCTTCTCACATGACGTCACATTCCGCCAGTTGTAACTGGACAGCGGAGACGTTTTTAGCGCAACACCGAGAAACATGTCTTGGTATGGCATGCTATACAGGCTGTACGCGTTTCAAAGTTTTGTTATGGTCGACAGGGATTGTTGGTGAGTGGGCGCATACGGACTGCTGAAACTGCTAGTTGTTTTCAGGTATGGACTTAGAGTGGTAGAACTCAACCAAACAATGTTGTTCTTCCTTTTCCCTTCTGGAGTACAAAATATTTCATTTTGTCCAGTCACAATCCTGGAGTACAAAATTTATTGGTATGCATAACACCAACAAACGCCAGTTTTTCCAACACTGGTGATCGGTGGCCTCCGGGACTCTGGAGACATCTCTTAAAACTGTCAAAGTTTCCCACTATAGGGTGGCAGGAACACAGGTATTCCGAGACGCGGCTCCAGAGCCGGAGAACAGTGTTCTCAGTGTGCATGCGCATAATCTTGCAAGTTGCTGTCTTCATTCTCTTAAGAAGTGCCTTAATTCCCACCCTGGTTGGAGTGCATACTGACTTCTTCTGGAGTACATTTTCATGGACATTTTTTATGCATGGAATCTGTTTACCAGTAACTGACCGTAAAAACCTGTGTATTCAGTACCTACATAATATGCATAAGTAGGTAATAGGCATTGTCATTTTTGGCCAAATGAAATGTCAAAACATAGTAACAAAGAAGTGAACAACATATGGCACCGCCCAGCAGCGACTTGTGATAATCAGCACAGTTTAATACTTCACACTTCCTCAGCTCAGAGTGCATACCTACCTACACAGCCAATTCTCTACGTAATACGAATGCAACCCCTCTATCGCACATGCCAGTCAGATGTGAATTTTGATAGCAGTGTGCAAAGCAAAGTATCAGTCAATGTCTTGTGTTTGTAGCATGACTGAACCATGTGTTCAAAGTTGCTAATGGTTATGATGTCATATTGAAAATACCTTGCATTGATTGGCTGACAGATTCCAGAACAGAAAATGTTAATTTAGCCAATTCTAATCGGCAGACTCCGGAGGACATCTCTTAGAACTCATATTTTCCCAATATATTGGTGGCAAGAACATAGGTTTTCAGAGACGAGGCTCCAGAGCCGGATAACATTGTACTCTGTGCACATGCACACCATCTTGCAAGTGTTGTTGGCGAGTTGTCTGCAATTCTGGTGGTTGAAAATTGATAGGCATGTGCGAAGCTGTGGTCCGGCTGCTGACTGATACAAAAAGTGGTTAGTTTGAGTGGTGACAGTAAGTGGAATGACCAGCGTTTTTTGGGTGTCATTCTGTTTGTTTTTATTGATTTGTTTCCACATTTGTGTCTGAGAACATGTGAAGCCCATCCTATCCAGTATGAACCTGGAGTGCAAAAATGTTTTTGGAGATAAAATCCCTTAAGAAGTGCCTTAATTCCCACCCTGATGCTGACTTCATCTGTGGTACATTTTCATGGATGTATTATTTTTTATGCATCAAATTTGTTTACCAGTAACCTATGGGAAAAGCCTATGTAGTCAGTATGTACCTAATATGCATAAGTAAGCTACTAGTGCATACTTACCTATGCAGCTAATTCCCTACATAATATGAACCCAGCTCTGCTACCACGCCAGTTGGATGAGCTAGCTGTGTGCAACACAGATGATCAGTCAAGGTCTTGTTTGTGGCATGCCACTGTTAACAATGTGTTACCACTGCAGTATTATTGTCTTAAAAGGTGTTTTTTTCAAATTAATTTTTTGGACTTTTTCTTCTGAATACCATGTTTATCAATGTGACTAAGATGATGGGACCACTTAATTTCTGTGCAAATTGATTTTTTAAAATTACAAAAATGTTTTTTATTATAATTTTCAAACTTTAAAAACCTAGCCCAACCAAACCTAACCCATGTGTTCGCATTATGAAGGCAAATGTGTGTAAACCTTTTTCTTGTTTCCACCTTAAAGTACAATAACCTAAACACCTAAGTTTCCTTTTTTTATTGAACATATATTTTTTCTTCAAAAGCAGCTTAGGTTAGGTTAGACTGTGTTAGGTTTCTTTTTAATTTTAAGAATTTTCAGGAAATAAATTGCTCAACATTTTTTCTAATTCTTTTTTTTCCAAAGGTATGTTAGGTTAGGTTGTGTTGCTTTTTATTTTTTAAAACATTTCTCTTTATGCTTGCTACCTAACCTAAAGACCCTTTTTGGCATTATTTTGCTCACAACCTGAAAAGTAAGCATTTGCACAGAAGATAAGTGGTCCCATCATTGTCATCTTCATAAACATGGTATTTCAAAGAAAAAAATCCCCCCAACCCCACCCCACCAAAAAACCCCACCTTTTAAGACAACTTTACAAAAACTGATCAGTTGGTTGACCCAAATATTTCAGAACAGAAAACAATAACATGGCCAATTCTGATTGGTACACTCCATGACTGGAGGTCTTAAAACTATCAAATTTTTCCACTATGTGGGTGGCACGAATGCAGGTTTTAGGAGGCTTAACAAGGTCACAAAGGATAATATTGTACTCAGTGTGCAGGTGCACCATCTTGCAAGCCATGTTGGAGAGTGGTCATCTTCCTTTCCTGTGGTTGAGCTTGATTGAAGTGTGTGAAGCTTTTGTCTGGCTGCTGACCACTACAAAAAGTGGTTAGTTTGAGTGGTAACTGTAAGTGGAATATAACCATAGGTTTTTGTGGTTGTCGTTCTGTTTGTTTTTATTGATATATGTTTTTCCCCACATTTGTGTCTGAGTACATGTGAAGCCAATCCTATCCAGTATGAACCCAGAGTGTAAAAATGTTTTCAGAGATACAATCTCTGAAGAAGCACCTTAATTCCCTGATGCCTATGGGTGTTGGGTTGTATAAAATCTATTGATGTGGATAATGTTGAGCCTATGACCTAACATGTACATATTAACATATTGTCTACCTACCAACACATGCTGGAGGCAGACTGCAATGAGTGGCAAATTGCTTGAAAAAGCATACCAATGGCAGACAAAAATATGCACCAAAATGCACACTGAAACCAAAAATATGCACTGGTGATGCAAGAAAATCTGTAAATTTGCAGTCTAAAGTAATTTAGGATTTTCTGGAATGTTCTTTTAACAAAATGTTTTTTTTATGTGATTATGATAATGCAACCACTGATTTTCTCCATAAATTATATCATTCTCATAAATGATGTATGTTCTCCATAAATATCCCATGCATTGTGAGATATCATCAGCAACTGGAGAAGTGGGCAGATGTCACTCCATCCAGTGCAGTGTTAAATTATTCTTAAAATAGGGTGGAATTTACCACTTTCTGAACACTCAATCGTCATCCTTCTCCAAGAAGTATCGACATCCTGCTTCTTGATGCGTGCTTATGAAGTCTTTGTCTCCTTTCTAACTTCCTCGTTTGTTAAGTATCATGATCCTGGTAGCGATAAGGGATGGTGATTCACGAACATTTCGCAATGCAATTTCAGGTAAAGGGATTATCCACAATGCGGTATGGCATATAGCACCAGTGTATATCATGTTTTTTTTTCCGCTATCCCGAATATAGCTCTTCCTAACATGAACATCAAAACAACTGAGGAAGGTACAACCATTGCATCAAATTTAAGTCTGAAGGGCATCAAAAACATTTTAAATGACACTAATTCCATGACAAATTTCGACATCCTACTGTGCTCATTTTGACATCTCACACCTAACAAAAAACCATTATTTTAACACTGATCCAGTGTGGGTGTTGATGTAATGGATAGCATGTTGAACCTATAATGCTGTTAGGGCACTTCATAACCAACTCAGTTGATGTGCCCCTAAACTCCAATAGCCGATGTGCCCATAACTTCAATACCAAACATACCTACTCAGTGGATAGAGGAGTTACAGATAATCATATTAATAATTGATTCATGGAAACCATTGGGTTTCTTCACATTTATCACCCACCACCATCTCCCAACTTGATCGCAATGCAGTTTTATGGGTTATTATGTGACTGTAGGCAGGGTTATCTCGTCCAATTAGTCCATTCACACAAATGTTGGGAAAACTGGCTGGTCTTGGATCAGTAATAAATTATTTGTGAAATAGGGTGGATTATACCACTTTCTGAGCATGGAGTGTACATGTTTTCCAAGGAAGTATTGACATTGTGCTTGTTGATGTGTGCTTGTGAAGTCTGCATGGACTGTTGTATTTTGTTGCCTTATGCTCACCAATGCTGGTTGTGATGCACAAGCATCTCATAGCACAATTCCAGGTACAGTGATTATTTATGATCAATGATTAATATCGTCTGTTGATAACATGTTATTGTAATCATTATCTTTAGCATATGTATCCCTAAATTAGGTGTCCCCCAAAAAGTCTGAAGCAACATTTTAATTGGCATGCTTCCATGGCCAATTTAGACATCCTACTGTACTCATTTTGACATCTCGCATCTAACAAAGAAAACATTATTTAACACCGTCTTGGATATTTATCATCCAGCAGATTAAGCTCTTCAGATAATTACTTCTTTCTATCACTGGAAGGTTGAATGGTGCTGGCTGACAATGACTGCAAACATATTCCTCTGATTAAAAGCCCAGAACTGACTGGAATGGATGCCAGGGAGATTCTGATGTCAAAGACAAAAACTTGCCCTTTGAATTTGGTGGCTGAATAAATTTCCCTGAAATCCAATGTCCCAAAGTATAAAACCAACCCTTGTTCACTCAAAATGGTTAAACTAGTACACCTGTCAACTTATGTGCATTCATGCAAAATGGTTAAGCTAAGCTATTCCACTACAGTTGATGCTCCCCTAAACTCCAATAACCAACTATTCCACTAGGTACTATTTTTATTGAGGATGGCACTCCTCACTACTACAAAATGACATCTTGAAGGATGTAGGTGGTGAAGAGTTCAGCAACAGCAGCATGTTATCAGAACAGGCTCAAGCCTGTACAAAATGGAAATTTACTGCAGTCCATTGTATATCATCTATTTTAATTTATGTAACCTACCTATCAAAGCCCTGTACTCTTATTGTTCTCAGTTTTACCTCTTCCCACATCATTCACACCAGCATGTATAATTACTGTTGCACTGTCCCCAATTCCCTCCATTACTTCTAACCTATATTCTTACCCAAACATATTTCGCTTAGGCATTTGGGAAGGGGACTAGAGTCATGCTTGCATTCCTATTACAAAATGAATGATCATTATGCCTAACACCAGTCCCCTATAACTAATGTCTCCATCCCACTATCTTCAGCTGCCTTTTCACTCCCACCCCTATCCTGAGTAGCATTGCTCTCCCTCCCTTTGAATGCGTCAAACGTATGCATTTTAAGGCCAGTGTCCATTTTCATTAAAAGCTATTTTATTGCTCCTATGACCAGCCACTGTTCACTCTCCTCTACTTTACTGAGCCTCACTATAACCATCCCTAGCACTCCTGGAATCCTGCACCTGGCTTTCTTGACTCATCACCTATGATGGGCCCCACCACTACAAACCTCAGGCACTTCACCTCCCTTGCTGACATCTCTACCTCCCTGCTCAAATCTCTGATGACTGATGCCCTACACTAACACTTTTTACAGCCACCTTCCATACTGTTTAATTGATTTAAACAACAGGTTTTTTTTTGCTATTCTTATTACGAACTAATCTAGTTCTTTCCTGACCAGGATATCAAGCTAATTAACAACTAATGTAGCTTATTGGTGTATGAGCTATCTAGGTCAAATTAAAGCATTGTAACACTCATTTGTTCTGCACACACAATGGGCAAAGCGCTATCCTACTTAAAGAAACTATGCCTGGGCCACTGATGCAACTGGGAAAACCCAAGGGAGCTATGCACTATAGCTGATCAAGATATACAAGCTACCAGCAACAGATTGGAACTGTTCAACATTAACAATCCATGCAGCTTAATATATTAAACACCTGATCTAGTTACACTCACACAACATACACAACGGGGACGAGTGGTCTAGGGGTAAGATGCTCGTCTCACAATCGAAAGATTGTGGGTTCGAGTCTCACCTGTCGCTACTCTTCGCCCGCGACCAATCGGCGTGAGAGATTGGCGACGCTATATGACTCAACGGTCGACGTGTCGTAAAACCAATAACCAACAACATACACAACAAACTATCCCTCTGCTTACAGGAACTAATCTAAGCAAGACTAAGCTTGCAGTTGTCTTGTTGAGCAAAGACCCTTATCAGCTATGAATGCAACTAATCAATATTCAGCTCGAAGACTTATCTACAGTAATTGGAACTCACAACCTTAATTTTACACACAAAAAGAACACAAACTTGTTCCTTAATTATCTCCTCAACGGAAACCTGAGTCACGTGGTCTCGCGCGACACCTGTACAATGCGTCCATGTGGTCGTGCAACTATCAACAATTATATAAGCCCAGAGTACGTGAGATAAGTCAGATATTCAACTTAAACAATCTAACCTCCCCAATTTAACCTAGCATCTACAAGAGAACAAATTCTCCCTCCACTAACCACCTGTGGCCAACATTTTCCTCACCGGTCTTCCCTCGTAACAGGAGCCGAGTAAGCACATCCGGTCGCCACGAGAGGAACGCGGCGAGGTGTTCACATTGTCTGTGTTTTGATATCGTGGTGTTAAAAAAAAAAATGTTTTTCTCCTGATGGCCACCATGAACGCCACGAGGAAGAGTGCGTTTGAGAACATGCAATGTTTTTAGTTTTCTTGTTTGCTTTGTTCATTGTTTCTGTTGCGGGGGGGGGGGACGACACATACGGCGCTCCGACCAACTGCGCTGTCTGGACACGCTGTTGACGGCGGACGCCGGCGGTTTCCAACAGACGATGGTGTACAACAGCAGGACCGGCGGCCGGTACGACGCGGGCAGCTACGGCACCGGCTCGGCCGGCTACGCGCGCCGCGACACCAGTCTGCGCCGGGGCGACACGTTCGGATCGCTGGACATGCCGGCCAGCCGGTCGCTGTCGACCAGCCGGCCGCTGCCCACCCTGCGGCAGCTGCCCACCAGCCGGCCGCTGGAGAGCCGTCAGTCGTACGGTTCGGCCTCTAGCGTCAGCCCGTGGGCGTCGGGCGAGGGGCCGTCACGGAACAGCTGGGGCGGCAGCAGTGGCACAGGAGGAGGAGGAGGAGGAGGAGGAATGGGCTCTGTCAGCAGTGAGTACACCTGCGCGACCTGCGGTGGCCACATATAATGCAGATAGGATATAATGAGGGAACAGTTGCCATGCAATCACTTGACAAATTTTGTTCATGTATGCCCGTGCGTCGGGAATTTTTTTTTCATGCAACCAAATCACAAATTTCTTTTTTTGGTTATGTCAATTATTACAATATATATATATATATATATATGTTTCAAGTGAAGCAACCCATATTCATCTCATAAGTTCCAAGTTAGTGGGCAAAATTTATGCAATTTTGTATGTAGTTGTGTATAGCATTCAGGTCACTTTTGACATTTGGTGATTCACCAGTTTATGTGAATTTACACTTCCTTCATACATATAAATTTGATATAGGGTTTTTGTGTTTATTGACGCATCTGCCATCTGAGGAAGGGTTGAGTTTCCACATCTGGAATTGTGGATTCAGAGTGTAGAACTTAAAATATAATGTGCCAGAGAAAGGCGCCTTTTTTCTAGACTGCCCAGAATATTGCATACAGGTTCCCACTCCAAGAAATGGCAACTTTGCACACAAATTCATGTTCTTTTCTGCTGTGTGCGATAATATCCATATTTGTCAGAAGTATGACCAGCGACCTACTAACTACTAGAACCGTGAAGTTTAAGGGTCACCACCCACCACAGCTTGTTTGAACCTCATTGAGCTTAATTTTCTGACTTCCTGAATTTACTTTACTAAGCATTACAGTATTGAGTTAGAATAATAGCTACTTGTTTTCTAATGCTTCATTTTGTCATGTCTTTGATATAACAAAATAGCTATTATCACATTTCATGGGTTTCGTGTGTCATGTTGTGGACTTTCGACGGCATTGGGATTTTGATGCCTTTACCAGGTGCCCCACACTGTCCCTCCACCCGCCCAGAAATAAATGCATTCCGTGATGTAATTTTCGCTCTTAGTGATATCCTCTTGCTCCAATATTCAAAATGGGCGCTATATGACCTTTGCAGTCGATGCGCCTCTAAACTACAATAACTAGCTCCAATATTCAAAACGCGTTGTAATCGTCCCTGGGGTTGGGGGCTGATGTTATTGAAAGTAAGTCAAACTAATGAACACAATTGTCCATTACTATTCTACCCCGCGCTGTCCCGGAGCAATTTTTTTCCTTTTTTCTCCCAAAAGATGTGTATTTCATAGATCGAGACTGAATCATTAAATTGTGCTAAAAATCCACCAATCCAATTTGCAGCCTTGGTCTGAATCTGCGAACCAGCAGCTGAAGGTCTGAATTGGAAATGTAGCCTGACCTGTGGTAGGTACGTGACTCATGTTTTGCGGCAGCAAAAGGGAATAGATGTGGGCATGTCGAATAAGCGTTTCGCCTGTTTACTATCGAGCGCAGGCATTCTGAGCCGCGTGGCGGTACAATGACATGTCATTCAGCACAGGAACAAAATATTTTCGGGGATGTGCTGCGTACAGGAACGGACTGCGTATAGTTCTGGAAGAAAGACTGCAGCGGCGGGTGTTCTGTTGCGAACACAGTGGGCTCGCGGAAGTCACTACGCCGTTGGCGCGTGACCTGCTGGCTCGTGTCCGGCCCTCGTCCCAGTGAGCCGCCCCAGTGGCGGTAGTAGGGCCGAGGTGGGAGCTGGACGGTCTGTGCTGGCGCTGCTCGCGCAGAGGTCCGGCGTCGGCGTCGGACCTCCCGTGTACAGCGCGCGGAGGTGCGCCAACTGGCGCCATTGGATGTATGTCGGGCTGTGGGTTAAACGAAAACGATCATTTGCACAGCTGACGTCGGCGTCAGCTCTTCGTGCTCTCCTCCTGGTCACTGTTGTGCCGCTGGTCTTCGGTTGAGCTCCGGGAAACTGCTGCGTTTGTGCGGACTGGTTTGCGACGGCGCGTCCTGGCGATGGGGACATTTGGCCTGCATCGTCCTGTGGAGGTGTCGGCAGTCCAGCGGCGCGTGCTGTGTGGCCGCCGGGCCGTGTCGGGGGAGCAGACTGACGCAGCGCAGACTCCGAGTGACGAGTGGTGTGCGCTCTGATGTAGGCCGCCGGCCGGCGTAGCGTCGGCTGCGATAGCCTTCCGACGACCAGGTGGCGGCGGCAGTGTGAGCGGTCTGCGGGAGACTTGCCCTTCTGTCCATCTGTGTTGAGGTGATGGGCGGCCGGCGGTAGTCGCGCTACCCTTGCGAGCGGCGGCGGACGTGCCACGCCACGGCATGCCCGCGTGATGCCAGTGTGCGCTGACGAGTCGCTGCCGGTTTCAGTACGTGGGCCAGAGGGCCGCAGCTGGTGCGATGAGCCTGAGGTGGCGCCGGTCTATGCCCGGCGGCCGTCCGTTTGTCCTTGCGTCCTCGGTCCGTGCGCGCCCGTCCGATCCCCGTGTCCGGTCCGGCGACTGCGGCTCCCTGCGGCCGCTTGACGTGGCCGCGGCCGCTCCGTGTGTGACGGCTCTGGGGCAGGGGCGCATCGCCTCCGCCACCCAGTAGCGACGGCCGGGCCTCCTGCGGCGTGCCCGCGTCACGGGAGGGAGGCGACACGCTCGTCTCGCGGCATGCCCCGGACGCTGCCGGCCCCGCCCCGCCATGTGTGTGTGTCTGTGGCCTCACGGGTGTGTTACCCACGCCAGGCGGGCGCAGCGGCGGTCCGGACCTGTTTGCCCACCTGGGCCCCGTGTCGGGCGGTGGCGGCGGCGTCAGCGGCGCCCAGAGCAGGGAAACGCTCAACATGGCCGCCTCGCTCGTGTCGGCGCTGCTGCAGCAGAATCAGGAGCAGCAGCAGCGGCAGCAGCGCCAGCAGTCGGCCCCCCAGCCGTTCGGCCCGTCGCGGCCGGAGCCCATGCCGTTCGGCGGCGACGGGTACGGCGGCGGCGGCAGCGCGCCGCGCGGCATGACCGGCTACAGAGGCGTGCGCACCGGCTTCGGTCGCACCGAGTACAACCAACGGCCCGAGTTTGCCAGCAAGGTAATTGGCCGGCCTGGCGCCGACACCCGACACCCGACACCCGACCGCCGACTCTGGTGATTGTCCCTGTCGTGTACTGTACCCGTCTGACCGGCCGACCGGCCGAGCGGATCGCACCTGCTGTCCGCCTCAACTCGGCCAGCAACCGCCAGTAAGTGTCGCTGCCAGGGCGGCGGCTCGGCACCGCCACGCGCCGGGTCGGACGACCCGCGCGGGTGGCACGTGCCACGACTCGCTGTGTGCCGGCTGCAGCTGGGTGGGTATGGGGGTGCTGGAATGGCGGCCAGCCGGCGCCGCTACCCGTCACCTACTGACTGTCGGAAACTAAATCGTGTGCTAGTGCCAGCCCGACTGGCGGTCCAGCGAACTGCCGTTGTAGCGTTATCCAGACATTACCGCAGCCACGCGGTGGCTGCTCTTGTCGGACCGACGTTGATTGTTTCAAGCATCCCCTCCCACCATATAATTATGTGCGAATAGTTCGTACCAGCATCGCTGGCTAAGACGTGAGTGGCCCCTCCATCCAGTGGAGGGGCGACCGCCAGAGCTTCCCGCCTAAAACCCGTCGTCACAGCGGGCCCGCTCAGTCCCGACAGAGGTCTGGTGTGGGGCTGGCCACTGGGCCAGACGTTCAGCGGATTAGCCGTCTGGAAACCACGGCTGGGCACAGTGGTTGAGGACTGTGGCGAGCTGAGCTGCGTTGTACCGAACTGCGGACTGCGACGGACTAGCCTGGCGTCATGTGTGGTTTGTTGACAACTGGCACGTGCTATGTTGTATGCCGGTGTGTTTTCTACTTTCCATCCTCGAACCTCTTCTCTCCGGTGTCAGCCCCCACACTGCACGGCGGCCAGCTCACAGTCACAGCGGGGACGAGTGGTCTAGGGGTAAGATGCTCGTCTCGCAATCGAAAGATTGTGGGTTCGAATCTCACCTGTCGCTACTCTTCGCCCGCGACCAATCGGCGTGAGAGATTGGCGACGCTATATGACTCAACGGTCGACGTGTCGTAAAAACCAATAACCAACCAACCATCACAGTCACAGTCCAGCGCTCTGTCGCTGTACCACACCACTGCAGCGCTGTTCGCACCCACTCGAAAGCGCGCGCCTGCTGATGTAACACATCGGGCGGCCGTGTGTGGGCCGGGTCGGCCCACCGCGCGGCGGGCACGATCGGAAGCGCCTCACTGGCCGCGCCCCGCTACACCGCGCCTCTGGCAAAGCACACGGCAACTGCGATTGCGCTCCCATCGTACGTCCGGGCTGGCACCGAACCCTCGAGCTCCATCTCACACGATGGCCGACACCGAACCTCGGAGGAGCTGGTGTCCGGGCTTGAACTTTCTCTTGGCTTCTGAAATCCTGCACTGACGCGTCTTGTCTCGAAAACGTTCGCAAAACAGACCAGCCGCGGCGTCCTTGATCGTGTGTTCTGCCTGCAGCTGCTGATGCCCAGCTGGCATCACATTTCTGCTCACATCCAAAATTATCCTACATTATGCTATGCAATCATAACTCCTACTCTGGGGTGGATTGCTTATGGCATGGGCGCCGTCATCCTTGGGATGATGCTTCTCCACCCACTGAAGTGCTATTTAACCCATTAATGCCGTCTTTTGTTGTTTTGTGCATTTAGTTGGTACTTTTGACGTTGATTGCCTTTGCAGTTATGTAAGAAACCGTTGTTGGAAGTACTGATAAGTACGATGCGTTTGGAATCGGACCCGTGTGAAGGTCGTGGCGGTGTTCCGGCGGCTGATGGTGTCCACATCCAACTCGCAGCGAATGGCCCGCGTAGTGTCACGAGCACGGAGCTAACTTATACCGTTCCCAGTCGAGCTAGGTGGAGTCGCTTTCAAGTTCCCAAACGGTCTGGTGGAAGTCGACATAAGTGCTCCTTTTGGTGCATTGACTGAATATGGGTCCAGATTCTTCCAATGATCAGGTGTACCAGGGGCCAGCTTTTCGTTCAATCGCACAGTCCTCAGTTTTAATCTGACTGGGCAGCTCCTTCCCTTCCGACTAATCAAACTGATGTCGGTGACGCTGCGTGACTTGGTACTGGAATGCATCGTAAAGAATCGGCGAAGTGTTCATGGAAGTAGTACACAAGGCTATCATCTGGGTCATAAAGCGCCGTGCGGTCTTGCGACATTCGAGGGAGTGGAAGAGGGTGTATGTCCATGGTCCTCCATGATGACGCACTCGACTCTTTGCTGCAGATCACCTAGTGGTATGCCGGGGAGACACCTCTCTGTGGGAGAGTGGGAGGAGAGAGTATTCCGGAATCAGCGTCGAGCGCAAAGCATAAGATGAATTGTATAGTTTGCCAGCACAAGAGAAAGTGCGTCATCAGCTACAATTACTCACGTAAACATGCGTAAACAGCATCCGCACGTCTTTGCCGGATGGGAATTTCAAGTTCAATATCAAACAGTGGAATTACCAAGTGAATATTGCATATTCCTTCCTCACTCCAGCGGCATTAATGGGTTAATTATCTACAATTAATATGTGTTGTAGATGTTCCCGCATCGTGTTCCCACCACCACCAACCGAAGACCCATGTTAGTGCTCCGCACCAGCAGTATGCACGGTGCTAGGCGTTTGACGCCGGATGGGAGCGCGTGGTGGCTGTTGACCGGTGCGGTAAGTTCTGCGGGAGCCCGTCTCGCGTGGGGTGGCCTGACGCGGCGGAGCGGTCGGCGCTGGTGGCCGCAGCCGTCCGCGCCGGTGTGTTCTGACCGCGCTCGGCCTGCGCCACCGTCTCAGTTCGACAGGCGGGACACGTTCGTGGCGCCCACGCGCGGCCGCACGCCGTTCCGCGGCCGTGTGCTGAGAGGAGGGCGCGCCGCCACGTTCCCGGCGCGCGGCACCGGCGTCCGGCGCGTCGACACCAAGCCACTCACGGATAAGGCCGCGTGAGTGCTGCCGTCCGAAGCGGGCGCGCGTTGTGCCTGGATTTTCGTTCGAGAAATTCCACATACAATGCCGAATTGAATCTGTGCCTGGAAGAAAGCTGTCTGGGCTTGCGAAGTCAATAACGCAACCGCTTGTAAAGTCAATAACTAAATAGGGTTATTCAACAGTTCGATTTTCAACAATTAAGTTTGGGAAGGTAAGAATATCCCAATGCACAATCACAAGATTTATTTTGTTTTCTTGTGCACTCTGCATGTACTTTCATATACATAATGATTTTCTTTCATATTCATTGTCTTTTTGATAGCAAACTTCGGTTTATATGTTGGTGTTTGTTACGTATGGGAAATCTCTTCCATGAATGTATCTGTTCATATGTACACTGTACACATTACCGGCGAGCTTGTGAGTGAGAGTTCAGTGGCAGTGTGATGGCTGGTCACGTGACCTGACCGACGGTGCGTCACCGTCCGCCTCAACAACGGTTCGTGCCGACAGTGTCGGCAGAAAGCGCACCGAGCCCAAGAAGGGCATCAAGACCACGCAGGAGGCGATCGATGAGGCCAAGGCGGCAGCCCTTGAGAAGGCAATGGAGAAGGAGGCGGAGAAGAAAAAGGCCGAGGTATGACCCCTGGGCGCCGACCAGGGTGGCGCTTGATCCGTTCCAGTTGATGCGTACCGTTCCGAACTCCGTCCGAGTAGCAGGATGGGGTTCTTTCGTCTCCCTTTCACGATCGTCACGTCGGTAATGCAGGGTTAAAATATTGTTGTTTTTGTTAGGTGTGAGATGTCGAAACGAGCATAGCAGGATGTCAAAATTTGCTATGGAATTAGTGTAATTTCAAATGCTTTTGATGTCTCAGACTAAAATTTGAGTCCATGGTGTAGGTACTTATGACTGGACCTTTATCATTTGTTTTGGGATTCATAAGTTAAGAAGAGGTATATTTGGGATCGGGAGAATAATAACTTTGCTATAAACTGGTATTGTATGCCATATCACATAGGTCATCCCTTTACCTTAAATTGCATTGCAAAATGTTCATGTATCACCATTCCTTATCGAGAGCATGCACATGCTATTTATCAATGAGAACTGTTAGAGTGGAGACATTACGACTTCATAAGCATTCATCAAGGAGCAGGATGCGGATACTTCTTGGAGAAGGATGTCCATTGAGCATTCAGAAAGTGGTATATTCCACCCTATTTCACGAATAATTTATCACTGTGGTAATGGGATGTCCAAGTATCTGGAAATGTTAAATGTTGCATCAATTATGTTATGCAATGTATGCTGGTGAATATTGTATTGGCTTCCTTGTGAAGCTTGTGGTCATTCCTCCCCATGTCATTGGTTTGACTGTCGCACTTCGTTACAATGCAGTGTCCCTCCGCCAGTGTCGACCCGTTCTTTGCACCGCCTCGTACTGGCTCGTTTCTTCCTTCACCAAGGTACGGAATAACTCGGCCTTCCTTCACCAAGGTACCGAATAACTCGTGTCTTCCTTCACCAGGGTGGCGACGCGCCGGAGCTCATGGCAAAGGGCGAGGAGGCAGCCACCACCGAGCCGGCCAAGGACGGCGAAAAGGCCGCTGAGAGCAAGGACGCAGACACGGACAAAACCGCAGATGGCAAGGACGCTGCCGCCACCAAACCTGATGCCGCCACAAAAACTGCAGACGCAAAAGATGCCTCCGCAACGAAGCCTGCCGACGGCAAGGATTCCGCAGCTGCCAAGACGGTCGACAAGAAGGTGGATAAGAAGACTCCGGTGAAGCCACAACATGAGAAGATCGATAGCAAGTACCTCACGTGCTCTATATGCTGCGTGGCCAACGTGGGCAACGAGCAGGGATTCCAGGAGCATGTGCGCGGCCGCAAGCACCACGCCATGATGGAGATGGTGGAGCAGAAGCTGGAGCAGACGGCCAAGATGATCCGCATCGAGATCCAAGTGGCGGCCAAGCGCGCCGAATTGGACCGCATGCGCCGCGGACCCAAGGGCAACGCCAATATTAAGGAGCAGGGGTTCTGCGGCATGTGCAACATCAGATTGTTCGAGGATCCGAATGAGCACCGCATCAGCAATGCACTGCACATCAAGCTGAAGCTGTGAGTGTATGGATCCCTACACTAGGGCAGTTCATTTACACTTGTCCAACGTCGCCCATTGTATGGCTGTAGCATCGTTGGATGAGGGCGTATTGGTTGGTTATATTTGTTCGAGGGCGCTTAGAGGAGGGGGTGTCACCCATTCTACAGCTATTTAATTAACTGGTGTGCCACGTGGTTATATTTTGAATGTCAATGTTGGTGCTAATTCACGCAACTCGCCTTATTCACTGTGCAGTAAGTAGTATGTACTGGCGCATTTTGTTTAAAACTGGTGCAAGTGCTGTATTTTTGGCGTCAGCGGCTCTTGTCGAACACCAGACAGGCCATCTGTCGATGTGGCGTCACCGGTCGGCGCTGATTTGGCCGAGGTGTGCCGTTCTGAACAGGGTGACCGGTGTTCCAGGTTCCTGCACCCGCGCTGCTGCAACCTGAGGTTCGACACGCCCGTCATGTACGAGAGGCATCTGCTGTCATTCACCCACTTCCGGGTAAGTTAGAGGCGCGGGGAGAGCCGAGACCACCCGTCGGAAATGTGCACCGGAGCAACGTCCACATCGTGTTGTGTTCGCTCCCCGCTCGATAGCAGCTCGTACCGCTCGCATGTTGTCAACAACAGGATGTTGGCATTGTAAACCCCTGTTCCTGAATCCCTGGTAATTTGAATTTAATTCGGGTACAATACGCAAAGCACGCCTCAGAAATATTAGAACTCGCACAGCCCGTCGGGCACAGACAAACCCTCAGTTGGCCAGGTCTTGTTTTTGTATTGCTAATTGATTAGTGCAGCTTCTTTCGTTTCTATGTTTCGTTTTTAACCGCAAAAGGTAGGAGTGGGAAGATCAAGAATAAAAATGATTGTGGGTTGAGCGCCATTTTCCATCCAAATTGTCTCACAAAGTGGTTCTGGATAAGGAAATGCGGATGGAGCCGTCTTATTTTCCAGCCGAGGATATCTGGTGGTGGGCCAGCTCCGGTGTTGAAAGCGGCAGTTTCGGTTTATTTTCTTTCATCATTACGCAAATTCGAAATAAGCTTCCTACTCCCGAAGCCAAGTTGGACAATTCTTATTCGTGTTCTGAAACAGAAACCTTGTATTATTATTGTGGGCACTAATTCATTTATGTAGCAAACACATATGCTCTGAGTGCATTTGGTGACCTTACTTTTGCCACAATTTGGCACTGCCAACTCGAGAAGGCTGGACAGTTCCGTAATCGAGCCGTGTTCGTTTCTGCTGGCAGAAGGAGCAGGCGCGTGACAAGGAGCGCGAGGCTGCCGGTGCCGGCACGATAGCTGTGGAGGGCGAGGTGCAGCCGGCCGCGACCGAGGCCGCCAAGGAGAACGGGGACGTGGAGACCGACGGGGCGGAGCCGGCCGACGGGGCGACCGCCGCCAAGGACTCCGCGCCCGCGCCCGCCGACGGTCAGCCGGCCGCCGTGCAGCCGGACAAAGCAGACGAGCCGATGGAGGTGGAGGAGCTGACGCCACAGCTGTACGACGGCGAGGTGGCCGTGGCCACGCGCGCCGGACAGCCGTTCTCGGGCACGTTCTGCACGCTGTGCCACGTGGCCATGCCGGTGGAGCAGTGGCTGCCGCACTGCCGCACCAGGATGCACTACAATCGACACGTGGTGGAACGCCAGGCGGCCGAGCGCGCGCGCCGTGAGGCCGTCGACGACAGCGAGGACCAGGTGGTGGTGGTGGTGGAGGGCGTCGACGACACGTCGGCCGAGGGCGCCGAGAAGCGTGGCGTCAAGCGAGCCGCCGACGACGAGCAGGGCGGCGAGGCGAAGATCATGGCGACCGAGAAGGAAGGTGAGCCGGCCGTCGACGTGGCCGCGCCCGCCGTCGCCGCTGCTGCCACTGATGACCACGACGGGGCGACTGCCACCGCCACCGCCACAGCCGACGCCGCAAAGGTCAAGTCGGAGACCGCGGACGGCGCCGAGGCGGCTGAGAAGCCGGCTGTTGTGAAGGCGGAGAAGCCGGCGACCGAGGCGGCTGCCACGCCGCCGGCGAAGCCCGTCGCTGAGCCGGTCAAGCCCGCTGCGGCGGCCGCCGCCACACCTGTCAGGAACGGCGCGCAGGTGGCGAAGGCGGCCACTCCGGCGGCGCGTCAGCAGGACGTGCGGCGTGGCTCGCCGCGCGGCTTCCGGCGCGGCCGTGGCGGACGCGGACGCCGCTGATGGATCGGTGACGCTCATTTTCAATTGCTGTCAGCTGCGGATGAGCGGTGTCTGCTCCGCGATAGCTGTTTTATTTATCTCCTCTAGCGTGAGGCGATGTGTAGCTGCTGAGGGTGTGGGCGGCTCGCTCTCCACCTTCATCACGAGTGCTGTCGTGCCCGGACAGAAACTGGCTATGTGAATACACAGGTGTCGTCCCTATCGGATCTTTGAGGGTGATTCAGAGAAGGGAAATCTCTGGAATTCCCATGTTACGAGCAAGGGCTGATGAGTGGTGTTTGGACAAAATCATGGCGGAGGTCAACTGGAGTGGATTGTTTTTTTTTCGGTGTACACATGATACAGAAGCACACATGCCGATATCGAAGGCACTACTTATAGGGAAGTTATTACCGCGAACGGCAACTGCCGAATGACTGACACGCATCCCAAATGTAATTGATTGATTGATTGATTATTTGGGCTCAAGGGCGCGCCGACTACATGGTCATTTGGCGCCCATATCCCAAATGTGAATGCACTGCTGAGTTACCAGGGTGGGTTTACATATTTCCGAAATCCTGCGCACAGAAGATTGCAGACGATGTGCATGTCTATGTGTTACCAGAAGTCGCAGCTGCGGCCGGCACCAAAGTTCCCTGTCGCGATGTGGTGTCCGATATTGTCCTGTGTAGAACCCCATGTCCCGCTTTCTTTCGCTCGGAGCGGTTCTGTTCTGTACTGGTTACAATCGATGGCGAAGTCCATGTGATGGTCGTGCCCTTCCAACCGGGAAAAGGCGCCCCCTGGGAAGACTCGAGTGTATGCCACTCATTTTTTTTAGACAGGCGCCCCTCAGAGGAAAAGGCGCCTCTTGGAAGAGAAGGCGCCCCTCCGGAAAGGTCCGAGTGCACCCCCTCGAGTTTTTCAACCAGAAATGCCCTTCGGAAGGCAAAGCCACCCGGCGCCCCTCCAGGTACTTTAGAAGTGGAGACCCACGGATGCATGTGCCCAGGGGTGTTTTATACACTTTTAGGGGGCAAGGCCCCTTCAATCTTGGTTTCCCCAATAATTTCAACTTTTAACATGGGACCCTATCAAGTGTGTCCCCAGTCCATTTGGGCTTGCCCGTTGTCTTCGTGCATTTCCCCAATTAATTTTCAGAAAACACCCTAGCATGTGCCCCCACCACATGGAAATTCCTCAATCCCCCCCTGAATGCGACAAATTCCTATATCTTTGGTTCGCAAGCGATACCGGAGTTACGCATATTCAATGGTATGCGCATACTCAGCTCGGATGCTCTAACAAATCTGGATGAATACTATACTTGACGAAATGTGCCAGGTTCGGTTTGCCGCCTTCTTATTGCGATCGCCCGATACCGTTAACATTTCGTGAATGACGTTCGCATATGCAGCCATACAGGTTATTTCTTCAAATTTGAGGTCATGCTATTTCGCCCTTGCATCGTTTGTCTAGCTGTTTTCCTCTTTCCTCTCCGCCGGGCTGGCGGCCGGTACGGTTCTAGGACAAATATACGTAAGGACAAATGTACGTATGGCAGAGGTACGTACGCAGATGTACGTATGTGCAATTGTACGTATGCGCAAATGTACGTACGTTTACGCATGCGTACCTTTCAGTTTACGTACATTTGGTTAGGTACGTATGTCATACGTACATTTGCGCTTACATACATTCGCTTACGTACCTTTGCCATACGCACATTTGCTCTTACGTATATCTGCTATCAGTACATTTGCGATACATACTTTTGCGCTTTCGTATATCTGAGCTTACGTACATCTGCCATACGTACTTTTGCGCATACGTCCATATCTGCATACATACATTTTCGCTGACATACTTTTGCGCTTACGCACATTTGCAATTACGTACGTATTTACGCATACGTATATTTGCGCTTACGTACTTTTGTGCTTACGTACATTTGCGCATACGTACACTTGCGCATACGTACATTTGCGCATGCGTACTTCTGCGCTTGCGTACATTTGCGCTTACGTACATTTGCGCATACGTACTTTTGCACATACGTACTTTTGCGCTTACTTACATTTGCGCTTGCGTACATTTGCGCTTACATACTTTTGCGCATATGTACATTTGCGCATACGTACTTTTGCGCATACGTACATTTGCGCATATGTACATTTGCCATGCGTACATTTGCGCTTACGTACATTTGCTTACGTACATCTGTCATACGTACATTTGCTTTACGTACATTTGTCCGGTTACCGGCCGGTACCGGTGCTGACTCACCTGACGGCGTCTGCCTCGCCTCCATTGGCGCGATAGCGGCCGGTACCGGTGCTTACTGACCTGACGGCGTCTGCCTCACCCCCACTGCCGTGCTGGCGGCCGGTACAGGTCCTTACTCACCTGACGGCGTCTGCCTCACCTCCACTGCCGGGCTGGCGGCCGGTACCGGTCCTTGACGTCTGCCTCACCTCCACTGCCGGGGTGGCGGCCGGTACCGGTGTTTGCTCACCTGTCGGACGACTGAGTCGGTATCCACAGCTGTGCTGACTCGGACGAGCAGTGCCAGCGTCGGACGGCACGTGGTGTGAGCAGAACGCAGACAGTACGTGACACCCGTGCGGAATGCGAGCCGTGTGCATGAATGAAACTTGGAGGAACGTGGAGCGGCTCCCGCGCTGGTGAATTTCGGAGCCTATGCTTCTCAGATTGAAATGAGATGAACTGTGGCGGTATTTGGTTATGCTCGACGGTACTGCCGTGCCATGGGTGCTTTGAGCGTTAGTATTCGTGTGTCGTGAGCGATTGAAGTGTGAACGCTGTGAATGTGAGTGACATGAGTGTGGCTGTCTGTGTGAGTAGCGAGAGATAATCCGTGTGTGACGCGAGTATGCGTGTCCGTGTGAGTGGTGTGGGTGTGAGTGTCCGTGTGAGTGCCGTGAGGGCAGTGCGATGGCTGCACCCTTGATCCGCCCGAGCCATGACTGGCACCCGCCCATCACCTGTCTGTGGTGCCGATGACGTGGCCGCGCCTCTGAAGTCTGCCTCGGGAGGGGAGGGGCGGCGCACGTGCTCAGCCCCATCTGGACGCCGCTCATCTGTCAGTGTCTGGCCTCGACTCGACAGTGGGCGCGGGCGCCCCTGCCCGTGCGCCGAGCTCACACGGCGACGGTTCGATACAGCCGCTCCGTCGGCAGGCTGATGGCTCCGCCGGCAGGCTGATGGCTCCGCCGGCAGGCTGATGGCCCCGCCGGCAGGCTGATGGCCCCGCCGGCAGGCTGATGGCTCCGCCGGCAGGCTGATGGCCCCGCCGGCAGGCTGATGGCTCCGCCGGCAGGCTGATGGCCCCGCCGGCAGGCTGATGGCCCCGCCGGCAGGCTGATGGCTCCGCCGGCAGGCTGATGGCTCCGCCGGCAGGCTGATGGCTCCGCCGGCAGGCTGATGGCTCCGCCGGCAGGCTGATGGCCCCGCCGGCAGGCTGATGGCCCCGCCGGCAGGCTGATGACCCCGCCGGCAGGCTGATGGCTCCGCCGGCAGGCTGATGGCCCCGCCGGCAGGCTGATGGCCCCGCCGGCAGGCTGATGGCTCCGCCGGCAGGCTGATGGCCCCGCCGGCAGGCTGATGGCTCCGCCGGCAGGCTGATGGCCCCGCCGGCAGGCTGATGGCTCCGCCGGCAGGCTGATGGCCCCGCCGGCAGGCTGATGGCCCCGCCGCGTCGTGACGCGACGCTGAGACAATCGGACTCACGTGAAGTATCCCTACCTGCAGGGGCGCAGCCAGCATTTTCTTATGGGGTGATACAAAAATTCACGGAAACAAAGCGCGTTCTGCGAGTGAACCGCGGCAAAACATTATGGTTTTGCAGGTGAAAATCTCAAAATTTCTTCTGTCATGCAGCTAATTTTTGGGAACTACGTGGGGGGGGGGGGCGACCCCTTAGCTGTCCCTCTGCCTGCCTCTTTCGTTTCGCTTCAAAATAATACAAGGATTATTCCGGATATGAGTTGTGTACATGACTAAAGTAAATACTACCTTGTCATGACACTGCCGGTTGTGGATGACGACGAAAACGTTCGTGTGGCAAAGCGAGCAGTAGGATTGTGTTTCAGATGACAAATGTGTCCCTCGGCTTCATGTCAGCTGCTGCATTGAACTGGCGACGCTTGTGTCAGTAAAACTTCACCAGGAGCGAAATATTTTTCACATATTATGGGTGTTCAAGTGAATGCATACGTGTTCAGAAGTATTCATCACGAACCAAGCTGACCCTGGGGTCCGGGCCTAGGACAGGATATAGTTAGTTGATCTCTGACGGACTAGGGCTGGCTCTGGGATCCTGGCCTTGGATGGGCTAGGGCTGGCCCAGTTACCTGCCGGTGTCAGACTCTGAACGGGCTTGGGCTCAGAATAGCCTTCAGGCTAAGTTCATGAGCTCGGACCGTAAATGCATGACAGTCAGATTTTGTTCAGTATTGTTCACAATGCTGAACAAAATGTAATATTTAGTATTTATATCCGGCTTGCTTCCATTTTTGATCAGCTCCGGCATATAACAATAGGTTGACATACATTTGTGCATCGAAGTACTCCAAACACGTTTGATTATATTTACGTTAGCGATCGGACCGCACTAAAGTCACCACACAATGTACGTGACCCGGGCCGGGCCCAAGTCGCCACACAATGTACGGCAATGAGTGGCCCGAGCCGGGCTCGAGTCGCCACACAATGTACGGCAATGAGTGACCCGGGCCGGGCCCAAGTCGCCACACAATGTACGGGAATGAGTGGCCCGAGCCGGGCTCGAGTCGCCACACAATGTACGGCAATGGGTGGCCCGAGCCGGGCCCAAGTCGCCACACAATGTACGGGAATGAGTGGCCCGAGCCGGGCTCGAGTTGCCACACAATGTACGGCAATGGGTGGCCCGAGCCGGGCTCGAGTCGCCACACAATGTACGGCAATGAGTGACCCGGGCCGGGCCCAAGTCGCCACACAATGTACGGGAATGAGTGGCCCGAGCCGGGCTCGAGTTGCGACACAATGTACGGGAATGAGTGGCCCAGGGCGGGCTCGAGTCGCCACACAATGTACGGCAATGAGTGACCCGAGCCGGGCTCGAGTCGCCACACAATGTACGGGAATGAGTGGCCCGAGCCGGGCTCGAGTCGCCACACAATGTACGGCAATGGGTGGCCCGAGCCGGGCTCGAGTCGCCACACAATGTACGGCAATGGGTGGCCCGAGCCGGGCCCAAGTCGCCACACAATGTACGGGAATGAGTGGCCCGAGCCGGGCTCGAGTTGCCACACAATGTACGGGAATGAGTGGCCCGAGCCAGGCTCAGTTATTATGGCGAAACCCATGCGGGTTCCGTGCGAAATATGCTACATTCAACATGTAGTATAACAATGAATATCCACACCAACATAGCATTGGCTCCGCCACCAAGATGGGAACGTTTTATCCAAACTCGCCATTACCCAAGTGACAGTTCCATGAACAGAATGGACCCGAAGAACTTATAACTCCGCAACCATGGACGACGCCAAATAGAGGATTGGGAACGCTTCCCGCCCCCGAACGTCGTGAAGCTTAATATGTCCATGGGCGGTGATTTATTTGAGTGGGTCTTGACCCCAATGTTGGCTCTCCCCCCCAAATAATTTCCGCTTTTAACATGGGAACATATGGAGTGGGACCCGAATCCATTTGGGTCCGCCCATTTCTTCCATGTAGGCATTTCCCTACAATCGTTTTAAGAAATCAACGCGTCTGATTACGTCTGCGAGTGTTGGCGGAAAAACGGACCCAAAAACCATCATGCACCCCTCTGCCCCATATCCAGTCTGTGGCGCAGAGGGTGCCGGCAACATTCCTGCCGTGGCCGTGTTCCGGTGCGCCTCACCTTGGACGGCTGCCACCAGCCGTTGAGCGGAGCGCAGCGGGCGCGCAGCGTGTCGCGACAGAGCTTGGTGCCGCGGCAGTAGCAGCCGGGCAGGCACGGCCCGCCCCGGCGACACCGGCTGTGGATGCACTGGCGACACAGCCGCGCCGCGCCGCACGCGCACTCGCGGCCCCACTCGCACGTGCCGGTCGGACCCATCGACACACCGCCGACAGCCACGCGCGTCGCGCGTCGAGACCGACTGTCGAGGCACGTGGTGGTGGGCGGCGGCGGCCGCGGCGAACTCGCCACCCGGCACCGGTCCGCGGCGCGGCCGGCAGATCGAAGCGCCGGTGGCGCCGCGGTGCGGCCGCCCGGCGAACCGTGCCGGTCGAGCGGCACCCTCGCAGCTCCGCCCGGCCGATTCGTGTCCTGACAGGCCAAGCTGCAGGTTCCGGCCGGAATGTATATGCGGCGCGCGGCGAAGGCGCGCCGCCGGACGCCGCCCAGCTGACCCAGCTCCCGCGCCGGCGAGATTGAATATCGGCCGCGCGGGAGGTAACGAGACGTGCCAATGCGGCCGCACGCGTCACGCGCGATACCTGTGTGCCACATGGTGGCCCACCGGTGGCGGGCAAGGGGGAGTCGGGCCGTGCCTCATTGGCTTGGTCTCGAGCCCGGTCCAGGGTGAAGGTGAGAGTCCGTGACGGCTGCACGGAAATGGCAAATCATACGGTTTCGCTGGATGTGCGATGTCGAAAGAAGTATAAAGTATCAGTTGTTAGGATTCACAATAAAAGGAGTTTATTTAAAGGGTGTTTTCACAGCGGACGCAGAATATTCTGTTTTGCATGACGTCATGCGGGATATTTTCTCAGTGTATTCGCAGCAAGTCAATATTTTTGGATAAGTGCCTTCCCAAAATTATACAAAGCCATATCCATGAGAATGATCCAAAGGAGGTGTTGGGAATAGGGTGCATGTGCCCCACCTCATGGAAAGGCGACCATCCTCTGACTGGCAACGACACCCTTCCGAGTTGCTCGCGTGAAAGGCGACCACTCCCTGACTAGAAACGACACCCTTCCGGGATGATCAAATGAAAGGCGACCACCCCCTGACTGGAAAAGGCACCCTTCCGGGATGCTCGACCCATCCAGGAAAGTTCGAGTGCATCCCTTGGCATTTCCTCAATCAGTGGCGCGTCTCCGTTGAAATGGCTCCCCTCCAATCGAATATCCTCTCTCTCCCGATGCAAATGTCTGAATTCACTCCGTGGAAGTTCGGGGTACCTATAGCGGTTTTATCGTTGTTTCTGAGAGCAACAATGCTATGAACTGTATTATGCAGCTTCGTACTATGTTATCAATCATTAACTCCAAACTAGCCATTGACCTTGAGGTTTGACCTTTACATATCCCGGTTTCAAAATGTTACTCGGGGGTTTCCCATGTTCACCATGTGCATCAACTATCCCTTGATAGTGGATCTGGGTAGGCCTGGGTGTAAACAAAACAAAAATGCGGGGCGACCGAAGAAATCAGGTTGAATTTGACCTGTCGAGATTATTACGAATTATCCATATTCTGACGCCGCACAACAAGCGACGTCGAATGACCTTCATTTTCTGCAAATTGAAGCCATAGCGATGAAACACGAGGTCACCGAAAAACTCAGTCAAACCTTTGACCTTGACATGTCCCGGTTTGAAATGTTACTCGAGTGTTCACTGCTTGCTATCGCTTGATAACATATTTGGATAGGTTTGAGCGAAAACGGAAAAAATTGAGGCGACCGAAGTATCAACTCGACTTTTGCCCCTGAACAACAACTCGATTGCTTAGCTTTCTGATGCCGCATAACAAGCCACGTCGAATGACGACCATTTGATGGAAATTTAATCCATAGCAACCGAACCGCGCGTTCGGTCGATATCGCTTTGATGTCGCCATCTAATATATCAAGCTAGCCTTTGACCTGGAAGTTTAACCTTGACATGTACCGGTTTGAAATGTTGCACAATGGTTCATCACAGCTTATCGCCTGTGGCCGGATTTGGGCAGGTTTTGGTGAAAACGAAAAAAGGAGACGACCGAAAAAACCGGTTTGCGCTGGACCTTGACCATTAAAGTGGTAATGTGAAACCTATGTAGTTGCTTCCAGCGTGTTGAGTGCAAGCAGAAGCATTTGTGGTAATTGATTCGAACGATCATAAACCCGCCGCTGAATGCCAATGCCAATACCAATACGCCTCTGGCGAACTCGTCGCTGAATATGAATACGAATACTACGTTTACTTGACGTACGTGCTTAAGGCTGTCCATGACTCCCCTCCATGGTC
>JAOTOM010004763.1:0-25000 GCA_034440615.1 Ashinkailepas kermadecensis | reverse complement strand
GTGCGTGATTGCGTGCTTAAACTTGTTAAATTTGGTAATTGTGTCACCCTGAAGAAGGCCTTTGGCCGAAACGTTGGTGATGTGTTTTTTGGTGGAAATATAGTTTTTTTTAATCATTGTGCCACTTACGTATAACTTGTCAAAATAGCACTCAATATATATATGTATATATATATATATATATATAGAGAGAGAGAGAGAGAGAGAGAGAGAGAGAGAGAGAGAGAGAGAGAGAGAGAGAGAGAGAGAGAGAGAGAGAGAGAGAGAGAGAGAGAGAGAGAGAGAGAGAGAGAGAGAGAGAGAGAGAGAGAGAGAGAGAGAGAGAGATAGAGATAGAGATAGAGATAGAGATAGAGATAGAGATAGAGATAGAGATAGAGATAGAGATAGAGATAGAGATAGAGATAGAGATAGAGATAGAGATAGAGATAGAGATAGAGATAGAGATAGAGATAGAGATAGAGATAGAGATAGAGATAGAGATAGAGATAGAGATAGAGATAGAGATAGAGATAGAGATAGAGATAGAGATAGAGATAGAGATAGAGATATAGATAGAGATAGAGATAGAGATAGAGATAGAGATAGAGATAGAGATAGAGAGAGAGAGAGAGAGAGAGAGAGAGAGAGAGAGAGAGAGAGAGAGAGAGAGAGAGAGATAATAAATGATGGGCATAATTTTGCGCAGATCATACTCCGGTAGCTGAGGCTTGGGGAGGGGGGGGCATGACATAAATTGGAGGGGACAAATCGCTACTTTTCACAAATTGGGGGACATGTCCCACCCAATCCCCCCCCCAGTGGTTACACCCATGCATGTCAATATTTGTATCCATTTCCGACTAGAAGTTGAAGCGGGAGATGGGCGGCATCTCTTAACACGAAACAAAGCCCGGTAGCTCGATGAGGGCTAAGGTTGCATGCGCACACAGCTGATCGAGTGACAGCGTCGGCAGGCTTTGTTGCAATGCTATCTAATATCGAACCAGACATCAAGAATGCCGCTATGTTATTCATCATCGAATACCTGCGAAGCAATTCGGTTAGCTGGGCGCCGACCGAATTACCGTCAGCTTTCCATATGTCACAGCTAAGGTTGCCTGTGTTAATTATCAATATCAAGCCACAATGTCTTTGTCAAGAGGTGTTGCAGCTCGTGTTGCAGTTGACTGAGTTCGGCTGTTGGTTGACTGCCGACTGCAGAGCCAATCGGCTCTACCCACTGTCGATAGGCAGAGCAGGATATAATCCCACCGTCACGGTGAGCTTTGATTCTAGCTCAGTGGTTTGTGAGAGTGAATTTTGGGAAATGTTTTAACTTGGTATTCGTCGCGGATGGGTACCACCTCTCACGTCTCCATATCCTCAGCCGTCTGATCTGTCGGCCCCAGTCAGCTGATAGCAAGGGAAGTGCACCAATCGGTGTGGCACGCGCGGCTTGAGCCAGGTCTCAGAAAGCATGATAATACCCGCTCCCATATCACAAACCTCATGCCGAAGAGGTGGGATTTTCGTTGGCAAAGGTTGCACATTGATGGAAGCCATGCATAGTCCATCCCGCTATTGACTGCGGGGCAATCTCCATACCTGGCCGCCTGCGCGGCTGGCGCCGCCTCCGCCGCGGTGAATCACGCAGCGGCGGCCGGCCAGCCCCAAACCTGGGTCAAGGTCAGCCGGGCGTGGCTGAGCAGACGGCGGTGGGCGCCGTTGTGTAGCACCAGTGGGACTGTGACTAACAACAGGCGAGAAGCGAACAAAATAGGAAAGGTGGGAAAGTGGTGATCGCCAGCGGCGCAGCCCTACGCAAGCGCCGCTGCTCGGATACAGTATTCTGTAAGTGGCATGTAACCATAGGCATCGCTACGGGGGCGGGGGCATCGGATGCAGTTGCCCACCAGACCTCAAAACATTGTGGCTCAAAGCCGAGCACTTCGCTTTTTCGACCAAAAATTGTGAGAAATCCGAGAAAAAGCTTAATAAAACCACTTCCCAATCCGGGGGCATCTGGTAGGAATCGGAGACAAAAGCTTCACTTCCCCAACCTCGAAGACCTGGCGACCCCACCGTATGTTCCACTTATTTGCCAGGACAAGCCGTCACCGCCATACAGACATGGACGTCCCCATGGCGGGGGACGGGGAGACGCGTCACTCCTCCCCACACTTCATGAAGCTTAACATCACGCCTGTCGCGTTGGATGGCAAACAATTGACCTACAAGTCCTCTCTGCCCCCATGTACAAGTTCCGTGGCGACAGCCATGCAGACAGGTAGGCAGGTAGGCTCGATTTCCATGGATTTGGCAGGCAAATCGGGGATTTGTCCTTCCGTATTGTTGGCGAGCCAACTGCGCTGCCGCTCTGTGGCCCAACACTACGGGCCGTAGTGCCCAACACTATGGGCCGTAGTGCCCAACACTATGGGCCGTAGTGCCCAACACTACGAGCCACTGAGATCTGGCGCCACACTATGAGTCGGTTTGCCAATGCTTGGTCGGGCTCGTAGCTTGACAGCCTACCCATCCTACACCACAGCGACATCGACGCTGATGGCACTGGCAGAGGTCAATAAATGCTCAGATTTGTCGCTCACGAAAAATCATATCGGAAATTTGCTCTTATATACCTACGAATGTTGCAAGGAGCTAAGATGTGACCTGCTTTTGAGTGGAAAAGCGTTGGATATCGGAAATTTCATAGTATCCTTACGATTCTGCAGGACAAAATCAACCGAAGCCTTTTTCGCCTCGATCCCAAATCCCCGGCGCCGCTTTCCCACTAGGAAGCACAAATCCCAGCTGATCGTGCGTCGAAAAGAAAATGGTCGCGTGAGTGGCAACACATTCTCGCCATTATTGTCTACTAGGTCCCAAAATGGTCGCGTGAGTGGCAACACATTCTCGCCATTATTGTCTACTACGGTCCCCAAAATGGTCGCGTGAGTGGCAACACATTCTCGCCATTATTGTCTACTACGGTCCCCAAAATGGTCGCGTGAGTGGCAACACATTCTCGCCATTATCGTCTACTACGGTCCCCAAAATGGTCGCGTGGTGGCAACACATTCTCGCCATTATTGTCTACTACGGTCCCCAAAATGGTCGCGTGGTGGAACACATTCTCGCCATTATTGTCTACTACGGTCCCCAAAATGGTCGCGTGAGTGGCAACACATTCTCGCCATTATTGTCTACTACGGTCCCCAAAATGGTCGCGTGGTGGCAACACATTCTCGCCATTATTGTCTACTAGGTCCCCAAAATGGTCGCGTGGTGGCAACACATTCTCGCCATTATTGTCTACTACGGTCCCCAAAATGGTCGCGTGAGTGGCAACACATTCTCGCCATTATCGTCTACTACGGTCCCCAAAAAGTAGATGTCAGTTGTGGCAACATCAGTGGCCGGATCGCGCAGCCTTCTTTTCCGCCCGGCACCTTCTCGCGCCGTGCTTTTTTTCCAGGGCGTGCACCGTGGAGCAGCTCGACTGGCCCTCAAGCCGCCGGCCCTTTATGGCACTGACTTCTTCGTGAGTCCAGACGGGCAGGCATCGATTGACTTTCACGTCGCGGTCCACGTCTGGAATATTTAGGCTGATACCCGGGGCGGTGCCAAGGATTGAACACGAATTCGACATGATCGTGAGTCAGGCGGAAGCTTGGCCAGATCCAGACCCACAAGTGGCACCTGTTGGGACGCCCAGATGCCTGACGCATTAACCCTTCCGTCGCGGTCGTGGTCTGCTAGTCGACGGGAGCTGACTATGCGTGATATTTGTCAGGCCATGATATTTTCCTGCATATGATTTATCTGCACGTGAGGGTCGGGGTTGACTACGCATAATATTTGTCACGTGATTGTATTTTCCTGTATATTATTTATCTGCACGTGAGGGGTGGTGTAGCTAAAATCCGTCGATGGTAGACGTATCGTGCCAAATTCAGACGAGTAAGCCAATCACCAACAAGTCAATCGTTTCTCTGTCCGACGATGAACTCGGTATAGCCACATGTAACAATTTGTAGCTCGTGTGTTGGAACAGGCGTGGACGAATACGATACGCTTCTGGGTGTAACCATATGATGCCGAAGTGCATAGCCATAGGGGTACGTGTGCCATGGTATAAAGACATAATTTGGAATCATGTTTAATATTTTCTAATTTATTTTATAATCTTGGGTGGGCGCTAAACAACATTTTTACTATTCCCAACGGCTGCCATGCAGGTGGCGTCTCTGTGTCGGTCACCATGTGTAGGTGGCAGCAGTGTCTGTGTCGGCCACCATGTGTAGGTGGCAGCAATGTCTCTGTCGGTCACCATGTGTAGGTGGCAGCAGTGTCTCTGTCGGCCACCATGTGTAGGTGGCAGCAATGTCTGTGTCGGCCACCATGTGTAGGTGGCAGCAGTGTCTGTGTCGGTCACCATGTGTAGGTGGCAGCAGTGTCTCTGTCGGTCACCATGTGTAGGTGGCAGCAATGTCTGTGTCGGCCACCATGTGTAGGTGGCAGCAGTGTCTGTGTCGGTCACCATGTGTAGGTGGCAGCAGTGTCTCTGTCGGTCATCGTGTGCAGGTGGCAGCAATGTCTATGTCGGTCACCATGTGTAGGTGGCAGCAGTGTATGTGTCGGCCACCATGTGTAGGTGGCAGCAGTGTCTGTGTCGGTCACCATGTGTAGGTGGCAGCAGTGTCTCTGTCGGTCACCATGTGTAGGTGGCAGCAATGTCTGTGTCGGCCACCATGTGTAGGTGGCAGCAGTGTCTGTGTCGGTCACCATGTGTAGGTGGCAGCAGTGTCTCTGTCGGTCATCGTGTGCAGGTGGCAGCAATGTCTATGTCGGTCACCATGTGTAGGTGGCAGCAGTGTATGTGTCGGTCACCATGTGTAGGTGGCAGCAGTGTCTGTGTCGTCACCATGTGCAGTGGCAGCAGTGTCTGTGTCGGCCACCATGTGTAGGTGGCAGCAGGGTCTCTGTCGGTCACCATGTGTAGGTGACAGCAGTGTCTGTGTCGGTCACCATTAGGGATGTCGATCCCGGGCCGTTTTCCCAATCCCGGGATTTCGGGATTTTCCAGAAAAAAATCCCGGGATTTCCCGGGATCCCGGGATTAATATATTCTCTCTAATAATCCAAGGTATTCCGATCAGAATTTGGACTCATGACGTCCAGATGCGCCATGCAAACGCCTTTTATCCATTTGACAATCGAGTGATCATTCACACATTCACATTTAGTTACGATATGCGCGGAGTAACTCCCTGAAGCACCTGAAATGCATCGCGAAAACCACACCTTCAGTGGAGTAACAATACTCCATCAATAGACTGGATGTTCTACGCCGTTTGTTGCTTGATAATTGCCTACCCAGCGTCGGGTATTCAAACAGGCGATCTCGATCATTTTTCCTCGCCTTCAGAAAAAGGGATACTCACAGGATCAAATGATGTACATGTATTACTCGATTAACATAAGACTGTTCCATGCGATGCACTCGCACAACAATATGTATATTCGACTGCTAAGCGGAATCGAATAAGCATGTTGCCAAGCTTTTACCTATAGTGACATTTTAAGAAGCACAGGGCATCAACTGTATCGTCATTCAGACGGGAACGTTCCTTTGTCACTATGTTACCTACAGTTGAGAACACTCGCTCAGATTCGACGCTCGTGGCGACAATGCCTTTGAGCCACTTATAGGCCATGCTGGCGAGCGGCCCTTTCCCAGAAACTGGAAGATTTTCCAGTTCTTTTTTTCACTGCCTTTGAAAGCTGGGGTCTTCCAAGCTGTCCCGGTGCGCCAGGCACACGACTTTTCGCCGCCGTTTCCAGCGCGCGTTGCAGCTGCTGCTGCAGAGTCGGCTCCGGCGCGGACTGCTCGACACCCTCACTCTCACTGTCAGACACAGCATCACCGATCCTTTCCCCACTCATCCGTTGTATCATACGAGTTATGTACTCATCTACTTCTCTCCGAGTGGCCTGCGGGAATATCTCCCTTTCTGCCTCGTCTTGAGGCAGCAAGTCGTTATGCAGCGCCTGCAAGACTGCAGCCGCCTTAGAGCGACGCTGACGAATCCTCAGCGTCAAAGCATCGTAGAACCTCTTTGCCAGCTGGCCGCCTTCCTTTTCCAGGGAGCTGAGCACAAACTTCAGAGCAGCTTCGGCTTCTAACAGTCCACTGTCTCTGCGGCACAGGGCCTCTGCCCCCAACTTTACGATGTTGAGGCACCGAACAATCTCCCGCACCATGTCGAGCTCCCGATCACTGGTCATCTGTACTTTCTTGTCACCTATGTCAATAATTGCTTTGTGCACTGCGCTTTTTAGTGTAATAAATCGTTCCAGCATTGCAAACAAACTGTTCCACCTCGTTTTGCAATAAATAATTAGCATCACCTGCTTACCTTGTTCTTCCGTCACGTACTTTTGAAGCACTTCGTTCCGCACGGGCGATTTTCGAAACAATCGCACAATTCTCCGGACGCTTCGAACCGCTTCGGTTAAGGCCTGTTTACACGCGACAGAATTCCGGCAGAATCGTGCGTCGGCAGACCCGACGTCCGCGACGTCGGCGGCAGAAATTGGCAGGGAGCGGCAGAAAGTAGCAGGCGGCGGCAGAAATTAGCAGGCGGCGGCAGACTCTGACGTCACGCTTCATTCTGCCAACGTCATACTAGCAGGAGACGTCATCTATCCAGTGCGCTATGAAGCGTCTCAGTTATTTGTTTACTGTGTCATAAGTGATCCATTGCACTATTAATTGAGTCAAGCAGTACCGCCCAGGTTAGTACCTCTAGAGCATTAATGCCTAGGCATTTGGCACTACTTCATTACAAGAAGGGCTCCTTTTCTTGAGGACGCGGTAGTGAGGTTACCATAATAATACGGATGCAGGGAAAAATCTTTCTACTACAGAGCTGAAAAAGGCTTAAAAAACTGGAGTGTAGAAAACTGTTCCTCATCCCTACCGGGATTAAGAAGGGCCCGATAACCAAGCGGGTCTTTCTCCCCCCCCAAAAAAACTTTGAGACCATTCCTGTGCCACCTGAATCTATGGGGGAGGGGGGATTCCACCTACTAACTCCGGCATTGTGTGCAATTTATTGCAATTTATTTCCGGCATTGTGTGCGTCCTGAATGGACTCCCTATCTTGCTCCGACATTCGCAATGTCACCGTCGCCACGCTATTGCGTGTAGTGGTTTGTATAGGGTATGTCCTGAATACCGCTCGTCACCTGTGACCGCCATTGCATGGGTGTCACTTCGTGAAATTGATTGGGTGGAATGGGGGGGGGCAATTGATGTTTTTGATGGACATTTGATCTGGAGAAGGACACCATCGGCTAAAAAACTCATTGAGCGGGGGTGGGAATGCACTCAAGCGTTCTGGAAGGACGCCTCCATAGGCTCAATGATTAAGCTTCGGTCTGATTGGAGGGAGGAATCAATAATGGAGGTGGCCAAGTAAAGGTTTGAAATCCTCAAATCCAAACTCATAAAATCTAAGTTTCAGGTCTTTGGATTCGCTGCTAGTTTTTACAACGGAATTGAAAAAAAGAAGTTTCATTATGTTGTTTTAAATCTTACATTATTTTTCATATATATACATATATATATATATATATATATATATATATATATATATATATATATATATATATATATATATATATATATATATATATATATATATATATATATATATATATATATATATATATATATATATATATATATATATATATATATATATATATATATATATATATATATATATATATATATATATATATAAATATATATATATATATATATATATATATATATATATATATATATATATATATATATATATATATATATATATATATATATATATATATATATATATATATATATATATATATATATATATATATATATATATATATATATATATATATATATATATATATATATATATATATATATATATATATATATATATATATATATATATATATATATATATATATATATATATATATATATATATATATATATATATATATATATATATATATATATATATATATATATATATATATATATATATATATATATATATATATATATATATATATATATATGAAGAATAAAGTAAGATTTAAAACAACACAATGAAACTTTTTTTAATTCGGTTGTAAAAACTAGCAATTGCAAATCCAAAGATTTGAAACTTGGATTTGATGAACTTGGATTTGAGGATTTCAAACACTAATTTGGCCACCTCAATTATTGATTCATTCACTTAATCAGGTTAGCAAGCATTAAAAAAATACTGCATTTAAACATTTTTTGCTATAAATATCCAGTAATGTCCTCAATTGCATTATTTGCCCTGGGTTCACCATCCCTAGATTTCCCAGATTTCCTTCATACACATATGTGTATGAACCTAACCACATATGTGGTTATGGAAAAACATTAAATAACTAACATAGGTACCAGCTAGTACCCTGTGGTGTGCCCTCAATTCATTTCAGTCTGCCCATTGCGTTCATTGTCATGTAGGTACCCATTATGTACATTACATTACAAAGGACAACGGAAAGCACAATTTACTCACCAATATCTCCATCCATGACAATCAGTACTTGCTTTGCTAATGTAGAAGTTGCCTACCCGCCTAAAAATCCAAACAGCAACAACAGAAGAAACCTTCCGACGCTCGCGTCTGACGGCAGAACGCGGCAGACAACTTGGAATATTTGAAGTTGCCTGCCGCCGACGTCGCCGACGTCGATGAAACTACTAAATCAAAATTACTATGGCTAATACATTGCGTGACATCATCCATTTGTGCTGTGACGTCAGAGGCTCCGGACGTCGCCGACGCCGGGTTCTGCTCGATTCTGCTCGGTTCTGCCGGGTCCTGCTCAGTCCTGCCAACGTCACGATTCTGCCGGGATTCTGTCGGTTTTCTGCCGCGTGTAAACAGGCCTTACCATGTGTAGGTGGAAGCAGCGTCTGTGTCGGTCACCATGTGTAGGTGGCAGCAGTGTATGTGTCGGTCACTATGTGTAGGTGGCAGCAGTGTCTGTGTCGGTCAACACGTGTCGGTGGCAGCAGTGTCTCTGTCAGTCACCATGTGTAGGTGGCAGCAGTGTCTGTGTCGGTCAACACGTGTCGGTGGCAGCAGTGTCTCTGTCAGTCACCATGTGTAGGTGGCAGCAGTGTCTGTGTCGGTCACCATGTGTAGGTGGCAGCAGTGTCTGTGTTGGTCACCATGTGTAGGTGGCAGCAGTGTTTCTGTCGGTCATCGTGTGTAGGTGGCAGCATAGTCTGTGTCGGTCACCATTTATAGGTGGCAGCAGTGTCTCTGTCGGTCACCATTACAATGGTGACAGACCGACCGACCGACCAGGTTACACCAATGCATTGGTGCAACCTGGTATGTCTTGATTTGTGCTTGCGCGCCCACTAGCAAGCACAATTTATGTCCTCAACCCAACTCTCGTCACCGGTGATCATCCTCGGCATGAAGGTTCGGTCAACCCGAGCCTGCTGAAGGAGATCCTCGCAGACTTCGTCACGGTGCTACCTCTGCTAGGAGGTCAGGAGCCTGGGCACGAACTTGGCAGCGACGCTGTGCATGTTCAAATCGAACCTCAGGATTGCCTGAACTGATCCGAATGACGCATTGATGTCAGCAACTTCACTGACCCGACGATTCCCACGCACAATTCGTCCAATTTCATCGACACTTTCAGGAATTGTGTTCACGGAGTCGCCGTGATCTCTCGTTATCCTCCGTAATAACGTTCTACCCCTCTTGAAGCGCCAGTGCCACTCAAAACACCTCTCCCGGCTCATTGCTTCATTGCCGTCGGCCTGCCCCAACATTACAAGGGTCTCCGTTACCGATTTCCAGAGTTCGACACATAATTCGATGCTTTCTCTCTGCTGCTGCTTTCTCTCTCGATATTTTCTTCTAGCATCCTAAAATGGATAGAGTTGTGGCTTTCAGATAGACAGCAGAGAATGATGCTAAATGGTACAAAGTCATCATGGCAAAATGTTCCTAGTGGAGTCCCCCAGGGGTCGGTACAGGGGCGACTATTGTTCATTATATATGTGAATAGCATTGAATGTGGCCTAAGCAGTAAGGTTTTGAAATTTGCGGATGATTTGAAGATCTTTAGGGCAATAACAGGGCATAATGAGCAGGTTTTGCTGCAGAAAAACTTAGACGAGCTTGTGAAGTGGTCCGAAAAATGGCAAGTGAAGTTTAATTTTGATAAGTGCAAAGTCATGCATGTAGGTAGGCAGCATATGAAGGCTCCATACTTGATGGGTGGCCAAGTACTATCTGTGACTCAGCAGGAGAAGGACTTAGGTGTTATTTTGAACACAAAATTTGGGGCATCAGAACAGACCAAAGAAGCCAGGAAGAAGGCACTAAGAATGCTTGAGGCAATACAGAGGAACGTGTCATACAAAAGTGAGGAGGTCATCAGGAAGCTTTACTGTGCATATGTCAGGCCACATTTGGAATACTGTGTCCAAGCTTGGTCCCCTAGTTATGAGAAAGATTGTTGGCTTTTAGGGAGAGAGTACAAAAGAGGGCAACAAAAATGGTTAATGGTATAGGCAACCTGGCATATGAGGAAAGATTGAAGAAATTGAATATGTTTTCATTTAGATATAGAAGGCTGAGAGGAGATCTCATCGAGGTTTTTAAAATTGTCCATTGCCAGGAACAGGGATATCTCAGGGAAATGTTTGAATTTAACAGAAATGATGCAATTAGAGGTCCTCAATTCAAAATTAAAGTTAATCACAGCAGGACAAGGTTAAGACAGTCTTTCTTCACCAACAGGGTAGTAGAACACTGGAACCAGCTGCCAGGAACCATTGTCAGTAGCAACACACTCAACACAATAGGGGGCTTGTTTTTCTGTATTCCAGGGAGGGTTGATCGACAGATTTGGCGGGCAACTGGTTCAGTGTCCAAAGTGCAACCAAGAAGGGCCCTTGTGGCTCATAGTTGCACTGATCTTTTATGTCTTTATGTCTTTATGGAGTTTGAAGCACATGCTGAGATCGCAAATGAGCACGTGAGCGTGGCCACAAAAACGCGTGTAACACAGGCCCCAATGTTTACAGCATGACTCCACATGGCATACTGATCCACGACAGTTACTGCTTGCTCCTGCTGCTCGCGCATGACCGTCTCGCGCTCAGTTTGTGTTCACAACAGGAATAGACTCGGAACATTCAGATTGCACCTCGTATACACACACACACACACACACACACACACACACACACACACACACACACACACACACACACACACACACACACACACACACACACACACACACACACACACACACACACACACACACACACACACACACACACACACACACACACACACACACACACACACACACACACACACACACACACACACACACACACACACACGCGCGCACATGCACGTATATGTGTATATATGTATATTTGAGGCACGAGACAAGGTGGCGCACCAACAAACGCTGGGGAAAGCAGGAACCACGAGCGACGGGGTATCCAGCCACTCATACCTCAACTGCAACGCAGGCTACCGGACCACAGGATGATGGACCACATGGACATGACACACACATTTGGCAGCACTTTATCGCCAACTACATTACATCATAAATTACAACTACATATATATATATATGGAGCCGTATTCGGTATATATACATAAACAACTATATAACTCATACTAGAAGTATCCAAACCACTTTGTCCATATCATCATGCTAAGGTCAGCTATCAATATAATATATATATATATATATACATATTTGTGTGCATATGCATGTATATGTGTATATATGTATATTTGTGAGAAGGCTACGATGTGCTACAATGTGTTGTGCAGTGTGCACCAACAAACGCTTGGGGAAATGTCATGTGTGATTACCATTCGAGCGACGGTGGTTATTCCAGCCACTTCTATACCTGCCAGATGCTGAAGTGTGTGCTCTTTCGAACTGCAACGCAGGCTACCGGACCACAGGAATGGATGGGACCAGGGTATATGGAGCTATGACTCCTACACATTTGGCAACGACTTTATCGCCAACTACATCACATCATAAATTCCAACTACACACATGGGACATTAACTCTCGGCCATGGAGCCCGCATTCGGTAATTATACATAAACAACTAATAACTTGCCGTGGCATGGCTTCCAGAAGTGATCCCGCAAACCACTTCTGTGCGGCGATATTCATCGATGCTAAGGTTGCAGCTCTAAATTTCACTTCACTGCACTTACCCTATTGTTATCATCAATGCAATTCGCCTTAGCATGCAGCGTCACCACCCTCCTGACCTCCTCGTAGTCCATCCATCACGTATGATTTGACGATGAGACTGAATGCCGGATGCACCTAGTGTTATTGAGCCCATGATTAAGGATTTTGTTGATTGTCTGTGAGTTGAAGAATCGAACTCCAGTGCATGCGTCTTCAAGTGCGCCAATTTGTCGTGCCATTTCCAGAATAAACCAACCCTGGAGCCGCCTCTGAACATTGAATCGAGCTCACAATTTTCACAAGCTGCGTCAAAAGGATTATGGGAGTAAGGTAGTCTTAGTGTTCTTGCCGTTTGCCGTACGGTGAGAACAAAGCAGTCATTCTCGCCTGCAACAATTGTTTTACATTAGCATTACGTGGCTCGGTGGAGGAGGACAGCGTTTGCGGAGTTACGGTGCCGCTTCACTTCTGTCTGGCGTGTCCCCGCCACTGTCCCACGGTCTGACCTCACTCTGCACGTGTGGGCACAGTGAGGTCAAGCACACACACATACACACACACATATATACACACATACACATACATACCGCTGTAGTCCGAAAACCACGTTAGCGACCGGAATACACTCAGGAAAATTCCTCACTCATTTTCCACCTTGTAATCTCGGCAAATATACATGTTCAAAATTATAATCTCACCGGAAACACCCATCAGGTTCGACATATTTTCTGAACTGGCGTCCAGGTGTAACAGAAATACAAATACTTGAATTAGTATGTCTCGCTTGCATCAGAAATTCATGTGATTTGAACTCCAATGCAACATCCCATGTATCATTACGCGAAGTTGACACGGCACATGCAGGGATGACAACCTGCTCTGCGCCGTCACCACCATGGCCTCACGTGCGCCGCGAGCGGGACCTGACGCCAAGTTCGTCACGTTCATCTACGCAGACATCTGTGCCTCCGTAGTGACTTTACAGCAGCTTCTTCAGCTCCTCGGCTCTCTTGGGCGTGTTGTGCTTCAGCAGAGCGTCGCGGATGCGCGCGCCGAAGTCCTCGCACGCCATGCTCCAGTTCTTGACGATCCGCGCCTGCCAGTCACCCGGCAGTGTTACCACAAAGTGTCACCACCCGGCGACATGCTCTCACCAGGCACAGCTCTGGCCCACTGTGATATATCTGAGAGGGGGTATGGTGTCGGGTCATGGTCCCACCCTCCCGTGAAGAGGCTCTCTCGTCTGATCCTGATAAATTGTGCCAACCTCACGCAATTGTGTCTTCAATGCAGACCATTCTCAATACACGATCCTGCTGAGGCCCATAGCCAAAGGTTGACAACTGGGGTACATTACAGACAGTTAAGGCTTATTGGTGAAAAGTGATGCACACTATTGCACGCTTGCAATGTGTTTGTGATTCAGGCCACAGTGGCTGATCATCCCGCCATTTCCCTGTGGCAGGTGTGGCAGTCCCTGCTAGGGTTAGGTGCAGAAATTAGACCTCCAGTGGACCAGAGGTCTTTGTTGATCGATAAGCTGCTGGTTCTCTCCCCGACAGGCAACTCTCCACCGACGCTGAGCAAATTATGGGAAAGCCTACAGCATTGGAAACCTGAACTTACGCCTCAGCTGCTACATCCCTAACGAACTAAGCTGCTATGGTGCTGGCGGCCCATGCTATAGCATTTGAGATCAAAGCTGCTGTGGCACTAATAAGCTGAGCTCCCAATACATGTCGGTATGAATATATATTTTGCAGTCCAAATGCAAAAATCAACTCGGCCAGCCATAAATTACGTGCAACGTTTGACGTATTGGTCGCCGGCAACCAATACGTCAGGAGCTAAACATGGGGCTGCTTGTGCTAGGCAAACAGAAAGCCTACCCAGAAACAAACCGCCACGCTTCCATCGACCTGAACCGTTACCGAAGCGGCGGCCACATCAAACAGCATCCTAACACCGTTCTGAGCTCCGCCGATCTCTGCCGGCGTCGCTCAATGTCCGGCAGTGAAAGTTCATCGTGTTTGGACAGTAACTGCAGAGCTGTAGGCTTCGGGAGGACGCTGCCGATTCAACAGGCCGCCCACTGCCAACGACATGTCGGCGGCGTGGGCGGCCCGGCCGGCGCGCACCTGTATGAAGGCCTGCGTGTCCTTGGCGTGGCCTCCGATGTTGTCGGCCAGCCGCTGGCGCTCCTCCTCGGTCAGAGCCTTCTCCCAGAAGGCGCGCACCTGCGACGTGTCGTTGTCGAACTCGTCGTAGCGGCCCGCCTCGCCCTGCACCGTCAGCTTGCTCTCGGCCTGCTGCGCCCTGGCGCACTCCTGCGGCCCACTACGCGCACGACGGGCTGGTCAGTGCTCGGGCGTCACGTGAAGGTGGCTGAAAGGGCCGGCTTTAGCGGCACGTTAGTTGGTTGTGAGGATGTGGGTCGCTCCTACCAACAGGGAAATTTAAACAGTTTGTCGGATGTAGATAGAGACACGCTTCTCACTGGCGAACGGCAAGTCAGTCGGACACGTGAAGAGCCGCTTATCCGAGCGTCGGCTGGCGAACCGCGTCATGGCACGCCCATCAAATGTGGCCTTCATCATCAATGCACTTCAAGAAAGTGTGACTAGTATAGTAGGATATACTCAGCTAGAAAAAACGTGGTGAAGTTCGGAATTCTGATTGTTGTAATGGGATGCGTCCATCGTGCAACCACCAACTGATGCTCAATTTTGACACCTGAAATTAGAACACTGGGAAATTGCTTGACACGTTAAAAACTGACGCATTCAGCGCAGCGCGATGTGAGCTCATCTGAAGCTGTTGGACCAGTAGTTCGGCGCCCTACTCTGGTTGCCGTGGATGGTGAGCTCACCTGAAGCTGTTGGGCCAGTAGTTCGGCGCGCCGCTCTGGTTGTCCTGGATGCACATGGGCCCGTCGCGTTGATAGTTCTTCACGGTGGTGCGGTACGGACAGTTGACAGGAATCTGCAGGTAGTTGGGGCCCAGCCGGTGCCGGTGGGTGTCCGCATAGGAGAAGAGGCGACCCTGCCGGCGCCGGAGTCGGTCAATCTTCACAGCTCACCCAGCTGACCTCCGTCTGACTGGTCACACCTCCGCTGAGCACGGCTGGATGTCTTGAGGTCCCGCCGCCTTGCACCATGTGCGCATGAGTCCGCAATTATACCAAATTAATCCTACTAGAAACAGGTCAACTATGATTCCGTTTGCAATGGCCGTACCTGGAATCCCGAACGGCACGGTACACCTCTGAAAACATTTGATCCGGACAGCAGCGTACCTGTTTTCATAATAGCGCATACGCATTAACATGTGTAAATGTAGTAGAATCTATTGTCTTCACGGGATTACATAACAAGAATTGGGCCGCTTGGTAGCATGGCACCCATTTACCCTAAGTTGACGAAAATAAAACGACTCGACATAGCGATGATATAGTTTTGGAGAAACAGCACCAGTTTCGATGTGATCCGGATGCCGGTTGGTGTGAGGTACATCGATGCCGAAGTTCACTGTTCGATCACAAATCATTTTCATGTTATAAAAAGAGTATTAACGTGAGGAAAATTGCATCATTATATAAATGTGCCCTTCCTAGCATTCAGGAAGTACGTACATAATGTTCATTCAAGGTATACCAAGACGTACAGTGGCAACCGAGTTTCATATATCGCTAGGCTACATGCATCCAATGAACCTCCGGTACCCACCGGCCCTCCCGCCTTGCATCCTGTCAATCAGAACGTTCTACCTAAACTCTACAGGTGTGGGCAGCCATGTCCACAAGACGATGCGCTGCCGCAGCGCCTCGTCACCGAGTCGCATGCAGCACCCATGTCCACCGCACTCCCCACAGCCACAGCATCCTCTGACGGTGGGAACACCCTCTCCAGCACCGCCACGCTCTCCCAGCTCGGCAGCGCCCCCCCCCCCCCTCCCAGCTCAGCGCCCGCCGCGCGCTCGCTCGGCGCCTCACCTGCAGCATCTTGTCGGGGCTGGCCTCGATGCCGGGCGGCATGTTGGCCGGCGAGAAGGCCAACTGCTCCACCTCAGCGAAGTAGTTGCGCGGGTTCTTGTTGAACACCAGCTTGCCCACCGGGATGAGCGGGTAGTCGGCGTGCGGCCAGATTTTGGTCAGGTCGAACGGGTTGAAGGCGCACTCGTCGGCCTGTTTGGGCGTCATGATCTGCACGGACAGCGTGTATGACGGGAAGTTGCCGTCGGCGATGGCGTTGTAGAGGTCGCGGATCGAGTAGTCCGGGTCGGCGCCCGACAGGTGGTTCGCCTTCTCCAGGGGCAGGTTCTTGATGCCCTGGTTCGTCTGTCGGTGGGCAGGCAGGTCAGCACGGCCAGTGCTGATGTCCAGGTGTTGGGGTGGGTTGCGGTCAGCATGAGAGAGTATGGTGTTACAAGCATATCAAGTAGGACAAAGACAAACAAACAATATTCAAACAAGGTTCATCGGTGTTTAAAACAACCAAAAATAGTTATTAGAAAGAAATCATATTCTAAAGCATCACGGGAAGTAGAAGATGAATATTGTGTGATGCGCTACATGCGAAGCAAGCCGTGATCAATAATATATGTTAATACTTCGATAAAACTGCTTTTTTACGCTACTATGCATTGGCGCCTTCGTGTTCTCCCTTGCTAGCAAACTGATTCATGTGCCAAGTCACTTGCGCACCAACATCGCGCTTTGCCGGGCAGTTACCTTGTAGTGGAACTTGACCCAGTGCTCTTTTCCAGCCTTGTTGACAAACTTGAAGGTGTGCGAGCCGTAGCCGTTCATGTGGCGGTAGCCGTCCGGGATCCCGCGGTCCGAGAACAGGATCGACACCTGGTGCATCGACTCCGGCCGCAGGGTGATGAAGTCCCAGAACATGTCCGGATCCTGTTGGGTCATACGGTCAGGTGAGGTCAGGTCACGGCCTCCCGCTACATTGTGGTGAAGTCCCAGAACATGTCCGGGTTCTGTCGGGTCACACGGTCAGGTGGGGTCAGATCGCGGTCTCCCGCTACAGGATGATGGAGTCCCAGAACGTGTCCGGGTTCTGTCGGATCATACGGTCAGGTGAGGTCAGGTCACGGTCACGGCCTCCCGCTACATTGTGGTGAAGTCCCAGAACGTGTCCGGGTTCTGTCGGATCATACGGTCAGGTGAGGTCAGGTCACGGTCACGGCCTCCCGCTACATTGTGATGAAGTCTCAGAACATGTCCGGGCTCTGATGGTCACACGGTCAGGTCAGGTCACGTCACGGTCTGCCGCTACATTGTGATGGAGTTCCAGAACATGTCCGGGCCATGTCGGGTCACACGGTCAGGTGAGGTCAGGTCATGGTCTTCCACTACAGTGTGATGGAGTCCCAAGACATGTTCGCGACCTGTCGGGTCACACGGCCGGGTAAGGTCAGGTCACGGTCTCCCTCTACAGTGTGCTGGATTCTCAGAACATATCCGGGTCCTGCTGGTCACACTGCCAGGTGGGCTGATGGATACCGTAGTTCTCACATATACTCTGGCGGATCTTGCTGGTCCTATGATCAGTGTTGCGTCAGGTCAGCATACCGTAGTTCTCACATATACTCTGGCGGATCTTGCTGGTCCTATGATCAGTGTTGCGTCAGGTCAGCATGTCATTTCCCCACAACTGATTTCGCCCGTACCAGTTGCACTACCAAGGCCAAGCCAGACCATGCAAGTTCAGTCCGGTCAAGTCAAAAGCTATAGAGACCCAGAACAGTGCTGACCCTGCATGGGAGAGAGGGGCGGGGAGAGGTTGGGATCAGCAGCGAGTTTTGACTGATCCTGTATAGAAGAGAGCCCTCCTCTATTTTAGCCCCTGGGCTAAATGAAACTGAAGCGGACAAATTGGGTGATAACTGAGGCTGGGTCCAGTGTATCAGAATGAAGAACAAGAACTGTTCGGAATGTGCAGGCGGTGAGTCAGCCAAGTTCGGACAGCTCAGGCCACGTCAGTGTCCTGCAATCTGAAAAATATGCAAGTTGGTATGCATAAGGATACAAGGGTGAATATCAGAACAGGCACGAAGTCAGCGTGGGGGACATGAGCTTAGTTATATCGCCTCTTCTCTTACCGCAACAGGTCAGGACCAGTGATATTGCCCGAGGTCTGACTTCCCGAGAGAACCAACAAATATCAGACGATGCGCCCCATACACAACTCGATAGGTGCAGATAATGGTATCCAATAATCACGACTTATGCACTGAACGGTAGTCCATACGCGATATAGTCATGGGCTCCGCCACGATGGGGGACTAGAGACGCGTCCCCGCCAAGTTTCGTTAAATGTATCACTAAGCCATGGCGTTGCATGGAAACAATCATCTTAAGTCAAATCGTCTTGTCCCCCCGTATCCGAAATCCGTGGCAACGCCATGCATGGGATGCAAGTTTACATCTGTTAATCCCAGCTGTATTTTACTAAAAAACCAGTGATAATTGCATTCGATTCAGAATTGCATTTAAATCCACTGTCGCAATGCCAGTTTTCCAGCGTTACACAGTCTAAATCAATACCGCCAAACGGTCACAGCATGTCACGTGACGAGTGACGCCGCCGGCCGAAGACGCTATCGGTCGGCGGTCCAGCCCGAGCCGGCACACTGCCGCCCCGTTACCTTCAGGTGGGTGGCCGGGTTCCTTTTCTGCGTGTGAATGAAGCTGGGGAACATGATGGGGTCCTTGATAAAGAAGATGGGCGTGTTGTTGCCGACCAGGTCCCAGTTGCCCTCCTCTGTGTACACCTGGTGGCGAGGTGTTCCGTGTCAGGCACTGCTGGCAACTGCTCGTCAGGTGCTGGCAACTGCTCGTCAGCTGCTGGCAGCTGCTGGCAGCAATGACTGCAGACGTCAGGCTGTTGGCAACTGCTCATCAGCTGCTGGCAGTTGCTGGCAGCTGCTCGTTAGTTAACGTCATTGGCAGGTGCAGATTGATCCGCATAACGTCGTGCACAGCGATACCGCTCATTAGATCAATCGGGGATATTTCATTCTCATCTGCGCACAGTGGTGAACGGGGAGTGGTTTCTTCAAAACGTCATTGTGGACAAAATCAGGCGGGTTTGAAGTTTGTTTGATCTTCTGAATCCCATTGACGTGATTAGCTTCACATATCATTCAGATAGCCAAGGGTTGTGCTTATTCAGATACACACAAGGACGTAGACCAACTGGCTATGCACATAGCTCTGGTGGATGATGCGGCGGTACGAAGGAGGAGGTACTCTGGACTCAGCCCCCGCCCCCCAAGCCACATTAAATGGACTTAGCATATCACCTCCGCGCACTATGCCCACGATAACGTCCTGACTGCAATAGGATGTATATATATATATGAAAGAGAAAGGCAGAGAGCACTAGAGAGAGAGAGAGAGAAAAAAGACTAGAGAGGGAGCGAGAAAGAGAGACAGACAGAGACAGAGAGAAAGACAGACCCACCTTGACGGCGAATCCGCGCGGGTCGCGCACGGTGTCTGCCGAGCCGCTCTCGCCGCCCACGGTGGAGAAGCGCACCGCGATCGGCGATTGCTTCCCCACCTTGGAGAACACGGCGGCGCTGGTGTACTGCGTGATGTCGTGCGTCACCTCCAGGTAGCCGAACGCGCCTGCCACGCAGAGGGCGAGACGTCAGTGGGCGCATACTGAATGTGTAGTGACGTCAGTGGGCGCATGCTGCACGAGTAGTGACGTCAGTGGGTGCATGCTACACGAGTGGGCCACTGGGTCAGTGAGCACGTGTGGGCGACTACAATGGGCGCATGTCACAGCGGGGGATTAATTTGCCACAATTTCCGGTGAGTTCACATCACGTTATGTTCCGACATGGTGTAGCACTTTCGAGGATGTAATGGGAAAGGTGACAACTCCTTCTGTTGCGTGAGTTGGGGAACCGAGGGTGGAGGAAGCTACTGCGCGTCGCAGATTCCCTTCACATTTTGCGGGTGCACGGCAGGCATGTCGCTGGACAAACTTGGCTAGTAAATGCATGTGTACCCACACAGTGACGTGAAGCTGGTGCCGTGTGTCAGGCGCACTAATAGTTGTGTCGTACATACATCATGGCGTGGAACTGGCCTCAGCATACGGTACCACCACGTGGCCCTTACCATGCAAATCTTACCTGCGCCCTTGGCGTGCACAACACGCTCTGGGATGCGCTCGCGGTCAAAATGTGCCATCTCGTCAAGGAAGGTCACGTCCTGCATGAGGAGCGGGCCACGGAGACCCACGCTCACCGAGGCCGTCTTTTTACCGATCGGTGTGCCATGACCCGTGGTCAGCACCGCCGTCTGGGGGCACGGGAGGGGCACAGGTCAGACTGGTACCTGGAGGCACGGGAGTGGCACAGGTCAGACTGGTACCTGGGGCACGGGAGGGCACAGGTCAGACTGGTACCTGGGGGCACGGGAGGGGCACAGGTCAGACTGATACCTGGGGCATGGGAGGGCACAGGTAAAACTTATACCTGGGGGGCACGGGAGGGGCACGGGAGGGGCACAGGTCAGACTGGTACCGGAGGGTGCGGGAGGGGCACAGGTCAGACTGGTACCTGTGGGCACGGGAGTGGCACAGGTCAGACTGGTACCTGAGGGCACGGGGGGGCACAGGTCAGACTGGTACCTGAGGGCACGAGGGGCACAGGTCAGACTGGTACCTGGGGCACGGGAGGGCACAGGTCAGACTCGTACCTGGGGCATGGGAGGGGCACGGGTCAGACTGGTACCTGGGGCACGGGAAGGGCACAGGTTAGACTGGTACCTGAGGGCACGGGAGGGGCACAGGTCAGACTGGTACCTGGGGCACGGGAGGGCACAGGTCAGACTGGTACCTGGGGGTACGGGAGGGGCACATACCAGACTGGTACCTGGGGCACGGGAGGGCACAGATCAGACTGGTACCTGTGGACACGGGAGGGGCACAGGTCAAACTGATACCTGGGGGCACAGGTCAGACTGGTACCTGGGGCACGGGAGGGGCACAGGTCAGACTGGTACCTGAGGGTGCGGGAGGGGCACAGGTCAGACTGGTACCTGAGGGCACGGGAGGGGCACAGGTCAGACTGGTACCTGGGGGCACGGGAGTGGCACATGTCAGACTGGTACCTGGGGCACAGGAGGGCACAGGTCAGACTGGTATCGGAGGGTGCGGGAGGGGCACAGGTCAGACTGGTACCTGGGGGCACGGGAGAGGCACGGGCCAAACTGGTACCTGGGGCACGGGAAGGGCACATGTCAGACTGGTACCTGAGGGCACGGGAGGGGCACAGGTCAGACTGGTACCTGGGGCACAGGAGGGCACAGGTCAGACTCGTACCTGGGGCACGGGAGGAGCATGGGTCAGGCTGGTACCTGGGGCACGGGAGGGCACAGGTCAGACTGGTACCTGAGGGTGCGGGAGGGGCACAGGTCAGACTGATACCTGGGGCATGGGAGGGCACAGGTCAAACTGATACCTGGGGGCACGGGAGGGGCACAGGTCAGACTGGTACCGGAGGGTGCGGGAGGGGCACAGGTCAGACTGGTACCTGGGGACACGGGAGAGGCACAGGTCAATCTGGTACCTGGGGCACGGGAAGGGCACAGGTCAGACTGGCACCTGGGGGCACGGGAGGGGCACAGGTCAGACTGGTACCTGGGGCACGGAAGGGGCACAGGTCAAACTGGTACCTGAGGGCACGAGGGGCACAGGTCAGACTGACGTCTGAGGCTTGGGTAGGAGCACAGTTCAGATTGGCCCCTGTAGAGAGGGGAGGGACAGAGGCCATGCAGGCACTGTCAGCGAGGCCAGAGAGTGAAGCCTGGCCATTCCAATCAGGCACCTAGGTCCGATGTGATTTTGTGAAGCTGCAGGATTCTGACAGTGGACGCTAGAAAACAGTTTTAAAGTCAATTGTACTCGATTAATAGCATGGTAGTGTACGGTATGATGCAATTCGGACAGATAGTAAGCTTCTAACCCACTGAGCCGTGTTTGCTGCAAACATGAATAGCTTCCCGTCATGTCGGCTTTCAATAAATATTTGCTGAATAGAATGAAACATAACAAGTCCTTCCACTGGGTACCCTAATTTTCAGCTATTTCCCCCGAGGTATGTTTTACGCCTGGTAATGCTCACCCCCATGCAGGTGAACATGTGCAGACTTTCCATGAAAATGCGGCACTTCGCCCTGCATTGAGTTCCAATCTAAACTGGTTGAAGACGTGAATACTAATGTGCGACATAGATCGCTTGTGCAGCTTTCCGAAGTCCTCTGACAATTGTAGGTGGTGCTTGTTCATAGCATGGCGAATTCGAGGTTGCGCTTATCATGCGCTGCAACCATAAGGCGGTCCGTCCAAAAGCTGTGTATTGACGTTGCGCCCGTGCGTTCTCATGTGGGCGGCTGTTTCGGTCGGGTGTCACGTGACCGGCTTCCGGTCGGCGTCGGCGGGAGTGACCCGAGGTCATTTCGCAGTCATACCGGCCCGAGTGGAGTAGCGGAAACCCGGCATGTCCGACCAGGTTGGGTGCGTCCTGCCCTCCAGCCGGCCAGCGGCGCAGACCTGCTCTCCGGGAGCCGACTATCGCCTCCTCCCCCTCCTGCGACACAGGTAAGAAGCGTCCTGCCCTCCAGCCGGCCAGCAGCGCAGACCTGCTCTCCGGGAGCCGACTATCGCCTCCTCCCCCTCCTGCGACACAGGTAAGAAGCGTCCTGCCCTCCAGCCGGCCAGCGGCGCAGAGCTGCTCTCCGGGAGTCGACTTTCGCCTCCTCCCTCCTCCCGCTGCACACAGACTGTGCAGGTTCCGCGAATCTGGCGTCCGCTGGCGGTGCAGGTGGTGCAGCACTCGTGCCGCTGTACCCGCGCTCTGCTGTCGCCTCCCGTGTGCCTGTCATGACCTGTCATGGCCTGTCATGGCCTGTCATGGCCCGCTGGTGGTGGTCGTGGCAGGGCGCACGTGGGGTGACACTCCGGTAGTGGTGTGCAAGGCTTGCAAATGCCAGCTGGCGGTGGGCGTAGATTCGGGAGTTGTGTCTGAGCCAGCTGGTGGTGGGTTCTGATTGGAGTAGCGGTGTTAGAGTATGGGATCAGAGAGCAGCTCTGAACACGGCTGTGAGCTCGAAGAAGCCGGTCAGACACGCGCATCGAAACTTGCCTGGTGTTGGATTCCTACAATTAAGGGTGATTTTCCGCTAAACATTGGTAATGCTCAAGAGCAATTCTTTCACACTACGACCCGGCCATAGCTACTATTGCCGTGTGCAGGATACATACGCATGCTCTCTATATACATCGAGCACGTTGCATGTCTCAACTGACCTGCTATTCTAGCTTCAAGTGTAAATGAGCACTAGTTCATTGTGTGTCGATTGTCTTTCAGATCTGAAATAGGACCAATGTAATTTCATTGCGAGAATTCGATAGGCTTCTTGTAAATGAGCTTGTCGATTGGTCTCCTCAACTTGTCAGACTGCAGATGCTATGGCATGGATCAGCGTCATATCATTTGATAGCCAGCCATGCCCCGGGGGCCAGCTGACGATTTTGCAGATCATATCTTCAGTCGTACCTCGCCACCAACTTGGCGCTTCTCGCCATGTAGGTTCCAATTTGCAGGTAATTGGCCAAACTGATCCATATCGTGGAGCACTGTGATAGCGTGACTCATTCTCGCGTTGGAAATATTTTTACTGGATTTGACTGATGGACTCGGTCGAAATATACGGCAGAGTTATTAACTGAGCCCGTACAGCTGCAGCGTATGCTCACGACCGGCCGGATCAAGTCAGCGCTCTCCGAAAGCCGGCCTCGGTCGGCCGCCACAAACCGGCCTGGATCTGCCGCCGGGGAAACCGGCCTCAGTCTGCCGCCGGAAAGCCGGCTGCGTCATACTGACCGCCGTCAGCCCTGCTGACCGCAGCCGCGGCGGCCCTTCATAAGTGCAGCAGGTGACTCGCGGCTCGGGACGGCTCGGGCCGTCTTCCTTTGTCTGTCTACTTCAAAACCATTCCCTCTTTTCCGACGACTCCCCGGCTCGCTCTTGTCACGTGATGGCGATGGCACGTGTTTCACGTGGGCTATCATAAAGTCATAAAATGCTAAGACTGAATGGGAGCCACAGGGGCCCATTTGGGTTAGGTCTGTAAAGAGGAACATACTATATGCCTGGACAAAAAGATTGTTCTTAACATCCTAACTGATACTATATCCCAAATTCTAAAGAAGCTATCTACGAACATTCCACCCACCCACCCACCTACTAGCATAAATATTACCCAATCTACCTATAATTGGAAATCAAATACAAGATTGTCGAACCGAAACATTTTCTTCACCCTATGTTTAAATACATCTAATGAGAGACTTCCCACAAGAGCAGCAGACAGCCTATTCCATTAATCAACCATCCTTGGACTGAAAATATATGATTCAACATATCCCTTTAGCTCCGATAATTGAGTGAATACATATCTAATGCCAAAAGCCTTTCTCCATATTATAAGTTACCTAGTCCACTGATGAGTCTAGTGGCTTTGCACTGCACTCTTTCCAGCATATCTATATCTCTTTCTAAGTAAGGGCTCCATGCCTGTACAGATTATTCCAAGTGGGGTCGCACATAGGCTAAGTACAGGTTTTCATGACTTCCTTGCTCTTATAACTCACACTCCCAT
>JAOTOM010004762.1:192500-444902 GCA_034440615.1 Ashinkailepas kermadecensis | reverse complement strand
TTTTGAACGCTGGCCGTAACGATCGCACGATGGGTCCGTACTCCGACCGTAGCGACAGCACGCACAGTCTGTACCAGCACACGTAGCGAGCATACGTATGAACGGTCTCTACCTACCGTTCGGCAGTGGAACGTGCATACTTCCTGTAGGTGCGGCTGGGAGTGGAGGCCGATTGTGACCTCATTTGACCCTGAAGACATCAACCTGGGGTCATGAAATGTATACTGTAGCGAGTTCACTACAGCTGTAATTCCTCCAAATTTTGTGCTTCTAGTTTCAGATCTTAGGTGGTCGACCCCCCCCGGTGAACGTTATGTGAGAGGAATGTTGACTGGGGATCTTCTGCACTTCCTACGGTAGCGTTGCTTGCACTGAAAATGTAACGGAATGTGGTGAGTACGGAACCGGGCTGTTGAAATAAACAACTTCAACTGGATATGGATGCAATGTTTCATGGGGTCACAAACACTCGCTGTGAGGTAGGTGTATGATATGGATGCAATGTTTCATGGGGTCACAAACACTCGCTGTGAGGTAGGTGTATGACTACTTTGGTTCGAAGATACCAAAAGTTGATTGCCTGCAAAAAAGTGAGAGGTCTTACCGCGGGGCAGCGTGAAGCTGTCATGGAACCATCTCAGTGGCTCCAGTTCATCAGAATCCCTTTCAATTGTTTCTGGGATAGGGACGGATACAAGGGGCACTGGGGGCATGTGTCCCCAGTGTCCCCTCAGGTTTTCAGCCAGAATTGCACATTGAAAGAAGTCTGACCTTCAGTGTGCCCGAATTTGTCAGCCAGAAGCACCCTTCCAGAGACAAAGTTCCACGATGACAATTCCAAATGGTCCAATTGGACATTCATTGCATGAGTAGGCTTTAATTGAGTATTTCCCCCTTTACTTTCATGGAAAAATATTATGACATCAAGGAACTCATATGATAGTGTAAAGGGATCTAAAGCGCAACATTAACCAACGGCCCTGACCGCTAACGACTGCGATCCGGTTAAAAACGTAACGGAGTCAAGATTCGAATCCGCTACCATCCGTACGGAAAGCGGACACCCTAACCAACTCCGCCAATCGTCGACATCGCGCGCGCACGAATACGCGATGTAGAGCATGCTGACTGAGGAGATGTTTATTTCCTCGCCGATCTCCGATGAAGTGTCGCATGTTCTTTACACACCACCTTGCTGACTGCGGGCGCCGATCGTGCTCTGAGAAGAGCGGTCCAAAATAAAGGGATTTTCCCCGATATTGGTAGGCTCCCTCTACCGTCCATTTTAGCTGGTAATGTTGTCACCCTCGTTCAAAAGCGGAAGAGTGGGGGGGGCTAAGTGCGCCATAGCTTCATCCCATCAGTGGCAGGAGAGTTTCTGAAAAGCAACCACAGTGACAGAAGACCGCCTGAAATAATCTGATCGACCCTTAGACCGCAGCAGGAGGCCCACTGTCGTCATAAGAGGTCCCATAGCCGCCACAGGAAACCAATAGCTGCCACAAGAGGCCGGGGCGGATCCAGGAATTGTCATCTGGGGGAGGGGACAAGTGTTTGGAGTGGCGCCACCGCGAAAGTATCTTGAGGGGTGCCTTTTCTGCCGAGGGGCGCCTCTGGCTGAAAAAATTCGAGGGGGTTGAGGTACACTCGAGCCTTCGAGGAGGGACGCATTTTCCTGGTTAAAGGGACGCTAACTTTCATGGGGGGGCATTCGCCCCAACTTCCCTCCCTGGATCTGCCACTGACAGGAGGCCCGAGTACGCAAGTACGCAACCGAATTTCATGAAACCTTCACCAATCGACGCGACGTAGTCGATATACTTGGGACTTTTCAATATGGTGACCTTGGCCTTAGGTGAAGGTCATCAAAAGTGCATAAAACTCCTTTTAAGGGTTGTTGCGCCGCCCATGCTCCGCAAGTACGCAACCGAATTTCATGAAACCTTCACCATTCGACGCGACGTGGTCGATATACTTGGGCCTTTTCAATATGGTGACCTTGACCTTAGGTCAAGGTTATCAAAAGTGCATGAAACTCTTTTTAAGGGATGTTGCGCCGCCCATGACCTTGACTTAAGGCCAAGGTCACCATATTGAAAAGTCCCAAGTATATCGACCACGTCGCGTCGATTGGTGAAGGTTTCATGAATTTTAGTTGCGTATTTGCGGAGCATGGGCGGCGCAACAACCCTCTAAAAGAGTTTCATGCACTTTTGATGACCTTGACCTAAGGCCAAGGTCACCATATTGAAAAGTCCCAAGTATATCGACTACGTCACGTCGATTGGTGAAGGTTTCAAGAATTTCAGTTGCGTACTTTCGGAGCATGGGCGGCGCAACAACCCTTAAAAAGAGTTTTATGCACTTTTGATAACTTTGACCTTAGGCCAAGGTCACCATATTGAAAAGTCCCAAGTATATCGATCACGTCGCGTCGAATGGTGAAGGTTTCATGAAATTCGGTTGCGTACTTGCGGAGCATGGGCGGCGCAACAACCCTTAAAAGGAGTTTTATGCACTTTTGATGACCTTCACCTAAGGCCAAGGTCACCATATTGAAAAGTCACAAGTATATCGACTACGTTGCGTCGATTGGTGAAGGTTTCATGAAATTCGGTTGCGTACTTGCGGAGCATGGGCGGCGCAACAACCCTTAAAAGGAGTTTTATGCACTTTTGATGACCTTCACCTAAGGCCAAGGTCACCATATTGAAAAGTCCCAAGTATATCGACTACGTCGCGTCGATTAGTGAAGGTTTCATGAAATTCGGTTGCGTACTTGCGGAGCATGGGCGGCGCAAGAACCCTTAAAACGAGTTTTATGCACTTTTGATGACCTTCACCTAAGGCCAAGGTCACCATATTGAAAAGTCCCAAGTATATCGACCACGTCGCGTCGAATGGTGAATGTTTCATGAAATTCGGTTGCGTACTTGCGGAGCATGGGCGGCGCAACAACCCTTAAAACGAGTTTTATGCACTTTTGATGACCTTCACCTAAGGCCAAGGCCACCATATTCAAACATCTGGAGTATATCGGCCATTCCACGTAGATTAATGAATGTTTCATCAAATTCGGTTCAGTACTTTCGGAGTATATGCGTGGCAAATTTCCTCAAAAAGGATTTTGTGTATTTTTGTGACCTTGACCTGACGTCAAGGTCACCATATTAAAAGCCCTACGTATATCGGTCACGTCACGTTGATTGGCGAAGGTTTCATGAAATTACATTTAGTAGTTTCGGAGTATGGGCGTGGTAAAAAGTCTTAAAAAATGTTTTGTGCTTTTTTAGTGACCTTGACCTAAAGCCAAGGTCACCATATTCAAAAGTCCCAAGTATATCGAGCATGTGACATCGATTGGTGAAGGTTTCATGAAATTCGGTTCCGTAATTTAGGAGCATGGGCACCGCAATTATTGCCAATAAAGATGTACTAATTTTGCGACCCTAGGCCAAGGTCAAGGTCACCATATTGTAAAGTCCCAAGTAAATCGACTATGCTGCATCGATTGGTGATGGTTTCATGAAATTCACTCGAGTCGTTTAGGAGCATGGGCACCGCAGCATTTCAAAATGGATTCAAAATGGCCGCTCCAAGTTTAAGGGGTAATTTAACAGCTTTACGTATTGGTGAGAGTCACCATATTCAAAAATCCCACGGAAATCGACCCCTTTGTATCGATTGGTGAAGGTTTGATGAAATTCGGTTCAGTAGTTTCGGAACATGGGCACGGCAACAACCCTGGGCAACAGAGTAGACCCACCCGTTTCTGCCACCCTATAGTGGGAAACTGACAGTTTTAAGAGAAGTCTCCGGAGTCCCGGAGGCCACCGATCAGAATTGGCTGCGTTAGCGTTTTCTGTTCTGAAATCTGTCTGTCAACCAATCAATGCAAGGTATTTTGTATATGACGTCATAACCATTAGCAACTTTGAACACATGGTTAAGTGTCCACACAAGTTAACAGTAAACACAAGACTGACTGATCCTTTGCTTTGATCACATCCAAGGCCCTTTATCATATCCAACTGTGGCGTGTGCGGTGGCGGAGTTGCGTCGTATTACTTGGGAAATTGGCTGCGTAGGTAGGTATGTGCTCTGAGCTGAGGGTGAAGTGTGAAGTATTTTTGTTTGTTTTTCATATGGCTAGCATTGTACTGAGACCAACAGTGAAAGGAAAACGCATTTCTCCTGTGAGGTATAAGAAACGAAACAGTGCTGATTATTACGGGTCTCTGCCGGGCGGTGCCATCCATTGTTCACTTCTTTGTTCGTATGTTTTGGCATTTGATTTGACAAAAAATGAGAATGATATTACTTATCTACTTATGTACTTATTATTATGTAGGTACTGATTTAGGTTTTTCTGGTCGGTTGCTGGTAAGCAGATTCCATGTATAAAAAATAATGTCCATGAAAATGTGCTCCGGAAGAAATCGGTATGCACTCTGACTCCCGACCCGGAAAGTAAGTTTCCCACTCTGGTAGAGAAGCACCTCGGGGCCGAGGGAGCCCAGCGGGTCCAGACACAAGATTATATGCTGTGCGTTAATAAGGCAGGCCAAACTGCAACACGGGGAGACGATGCTCAACCGAGAGTAAAGAGAGATTGCCTGGTTCATCCCATAGGCAAAAAGGACGTGTGCTCCCCGCAGTCTCTGAGGACACATACATAACCAGAAATAAAGACAAATTTGTGACTTTGTAAAACAAAGCATACTATGTACATTGTGCGATCATCTGGACAAACATTTGAAAGGCAATTTGGCCAATTTATGATACAGCGCCAAATGCTTCCTTTTTGTCGTGGAATTCACACCGCTGTCAGCTGATTTCTCCACCAAGCTCCACCGGTCATTCCCGTGGGCCAGTCTCAACTAGCCTCAGCTAGCCTCCACTGAGTTCCTTCTGGTGGAGCCACAGGAACAGACCCTAGGTTGGATAGGTTGTGTTCTGGAATGGTTATTATTTTCGATATGCTGCGTAGTTGGGCCGGCATGTTGTGCATGGTGATTTTCGCCTCCCTGAAATAGGATTTTGTTTTGTGCCAGAATACAGCCATCAGTCTGGCACAGCATGTAGCTTTTCCGGTTTCCGAAAAATCCGAGGATCGCCAATGCATGCATGTGAGGTATGCTGCTTTGGTATCTCCAATAATACCACTGCTTTTAGGTTATTTACCATGAATAGGGAGGTAGATAGGCACCTCCCTGTTTGTTTTGCATCAAGCAGTTACACACCTATATGTCACCTGTCTTTTTAATGTTACTTTAAGCCAAATTTTTTAAATTTAATCCTGTACTTTAACAAATGACAAGTGGCCATGGTCCAGACTGTGAAGTATGGCACAGAGCTCTGGTCTGTGGGACAATCAGGGGTGGAGCCTTGGATATATTTTTAGGCCTCATGCTCAGATCATAACCACCATATGCCACTTCCACCTCAAGCCTATGGACATATATTTATTTATTTATTTATTTCCCCGATGCATGCCCTCCACGCATAGTGGCTGTTATGGACATGTTGGCTGTGGGTATACACCATACATATGCTGTATACCCAGACTGCAAAGTATGGCAAACAGCTCTATGAGGCCCACCAACATTGAAAAAATATGCATCCAAATGCACAGGGAGGACGAAAACCTGCACCGGGAGATTAAATACATGCACGAAATGCAAAAAAAAATAACTTGAATAAGAAAATTTGTGAATGTCCAGTTTGGTGTAATTTCTGATTTCTTGGAGAAGAAAAAATTAATGCAATGTTTATGGATGTGTTGAACATGATCTGACCACTCTAAGCAAATTTGTGGCTTTCCAGTTTGGTGTAATTTGATTACGTTTTCAAGTTTTCACATATTTTTCATGGAGGACACATGAAGTGTATGATTGTATCCATTATGACGTCAAACAAATAGATTTTCGTAATATAGTCCTTGCTGAGTGCTATGAACTAAGATTCCACTGCTCTGCCCTCGTTGCGACCGGTCGTGTTTTTGCGCTCCGGTGACAAGGGAAAACCGTGAGTAAAAGATTAGGCACAGGTGGTTAGTGGAGGGAGGATTTGTTCTATTGTAGGCCTAGGTTAAGAAGGAGCAGTTATATTGTTTAAATTGAGTATATTAGACTTATCCTAGGTATTCTAAGCTTCTATAATTATCGATCAGCCACGTGGACGTTTGTAGAAGGGTGGAGCGGTCACGTGGCTTAGGTTTCTGTTGGCATAGAGGAATAAGTTTGTGTTATTGTATTGGTATCTAGGTTTTTGATTATATTAGTGTTTAGTTTGGTTTAGTTGGCATTTGCAGTTGGTGGTAGGTATTTAGCAATTACGTCTGTGCATATATTTGCATAGTTTTATCTCATAAGTTTCTTTTTAACAAGCAGATTTTTAGCTTCTAGAATGATTGATTGGCCACGTGGACGCTTTGTAGACGGGTGGAGCGGCCACGTGGCTTAGGTTTCTGTTAGCATAGAGGAATAAGTCTGCGTCCGCTTGGTGTTTAAGTTTAAGATAGACTTTAAGATTAAAATAGTGAGCTTAAATTACACTAGGTAGCTTCTAGAATTATCGATCAGCCACATGAACGCTTCGTAGACGGGTGGTGCGGTCTCGTGGCTTAGGTTTCTGTAGTGTAGAGGAATAAGTCGGTGTCTTTTTGGTGTTTAAGTTTAAGATAGAGCTTAGGACTAAAATAGTGAGCTTAAATTACCACTAGGTATATTTTCAATATACTGGTGTAATTGCAAAGGTATCTAGGGTATTTTTAAATTTTAGTTTGGTTCAGTTGGAGTTTGTAGCTGGTGAGAGTCAGGATAACTTTATTTTTATTTAAAAAAAAAAAAAAAATGCAAGGTGACTGGGAAGTGTAAATGCATGGTAGTCATTGGGGACTTGAGTAAGAAAGTAGATATGTTAGCAAGGGAGGTGGAGCGTCTGAAGTGTTTGGTGGCAGGGCCCACCATAGGAAATGTCAGCCAGGCAAGCCAGGTGCAGGAGTCTAGGAGTGATAGGGGTGGAGATAGTATTGACCATGATAGTAGAGAGTGGAAAGTAGCTAGACGCCAGAGAACGAGACTAGCTTTAAGGAAAATTGACAAAGGCATTGAAACTAATAATATATTTGAGGTACTGCAAGAGAGAGATAGTAATGCTGCTAAGGAGGAAGGTAGGAACGACCAGGCAACTGATGATAGAGAGGGGGAATTTTAGTTATAGGGGACTCAAGAGTGAGGTACATGGACCATACTTTTTGTAGCAGGAACCCCAACAAACGGACTCGTGTTTGCTACCCAGGGGCCCAGGTAAAGGATGTTGGTGATAGGATAGAAGGAGTGATGAAGGGTAGTGGAGAGAGCACAACAGTAATTGTGCAAGTTGGTGTAAATGATATAGGAAAAGCAAAAACAGAGGAAACAATACAAGAGTATAGGGCTTTGATAGGTAGGTTAGCTGTGAGTAGGAAACGAGGAATGGTAACATCCATCCTCCCTATGGTTAACGCAAGCATAGAGTGGTACTCGAGGGCCATTGGGCTGAATACCAGGGTGGCCAAGATTTGTAAGGAACTTGGGGTCGGGTTCTTGGATTTGTGGGGGGATTTCTGGGGGAGGACTGAAATGTTTGCATTAGATGGGTTACATTTGAGCAAGAGAGGAGTTGAATTGCTCAGCAATAGGTATGAGGAGACTCTCATTAGGAAACAGGGAAACTAGGCAGGTCATGGGGGGATGTAGCTGATAGAGAGAGAAGTCTTGCAAACACCTCACAGTCAGCAAATAGGGGTAGCAGTAGATCAAGGGTGCAGACTGGTAGCTCATCCAGAGATGATAGAGCTACTCAACATGAAAAAGCCAAAGAGGGTTATGGAACTTTTGTTAAGTGTATGATGCTTAATGCTCGTAGCATTCGATCCAAATTTGATGAGTTCAAGTGTTATGTTGCTGAGGAGAAACCAGATTTTGTTTGCATTACTGAGGCATGGGTCAGTGAGGGATATTTTGGGGATAACTTGCAGGACTATGAGATCCAGGGATACAATATGTTTTCATGCAATAGGGGTCCAGCAGTGAAAGGGGGTGGTGTAATGCTCTATGTGAGTAGCTTATACAGTTCTCAGAAAGTAGCAGATGGGGTAAAAAATGTGTCTGTGGAGTCCATTTGGCTTGATGTTGCTGTGGGAAGAGGCAACAGCAATAAACTGAGGATTGGAGCTTTGTATCGATCAGGAACCTTGCCACATTCTCAGCAACTGGAGCTCGATAAGGTGATTTGTGAGGAAATCAGTAGAAACTTTCAGAGGAAATGCCTTATTCTTGGTGACTTTAATCTAAAAGGATATGAAAATGTTGGTGTTGGCTCCCCATCATGTAAACTGTTTAGGAAATGCCTTGAAGAACACTTGTTCTTACACCAGTTTGTAATGGAACCAACCAGGCAGGGCTCATTCTTGGACCTTGTCTTCTCAGATTTAAGTGATTTAGTTCAAGACTTGACTGTAGGAGAAACTCTGGGAAGAAGTGACCATAATATAGTGAGTTTTAAGGTACAAATAGCAGGGACAATCAAGGATAACTTGGCAAAGATTCCAAATTTTAACAGGGCAGACTTTGACTCCATGAGAGAGGCTTTAAGTGCCATAAAATGGGAAGAATAATTTTTTTATTTAAATGCCTGTGAAATGTGGGAAAAGTTCAAATCTTACTTGAGGGAAATTCAGATTAGACATGTCCCCCAAAAGTAAAGGCGCAAAAGAAGGGTAGGAAAGCCAGCATGGCTTACACCAGATTTGAGGAGATCAATTAAGGCTAAGAAAGGTGCATTTAGAGTATTTAAGGAAGCTTCAAATATCGTAAATCTAAGGTCGTATCAAAAAGCTAGAGATTCTGTGAAGCGGAAAACCAGAGCAGCAAGGCGGGCAAAAGAATTGGATTTGGCTAGGAACTGTAATGGGGACAGTAAAAAGTTATTTAGTTTCTACAAGCTAAGTAAAGTTTCAAGCACAATTGGTCCACTGGAAGTAAATGGGACTATATTGAGTGAGGATGGTGAGATGGTTGAGGAGCTGAGCAAGCAGTTTAAATCAGTGTTTACAGTGGAGGAAGTGACAAATTTGCCAACCGTGAACCACAGTTCAGTGACAGGTGATCAGATACAAAATGTTGACTTCATTGATAGTGATGTTGTTTTCAATTATATCAGAAAAATAAAGCCAAACAAGGCAGCAGGACCTGATGGAATTTATGCTAGGGTATTGCGGGAAGCTGGAAAGGAACTGGCAATTCCACTTAGTATAATATTTTGTAGATCAGTTTCACAAAATGAAATTCCAACAGATTGGAAAAGGGCAAATGTAGTTCCTATTTTCAAGAAAGGAGAAAGAGGGAAAGTTGAAAATTATAGGCCAGTAAGCCTCACATCCCTAGTCTGCAAGGTACTCGAATAAATTATCAAAGATAGAATAGTTAGTTTTCTGGAAGGAAACAGATTGATTCAAGATACTCAACATGGGTTTAGAAAAGGGAGATCGTGTCTGACAAATCTCTTGGACTTTGTAAATTTTGCTACAGAACAATTTGATCAGGGAAATCAGGTTGATGTAGCATATCTTGACTTTAGTAAGGCCTTTGATAAGGTACCCCATATAACGGTTAATGATGCAGCTTCAGGTCCATGGCATTGCAGGTAGCATCCTTAAATGGATTGAGTTGTGGCTTTCAGATAGACAGCAGAGAGTGATGCTTAATGGTACAAAGTCATCATGGCAAAATGTTCTTAGTGGAGTCCCTCAGGGGTCGGTACTGGGGCCACTGTTGTTCATTATATTTGTGAATAGCATTGAATGTGGCCTAAGCAGTAAGGTTTTGAAATTTGCAGATGACTTGAAGATCTTTAGGGTAATAACAGGGCACAATGAGCAGGTTTTGCTGCAGAACGACTTAGACGAGCTTGTGAAGTGGTCCGAAAAATGGCAAATGAAGTTTAATTTTGATAAGTGCAAAGTCATGCATGTAGGTAGGCAGCATATGAAGGCGCCATACTTGATGGATGGCCAAGTACTATCTGTGACTCAGCAGGAAAAGGACTTAGGCGTTATTTTGAACACAAAATTGGGGGCATCAGAACAGACCAAAGAAGCCAGGAAGAAGGCACTAAGAATGCTTGGGGCGATACAGAGGAATGTGTCATACAAAAGTGAGGAGGTCATCAGGAAGCTTTACTGTGTATATTGTTCTATCCCCTCCTGTCTTCCTCTTCTGATGGGTCACAAACACGCACCAGCGGCGGGCAAGGCACTTAGTATTGTACGAACGCAAGGCACAAATCCGGCGCTCTGACACCAGTCCGCTCTCGACTCCTCACGCCACCCGACTCCCGCCGGCCGGCCGGGGTCACCGGATGACCCCTCTGCCGGCTGGGCGTGAAACCCCGAGTTCCTCACTCGGCCGCTAGATGGGCTGTGCTCAGGACACAACACCCCACCCCCCTTAAACACATCTACATCTCCTCAATCAGACGTTTGGGCGTTCGCGTGGCCCTGTCCGATCGTCGAGGCCGTGGGACGCCCGTTCCCACCGATACCGCGGCACCACGCGCGATCCCGCCGGCGGCACTCGCATTGGCGGCTATCTCCGCATCAACTGCACGGCCACCAGCGTCAGCGCCGTAGGCCGAGCGGCTCCAGCCGCCAGCACCGCTGCTTGCGTCACGTCTGTCGCCACCTGCCGCACTGCTGCTGCGGTCGCCGACGCCACGGGAAGCCTCCGGGGTCCCGTCCTCCTCGTCTTCCGCGCCCGCCAGCTGACCGCGCTCGCCATCCGTGGTGGTGGCATTCTCGCTGCCCTCGCCGTCGTCTGCGCTCACCACTCGCCGTCCCCTGCCGCCCTCCGGGGCATGAGCGCTCGGCGCACGCTCGCCGGCGTCCGCGCAGTCGCCACCGCTACGGACGATCTGCGGTGCCGCGATCGCGGGCTCGCGAGCTGCAGCAGCCACACGTGTCCAGCCTGGTGGCGCACCATGTCTGCGCTCCGGTCGCTGTTCTCCGTTGTCGCCTCGATCCGTGGCGGGTGCGTCACCTCGCTGCTCCGCCGCCAGCAGTTGGTCAACGTGGCGAGACCAGATAGCGTGTCCCACGTCCACTTCGTAGGACACGGGACCGGGGCGTGCGACAACTGTCCCGCGCACCCACTTACTCGCGCCGGTGTAACACCGCGCCCACACGGCTGCCCCTAGCCGAAATTATCTCAACCTGCCACCTGCTGATTCCTGCAGCCGCTGGCCGGCCTCTTGTAGGGCTGTGTCCGCACTCGGCACCAGCAGGTTTAGCCGTGTGCGGATGTCCCGGCCGTACAGCATTTCTGCTGGCGTACGCCCTGTGGCCGCATGCGGAGTCGCCCTATAGGCCATCAGTGCGCGGGCCAACGCGAGGTCCACTCCGCCGCCCGCAGCCACGGTCGTCCTCAGGGCGTTCTTCAACGTGCCGACCGCCCGCTCCGCTAACCCGTTTGATGAGGCGTGGTACGGAGCGACGCGAACGTGACGAATGCCCGTTGGCTCGCATGAAAGTGGCGAACTCGTGGCTGGCGAACTGAGGGCCGTTGTCAGTCACTACTTGCAGTGGCAGCCCCAGCCGAGCGAACATGTCCCCCATTACGGCCACTGTCCGGCCTGTCGTCGTTGTCTTCATCGGTACCACCTCCAGCCACTTGGAATAACTGTCTACGACGACGAGGAAGCTACAGCCCAACATCGGGCCCATGAAGTCGGCATGGATGCGCTGCCATGGCCCGCTGGCGGGCTCCCAGGCGTGCCGAGCCGCGTGAGGGGGCGCTGCCCTCCTGGCGACGCAGGCGTCGCAGTCGCGCGCCAGCGCCTCGAGCTCGGCGTCCAGCCCCGGCCACCAGACGAACCGCCGCGACAGCTGCTTCATTTTCGTGGATCCGAAGTGTCCTTCGTGCAGCTCCTTCTTCACGGCACTCCTAAGCCCACGCGGCACCACGACCGGACCGCCCCAGAGCACGCAGTCGGCGTCTGTGGAGAGTTCCTCTTGTCGAGTCTTGAACGGGACAAGGTCAGGGTCCACCACCGCCGGCCAGCCGGATCGCACCGCCGCCAGTACTCGGGCGAGCACTGGATCCCGCCGCGTGGCCGTGGCGATGTCGCGTGCAGTCAGACCTGGTCCCTCGTCCGCGACGAAAAGCACGCAGCCACTGCCATGCTCCGCCTCCTCTTCTGCCGCCGCCCGCTCGTCCGCCGGGTTGGAGACCGGCAGCCGCGACAGGGTGTCCACTACCCTCATCGCATCGGTGCGACGTAGCTCCACCCGGTACTGATATGCAGCCAGCTGGAGCGCGTAGCGCTGCATACGTGCCGCGGCCAGGCACGGCAGCTCCCGGTCAGGGCTTAAGATCCGTGACAGAGTCCTGTTGTCCACCACCAGGGTGAAAGGCCGCCCGAAGACAAACTGGTGGAACCGTTTGACCCCGAAGGACACGGCCAGTGCCTCCTTCTCCACTTGGGCGTACTTGCGCTCAGTGGGGCTCAGGGTCCGGGAAGCGTATTGTACTGGTCGTTCCATCCCGTCCGGCATCGCCTGGAGCAGAGCCGCTCCCAGGCCGGTTGAGCTGGCGTCTGTGACCAGCCGCAGAGGCAGAGCCGGATCGTACCGCACCAGAACCGGTGCTGTTACCAGCATCTGCTTTATGCAGGTCACGGCCGCTGAGCAGGCTTCGGTCCACTTCCACTTCACGTCCTTCTTCAGCAGAGCGTACAGCGGAGCCAGGATCGCCGCCAGGTTTGGCAACAGCCGCTGGTAGTAGCTGATTGAGCCGATCAGAGACTTCAGCTGGTGGACGTTCTGCGGTTCCGGTGCCCGCTTGATGGCGCTGGTCTTCTCCTCCAGAGGGCGCAATTCTGTTGCCGAGACCCTCCACCCGAGGTACACCACCTCATGCAAGTCAAACTCGCACTTTTCCTTCTTGAGCCGCATTCCGTTGTCCTCCAGTCGCGTTAGGACCCTGTCCAACCGCTGGAGTAGCTCACGGTCACTGTCTGCCGTGACGAGGATGTCGTCGAGGTAGCTCACAACCCCGGGGAGACCATCCAGCACACGGTCCATGATGGCCTGAAACACCGCCCCACAGATGCTGATGCCGTAGGGCAGTCGGTTCATACGGAACGCACCTCGGTGCGTGGTGACTGTCGTCACGTCCTTGGATTTGTCGTCCAGCTCGCACTGCAAATATGCGTTCCGACAGTCCAGCTTGGCAAACTTCTTGCCCTTGATGCTGGCGAAGAGCGCCTCTGGCGTGGGCATCGGATACTTCAATGGCTCCAGCTGAGGGTTGACTGTGATCCGGTAGTCTGCACACAGTCGCACTCCATCTTGCTTGGGGATAGGCACCAGAGGTGTGCCCCAGCCAGAGAAGTCGCCAGGCTGCACCTTCTCTGCTATGCCCTGGCTAACCCATCTGTCCAGCTCGCGCTCGATGGCATCCTGGAGGGCGAAGGGCACAGGCCTGGCCCGCCGGTACACTGGCTGGGCCCCCGGCTTCAGCTTCAGTGACACCTTGGTGGGAATCCTGCCCAACTCCTCCCCGAACACACTCTGGTGTCGTTCAATCACCTGTTGCAGTGTCAGCCCGGGCATCACTGGGCAAACCGCAGGTGCATCAAGCTCTGCCCTCTTCTTCAGCACCTTGAGCCACTCCCGTCCCAGCAGAGGGCGGTGTGGACCGATGTCCGACACCACCAGACGCAGGCGCACAGACTGGCCACCTGCCTGCACCAGCACCTCCCCCTCGCCCCGCAGGCGGATGGTCTGGCCTGTGAATGAGGTCAGTCGCAGCCGACAGGGTCGCAGCTTGAGGGCAGGGAGGGCTGTGCAGTTGCTGACAATGCTGACTGGAGACCCAGTGTCCACTAGCATGGTCAGATGCTGCCCGTTGACCCGGACCTTGGCATACTCCGCCCCTTCGGGCAGAATGGCATTCACTTGCCAATCGCCAGCTTCGGTCTCCTCGCCACTGCTCTGCTGCACTAGCTTCACCTTGCTCTGCTGATGGCAGTTGCGACGCATATGTCCAATCCGTCCACACTCGAAACACCGCAGACCCTTGACCCTGCTCTGCCCTGCTTCCTCCGGGCAGTCCCGCTTCCAATGACCGTACTGCCCACACTTGAAGCAGGCCTTCTTGTCCGATGTCAGGGCCCTACCTGGCGCTGGTTTCGGCCGTCGCTGTGGCTGAACTGCCTGAACCTGCTGTTGTGGCTGGTACTCCGCCACACTGGCCTGCTGCATCTCCAGTACCAGCTTTTGCGTCTGCTCAGCTGTTCGCGCCAGGGCAGCCACTTCCTGTAGGGTCAACCCATCACCCTTCTCAGCAGCACGCTGGAACAGCTTCTCCTGGAGGCGAGACCTGCTGCCTGCGATGGCCTGATCCCTGAGCGCGTTTGTGAGCTGCTCTCCCGGGAAGTTACACCTCCCTGCCGCCAACCGCAGCCGTGCGAGGAGGCCTTCAAAGGATTCCCCCTCTTGCATCCGTATGCGCCGGAACGCCATCCTCTCAGCGATGGCGTTACGCTCTGGTGCAAGGTAGGCCCGTAGCTTGGAGACGCATGTAGCATACTCTCCTTGCACCCCGTGAGGTGCTGGCAGCGTGGTATATACCTCCTGCAATTCAGGACCCAGCAAGTGCAGGAGCACTGCCGTCTTCCGCCCCTCAGCCACAATGTCCAATGCAGCCAAGTAGATCTCGACGCTGTGCAGCCACCGCTCGAAGTCATGGCCGATCTGATAGGGTGACACCCCCGGCAGACCCAGAGCAGCAGTAGCCATGCGATGTAGTCACGGAGTCACAGCAGCCGACCGGCAGTCCTCCCAGATGCGCTAAGCACGCACAGCACCGCCCAGAACGCACCGCCACACACCCCCGCGGCAACTGGCCTTGGTCCAGGTCGCGCTGTAGCTAGGCGCCCACGGCGTTCTTCCTTGCGCCTACGCGCGAGTCGAGTACTGTCCCGCCATACACGCAGCGGGGACGTCCGGACGGGAAAAATGGCGGCCGCCTCGTCCACGTGTGACGCGGGGAAATCCGCGAGATGGTTTCGGCGGCTCCGCCACAATCAGACTCCTCGTCCCGGTGACTCGCACGCACAAAACCGAGGGTAGATCGCGTCCGCAGTGCCCGCCAACAGGTGCGTCTGTCACTCCGACCCAAACGCAGCACTCCGCCAGTCTGAACAGGTATGCAATCCTCCGCGATTCCAATCTCATCCTGGTCGCCAAGTGTTCTATCCCCTCCTGTCTTCCTCTTCTGATGGGTCACAAACACGCACCAGCGGCGGGCAAGGCACTTAGTATTGTACGAACGCAAGGCACAAATCCGGCGCTCTGACACCAGTCCGCTCTCGACTCCTCACGCCACCCGACTCCCGCCGGCCGGCCGGGGTCACTGGATGACCCCTCTGCCGGCTGGGCGTGAAACCCCGAGTTCCTCACTCGGCCGCTAGATGGGCTGTGCTCAGGACACAACATATATGTCAGGCCACATTTGGAATACTGTGTCCAAGCTTGGTCCCCTAGTTATGAGAAAGATTGTTGGCTTTTAGAGAGAGTACAAAAGAGGGCAACAAAAATGGTTAATGGTATAGGCAACCTGGCATATGAGGAAAGATTGAAGAAATTGAATATGTTTTCACTTGATATAGAAGGCTGAGAGGAGATCTCATCGAGGTTTTTAAATTTGTTCATGGTCAGGAACAGGAATATCTCAGGGAAATGTTTGAATTTCACAGAAATGATGCAATTAGAGGTCATCAATTCAAAATTAAAGTTAATCACAGCAGGACAAGGTTAAGACAGTCTTTCTTCACCAACAGGGTAGTAGAACACTGGAACCAGCTGCCAGGAACAATTGTCAGTAGCAACACACTGAACATCTTTAAAAACGGCATAGACAATCATTATAAGAATAGGGGGCTTGTTTTTCTGTATTCCAGGGAGGGTTGATTGACAGATTTGGTGGGCAACTGGTTCAGTGTACAAAGTGCAACCAAGAAGGGCCCTTGTGGCTCATAGTTGCACTGATCCTTTATGTCTTTATGTCTTTAAGTGAGTGGTCACATCATGTAAACCACATTTATAAACATGGCATTTGAAAAAGGAATTCCAAGAACTCGAAATTACCCTAAACTGCAAATTTATAAATAGAAACAAAGTGACGATGAACAAGAATTATGCCTTTCACATAAGGAACCACAAAACCTGAATAACCCTTATGGAAAATGATTGGTCATGAACCCTGTGCTGATGAAGAATGCCCATGGCATGGTTGGATTGAAAAAATAATGTATCAAGACTGAAAAAAAAATCAAAGAGGAAATTTGAATCCATTCATTCCATGCACCACCATAGGCATTATGTTAAATTTGGAAATCATTATGTCGCATTGGCAATACCAAGAGTGTACAAATTTCCACCTGTGATTAGCATGCTCTAACTGTTACCCAGCGAAAGCCAACATTAATAGCAATTAGCCATATTCGCCACATCAGCAGAAAAAAAATCCTACAAGGGGTATGCCAGATAATAGGAGTCACACTCACAGAAGATAATAAAGCAGCACCTACCAATTACTATTCCCACAGCACCTACTCTCTTCCCAAGATGCACACCTAAGGAGAACGAAAACAAAATAACAACAATGGCTTCCTTCCCAGCTTCGCACCTTGGCCTTCAAGACGAATATCAAGGCCGGCAGCGACTTGTGTTACATTGTCACAAAAACAATGCAATCGAGGCAAGCTGCTCCTTTACCTTTGGCAGCAAATATTTCATCCCATTGGCTGAGTTCAAACCACTAAGCCAATCAGCAGCCTCCGTACAGTCGGCTAGAGTTTATGAAAGACCATTAAGCGGCATTTAGCTACCCTCATTTAGCAGTGTAAGAACATGACGGCTAGATTTCCATTTTCCTGGAGTGGGAGAAAGTAGTTGTCGGAGTGGCATAAACACTATTATTGCCACCAGTTTGTCTTGTACTGAAACAATGCAGGTCATGAAATTGAAAGACTGAAATTAAAATTGAAATTTCTGGTTATGTGGTGGTCCATTTAACTGCAAAATGTAACCAGATTTGAAGAACGTTTTGGAACAATTTAGGTCATTTTCATGCATAAAATCCATCGGATATCTTTTCTCTTCTATTGCTTGGGACTGGTCTAGGATGCTAAACGATCAGTTTTGTTGATGTCAATTGATGTAGAACATCTCAATCTTCAAGAAAACAAAATGGAATGAATTATTTATAGCGTTTCTTGGCCGTAGTTTAAAAAGCTCCGACTGGAGTGGTAGCTGGAGAGCCTCAAATCCATCGAATCCAAGAAGCACCGTTCGGGTCTGGCCAGTCTGGGAATGGTGGTTTCCCTTCATTAGGCGAGCCGAGAATAGAGGTTCCCTTTACTTGGCGAGGAATTTTTATTCTAAGCACAGAGTTTCCCAATGGATGGAAAGAGACGAAAGAGGCTCGTTGTAGGCATCACCAATCTTGGTAGGAACGACTTACGTATCTATTATCAATATCTTCGCCATTTAAATTATTGGCTGGGATAAGCCTTGTGATTTGTGTGATGGATATAGTCGGATAATTGAAGGACCCGGTAGTGACTAGTGAGACTACTAATTGATCTCATGTAGTATAGGCCGATGTAGGAACTGAGGCCCAATTGAGGTTTGTTGAAATTGAATTCCTGTTGTTGGTGTAAACTTCAGTATCAAAGCAGAAATATACATAGCCAGAATGATGTATGCACAACCAGCTTAATGTTGAGAAGTATGGGCAGCCATAGCAAAATTGTGATTCCTTATCTTTTGCAGTGGTGCACATCCGTATCCCTCTGTTGGTGCTCATGCATCCAGTGGCACAACCTAGGACAGGGTTGTTTTATATACTTGGGGGGGGGGACAAGTGCCCCTGTGTTTGCTTTGCTTCCGAAATGACTTCAACTTTTAACATGGGACCCTATGGAGTGTGCCCCCCCCCAATCCATTTCACCCTGCCTTTCATGTGTTTCCCCCTCTGCAATAATTTTCATAAATGAACATCCATGACCTGGGAATAGTATTTTAATAAGTGTGTTCTTAATGTGTTGGATTGGGATGGAAGAACCTTTTGGCTTGTTTTGTTTTGTTTTGGAAATAAAGCTTTCATTTTTGTAAGACAATATGTTTTTCAGGAATAAGGGATTGGTCCCCTTCAGTGCACCCATACAGTAACTCACAAGCATTGTTGTGCTCTAATGAAATGTTTCAGGAAATTGTGAAATGCACCCCACCTCATCCCCAAATCAACTCCATTATTTGGCTTTTTTGTCCCTACAGCTTCCCGAACATTCCTATGCCATGACAAATCATAATGTGTGTCCACAAATATTTCGGGGAAGTGATTGCTTTTGTGCTTTGCAAGTTGTGTAGGGACTACTTTAGTTCTCTAGTTCTGTCTAGCCTTGCATTCTTCCGAACACTACTGGTTCCAGCATTTTTCACAAATGAATAATGTACACATGATGCATGGCTGTTTCTTAATTCACATGTTTCAGACAATTACATGCCACTTGCACCATTTCATGGAACAAATACATTGGGATTAATGTTGTATGCAGGTTGCAGTGATCCTTAAGCATCTACTGTCATCTGTTGCACATGCTAGCAAGCTGGCACTCGTCCAGTCTTGCTTGCATCTAATTTTCTGTTGCACTTCTGCATCCTCTTGGAATGTTGCTGCAGCTTTCATGATCACCTGAAGTAACAAATGTGCATTATCCTCAATGATGTTGCCAAGTTGTTGTGGCAAGGACATAACATGGCTTGACAAGATGAAGAGCACCAGAACTAGAAGTGGATTTAATGATCAGCCATTGATTACCATATGTAATAGGCCCTTGGAGCATGCTGCACCCTCTGTTTCATCACAATCCAATACTACTATTGGATTATGACAGCTAGTTGAGATTGTTGTTTAAGCAAGGCTCTTCGTGATATATCTTGTAATGTAAGGACTGGATTTTTGGGGGGAGTGTATAATTCTTTGGATGACAAAAGTTCCAAAAAAGGACCATATTTCCAACACTGCTGCCGGACGGTGCCATTCATTGTTCACTTCTTCGTCCCCATGTTTTGACATAATTATCCGTACCTGGTGTGTCACAGACGTGACAGAGAAGAAATTCAACACTTCATGGACTCGATTTAATACTCTGGCATAGAAAACCTTATGTTTCTGCCTTAATTAAACATTTATTTCCGAGAGTTCATACTCCCAAACCGACGCGTCCACAACGCGACCAAGGCCGGAATTTCCTTGCGATGCTGTAATCGTTAAGGGCAGTCCTGTCAATGTCCAACACATCCTTGAGAAGGTTTCAGTGATAAATTATTCGTGAAATAGGGTGGAATATACCACTTTCTGAGTGCTCAATCGACATCCTTCTCAAAGAAGTATCGACATCCTGCTTCGTGATACGTCCTTATGAAGTCTTCTTGTCTCCTTTCTAACAGTATCTCGTTGATAAGTAAGTTCATGCTCTTGATAAGTGATAGTGATACACGAACATTTTGCAACTTAATTTCAGGTAAATGGATTACCTCTAATGTGATTTTTCATAGAATGGTAGTTTATATGATTTTTATCTCACTATCCTGAACATAGTGCTTGCTAAATTAGGAATCTCAAAACAAATGATGAAGGTACAGTCGTAAGTGCGCCATTGGCTCAAAGTTGCATCTGAAAGATATCAAAAGCATTTTAAATGACACTAATTCCATAGCAAGTTTCGACATCCTACTGTTATCATTTCGACATCTCACACCTAACGAAAAACGATTATTTTAATGCTGGAAGGTTTAGTATGTATATTTACTGAGAGGGGAAGTGTGTTTAGTAGGAATATTTACTAAACTTCTGGAAGTTTAGTAGGTATTGTTACTAAAGTTGCCTATGGAGATACATAGAATGTCGCATATATTTGATGACGTCATGGCCTAAAAATTTGCTTTGAAGGATTCTGGTTTTCCGGTTAGGTTAGGTTAGATAGTATGCTACAATACATTTGATATATTATGCTACATTATCTTAGTTTAGGTTAGGTTAGGTTAGGTTAGGTTACTTGTGCCTATGATGCCATCAATTGTATCAATCGCCATTGACTTAAAAATAATCATTTGCAGTGAAAATGAGTGATCACATCATCTTCATCATGTAAGAAAGCATACCATTACACAAAAAATCCTACCTTCCTACTTTTTGTTTTTTTTGCATTAATTTGTATGCTATATTACCCAGTTCCAAGCCATTCTGGAAAATGAAATTCTAAAAATTCAACAATTACCCTAAACTGCAAATATGCTGCTTCAGGAAATATCTGGTTTCTTGAAATTTGATTTCCTGGTGCAATGATTATGAATATCATGAACATGATATGACCACTTATTTCCTCTGTGAATGCATACTTTTTAGTTGGGAGGCAAAATAACACCCAAAAAGTGGTTTCAAGTTGGGTAATATAGCACAAGAAGTAATGTTCAAAATCAAGAAAAAATTATGTAATGTAACCTAACATAACCTAGACTAACTTTGCATGTGAGAAAGCAAATTATTGTTTTTTAATGTACAATTTCCAATCTATTTTTCTCAAATATTTTCCAATTAAAAAGGTGGTGCATAACAACCATACCCATTTCATCAGAGATCAGCAATGCAATAAAGATCTCTCAAGTCAGCATGCTCTACATCATGTATTTCAGTCAACTCCAGCTGGGCGATGACACAGTTGGTTAAGGCATCCACTTTCTGTACAGGTGCTGGGGGGGTTTGAATCCTGGAGTGGGTTTGCTTTTAACCTGATCGCACAGTTGTTAATGGTCAGGGCTGTTGGTTAATGTTGTACTTTATATTATTTTATGCTATCATATAAGTTCCTTGATGTACTAATATTTGTCTATGAAAGTAAGGAGGGGGAAATACTCAATTACAGCCTAGTCATGCAATGAATTTCCATCTGGACATTCTGGAATTGTCATGGTGGAACTTTGTCTATGGAGGAGTGCTTCTGGCTGACAAATTTGAGGGGAGCATTCAAGCTCACTGAAGGGCAGACTTCTTTCAAGGTTTACCTCTGGCCAAAAACCTGAGGGGACACTGGGGACACATGCCTCCAGTGGCCCCCTTGTATCTGCCCTTGTCCCAGAATCAATTGAAAGGAATGCCAATACTGATGAACTGGAGCCACTGAGACTGTTCCATGATAGCTTCCTGCTGCCCTAACTTATACAGTAAAACCTCTCACTTTCTAATGGTATTCAACTTGTTGTATCCTCAAACTAAAGTGAGCCATGCACCTACCTCACAGCAATGGTTTGTGACCCCATGAAAACATTGCATCCATGTCCAGTTGTTTATTCCAACAGCCTGATTCTGTATGCACCACATTCCGTTATATTTTTTAGTGCAAACAACTCTACTGTATGAAGTGCACAAGATTCCCAGTCAACAGCCTCTCACATAATGCACACCAGGGTGGCATCAATTCAGGTTAGACACATTCAGGTGTTGGGCAGTTAAGCAACAAGAGCTCTTCAGTTGAAAGGTGGCTGATCAATGGAAGAGGCCGCCTGCTGACATGTGGAGTCCCTTGTTGAATGTATTGCAAAATGGAGTGGACAAATTTTTTAGGCTGGAAATCTTGTTTCTGGTTTTCAATTAGCGGTGGATGGGGTGATATTTATGCTAGTGGGTGTGCAAGGTACAGTCCCTTTAAGCAGGCATGGATGGAGTTTGAAAAATATTTGTAGGGTGCTCAATCCATGGGTGTGTTACACAGGGTTGAGGGAATAGGGCTGAATAGGTAAGGCAGATAGGCATTGATGGGTGTGTGGGATGCTGGTGGATGGTTTCTTTGGAATTTGGGATGTACATTGGTCAGGTTGATGAGTGTCTTTTTGTCAAGGCTTATGGTATCTTCCCTTTACAGACTTAACCTGGTTGGCCCCCGGAAGCTATTCTTAAGTCTGAACACTTGATGACTGTATTGATTGTCGTTGACGTTGAATACAACTTGACGTTTTATGACAATGTTTTTACAAATGTCTGATTTCACAATGCCTTTCAGTGATAGAACAACATACCTATTCCAAAATAATATGATGTATTTCCAATAATGACTGAGTAGTAAAATACTGTAGAATGAATCACATAGTGAATAATAAAAATGTATGAGACCAAGGGATGTGGGTCCTCTCATACTGAGAGTCTTGGCTAATATGCTAACAGTACCCTCCCCAAGTCGAGATAAATTTACATTGCCCGAGTATTACTGGGATGCGATGGAGGGCAGGGTATAATACAGAATACTGGGTATTGAGGGCGTCATCAATGGTAATCCCTCCCCTTAGTGGCTGATCCAGGGGAGAGTGGAATTACCGCACTGGGGGCGGGGGGGGGGCAGTACCCCACCTCCACCCCTCAATATCGTGCTCCACCGCCTATGACCGATACAGATGGAGTTGGCGATCTTTCTTTAGAGTCTCGGACTCGCTAAATTCCTAGCTGCTCGCTGCAGCTGAACTTCGTTGAAAAGCAAATCAAATTCATCCATTTTTTTAATAGCACTGCTCTGCATCACAATTCACCACCTAGAACCAATGCTATCACAAGCTGTGTATTTACCACGATTATTGACTATCAACAACCTTTGTGAAATACAAACGATGTAATCACACACACACTTTACATAGTTTGTCATTAACAAACAATGTACTTTGGATTATGTAGTTGTTAGCTCGTGTTGTTAGTCAAATGCCATGTTTACATATAACAGCACGAACGGCGTATTAACACCGAATTCGGTGTGAATACAACGCTTGTGATTTTAGTGAAATTGGCTCTGGTTGCTCTTGAATGTGGTGGTTGCCTTAAGTCTTTAAACCTGTATTCAATGTAAGGAAGTCTACTATGAGCCGACCTGATCCAGTATAAGAAAATTATCTCCAGAAAAGGCTGCACATATGCAAGCAAGCTTTTCGAGATGGATCTCCTGACAGCTCCGAGGAACCTCACTTGATATTTTTGTCCTTGAACCACTTTTGATGCACAGCATAGACAGTTCAGTGTGGATGTGGAATTCATTACCCGACCACGCTGTCACCTCAGATTATGTGTCACGTATCCAGACGAAGCTGTCAGAACATTCATGAGATAGTTTTGCTGAATATGCTGGGTGATTTTGTAATGAATACTGTATATATTTTCCTTGGCCATAGCTACTTGCGAATATTGTAGCAACGTGATATATATCTGTATGACAGAAAATAGGTCGCTATTTTTCACTTGAAGATGTGTAGATGCACACAATCCAGTCTTTTATCACCACCCAGTATGCATCAACTTATGTTCTCTTGTAAAAGGCCTGATATGTCTTACCTTTCTGGGTTCCCTTCCTTCTGATAATTACCATGCTTAGCCTTGGACAATCTTGTGTACAAGGAACCACACCAGGTAAGAGCATGTTGCTTAATTTGATTAAGACAATGTGTCACTCGTTTTCGCACACAAATACATACTTTTCAGTTGAGAAGCAGAATAATACCAAAAAGGTGATTTGGAGTGGGGTAGTTTGTAGCAAACAATAATGTGAACTGTTAAAAATTAAGTCAACATAACCTAACCTCTTTTTTGGCATTACAGAGGCAAAGCATGTGATAAACTTATCTTGTATCTAAGCTAAGATGCATACTAACATTTTCCTTGCCTATAGCCTAACCAGAGCTGCATCATAACTTATGATTTTGTTAACTTAATACCCTTTTGCTACCTGTCGTTACAGGTACCGAGTGAAACGCCTGCATTTGTTGCTACCCGAAATAAGTTCTATGATGGTGCAGCACATGCATTCTACTTATTCGTATAAAATATGCAATACTCCAGCATTAGCCAAGTTTTCACCACTCAAGCTTGTTTTGGAAAGGAGCATGGACATGTCCAAAATGGCATGCCAATTGGAATTATGTATGTAGTATCTTATAAGGCTGTATAAGGTGTAAATCAGGCTGGAAAATCATGACAAAATCTGCCACAGTGCTAAATTATTCGTGAAATAAGGTGGAATATACCACCTATTGAAGAATGAGAAGACATCCTTCCCAAAGAAGTATCGACATCGTGCCCCTTGATGTGTGTTTATGGAGTCCCCCCCCATGCCTTGTTTCTATGTAATAGTGGTTTGTGTGTAAGTATCATGTTTATGCTCACCATTACATATTGTGATACCTAAACATCTTGTACTTAACGCGATTTCAAGTAAAGAGATTGCACATGATATGGTCTACTGTTTAATATCATTTGCTGATAGTATGGCATTATTATCATTCTCATTAACATAAGTATCCCTATATTAGGTGTCTCCCAAGATAAACGAAAAAGATGTACATAAAGCAGGCTTTAGGCTCAAAATTTAATTTGAAGGACTTAAACGATATTCTAAATGACATCGTTTCGATGGAGAATTTCGACATCTTAGTGGACTCGTTTCGACATCTCACACCCAACGAAAAACCAATATTTTAACGCTGATCTGCCAAGAGTTCGCAAGATGATAATTGGGAGGCCAAGCTTCACTGTAAACTGACCATGCAATCCAGCATTTGTAGGTTTTATGTCATGCCGAAAATATCAATAGGTCTTACTCATTGCAACATCAGTAGGCTTTGTGCAGCACAGCATCAGTAGGTTTTATGGAATGTTACTTCATCGGGGCTTGCATGCAGTGTTAAAATAATGGTTTTTCGTTGGGTGTGAGGTGCCGAAACGAGCACAGTAGGATGTCGAAATTTGTCATGGAATTAGTGTCATTTGAAATGCTTTTAATGCCTTTCAGACTCAAATTTGAGCCAAATTTTAGTACCTTCATCAGTTGTTTGGATATTCATATGTTAGGAAGAGCTATATTCGGGATAGCGAGGAAAAAAACTTATTCTATACACTGGTTCCGTATGCCATATCGCATTATGGATAATCGATTTACCTGAAATTGCATTGCGAAATGATCGTGTATCACCATTCCTTATCGAGAGCATGATCATGATACTTAACAAACGAGGAAATGTTAGAAAGGGAACACGAATATTTCATAAGCACGCATCAAGAAGCAGGATGTCGATACTTCTTGGAGAAGGATGTCGATTGGGTGTTCAGAAAGTGGCAAATTCCACCCTATTTTACGAATAATTTAACACTGCTTGCATGATAAAACATGGGTAGATTTGTTTTTTGATCAATCTAGTTCGAATTGTTGTCGGGGAGATTTTACAGAATCAGTGCGAGTACTAAGCGCAAGCTTGTTCCATTGACACTGAACCCACCTCCTGATTCCAGTTCTATAGCACAATTTTGACGGAGAGTTTAACGTACCCACATGGCGGGCACGGCCGCCTGGTGCCTGCACCCCGACCTTGCCCGGCCAGTTGCCAAGGTCAGCCCAGCCAGAAGCGGTGATAGCTCGTGGAGCGACTCGAACCCGTTGTGTCAGGACCGGGAGACCTTGGCATGCCAGCGCTCTATCCACTGAGCTAAACAAGCTGCCAGATGCTTTTATAATCGAGCATCTTATGGTTTCAAGTGGATGGACATTGCGCGTAGGCCTTCATATGCTAAGATTAGTTAAGATTATCATTTCAACGTGCTTTACCATATATAAAAAGTGTCGGAAATGTCGAGTTTAAATGCTGGAAAGACAGTAAGATATGTGTAGAAGCAGTCATGAAATCACACCTTCACTGCATTTAACCACATCTTGGCAATAGTTGGCCTGAGGAACATGACCTTAATTTGCTGCTTTTGTCATGCCGATCCTTCCTTTAAAAAAAATACAGTCGGGATAATGTGAATGTGGCCAGTGCTGATTGCTGAAGGACTGTGTATGCTTGGATCAGAGTAGGATTCATGTACTATGCCATCATAAAACGTCTGGGATGTTAACCAATAGTGCCTTTCCACTCAACACCCCTGTGTAAGGTATCAGTTCTCTGAAATAAGTATTCATGCCATTTCATTTAGATATTTACTTTTTGGCAGTATTTATAAAGTTCATAAGTTGGTATTATACAGCCGCCTCAGTAGCTCACTTGGTTAGGGCGCTGCCTGCATTGGTCTCCCCGGCCCTGGAAAGACGGTTCGAGTCGCTTCATGCGCTCGAATTTAGCCTCTGGATGGCGGGTTAGTCGGCAACTAGCCCGTTGAGGCTGGGGACGAGTTACCGAGGCGGCCGTGTCGGTGCATTGATGGCACGTCAAACTTCCCGTCAACAATTCTGCCGTTGAACTGGAATTCATGGGTGCCAGGGTTCATGCAACCCTGGCATGCCAGGGTTCCTGCTGGGTTCATGGGTGATTGGGCAGGGTTCTTGCATCAAGCTCTGTTTTGCAATAGGATCGTGATCCATAAAGCGAACGCAACAAGAATTCGGATTGAATTTTCCAAACATCATGCATTATTCGTTCGGTAATATTCATGTCCAGCGCCCAGCACATGCTTTCAGTGGAGCGTGCTGATGTTGGTCACCTGATGTACGGCCAGTCCACAAGTCACGGCACAGGCGTCGATGATCATGCTCGACAGGCATGATCCAGTGACGCGTGCGTAGAGATCGAGCCGTCGGCAAACTGTAGTGAAATTGGATCAATTTTCCAACGCAACCCCCTTATGAGTAGCGTTAAAATGTCTAGGCGTACGTGGAGCACTGGCATGCTACATGTCGCGCGGTGGCACTGTCTGTGTGGGCCAACGGAGCTGTTGGGCAATGTACAGCCCAACGGCTCCGTAATCCACAGCCGCGACCAGAACCTGCTCTGGATTGCTCGTGTCAAAGTGTCCATGCCCGGCGCTCCGTTCGGCATGATTTGCGAGCCAAATATAGCGTTTGCGAGACAGCTGATCAACGCTGACCGGACGGTTGGCTTGGCGGTCGTCTCAATACCACTTGCGGCGACAAACGGCGCCGCCGCCGCAGGCCGGAAGGAAGGGGGCGGGGGTGGCTGCGGTATCAAGGCCACGCGCGGCGGGGTTGCCTGTCTGCGAGGCAGTGAGCTCGCTGTTGACTGTGCTGGTGGGCGGCACTGGCGTCGTTGGCTGCCGTTGGCTGCCGTCGGGTCTGGGAGAGTCGACAGTTTGGTGGTTTATGCGGGCGCCGGCCGGGATCCTCGAGAGGAGCAGCGGCTCTGACAAAAACCCACCACTCGGAAAACGTAATTGGTGGTGAGGTTCCGCTGAATCGTGTTATGCAATTGTAAGTTTTTTAATTCAATTTTGCGTCTCGCCCGACAAAAAGTTTAAAAAACAACATTGACAAAAACAACAACATTGCGTATTAGGCGTGTCACCAATGCAGTTATCTACGGAGTCCTTGTTATATACTCCTACCAGTGGTCTCGGAGACCCGTGAGTCCAAGCTGGTGACCTGAACATCGCTCACACCAAGGTATGGTTTAGATCATTTAGCCACTGGACCACAAACAGCACAACTTCTACTTATCATTCGAAGTATTGGGAAGCACAAAGGGGATGAGAACAATAATCGTTTACGTTTTTTTTACTTGGGCAGTAATTATACTCGAGCACGTGCATTCTATGCAACACAAAATATGTTTTGCTCTCTAATTTCAGCTGATAAATTCATGTGCACCGGTGGTGTTTCAATATCGTGATATTCTAAGCAATACTCGATAGGAATAACTAGGCAAATTAAGAGATTTTGCTTTCCTTATACGGAGTGCCTGTCACATGTCATGCGTAGTATTCTTTCCCCTTGATTTTTTTTGTCGGCTCAAATATTCATCATCTCGTAAAGATGTTCAAACACTATTCTCCTGGACACATCCTTGAAGAGGTTGGTCTTGTTCTTGGATAAAACAAACTGACATCAATTTATGGCGGACAGTTTCTAGACCGCCAATAATGGCTGTCCGATGTCCTGCGATTTGTATCCGGACAAATCTGGTTTTATGGTATTGCTTTGCCGCTGACTGGTCCGTCGTCTTTCTCAGACAGTGGGCTGAGATGGCGTTGACTCAGCTCCGTGCGTTGTGCAGAAGTCTGCCAAACATTGCGCCACGTCTGGCGGCTGTCCCAACTGCACATTACCACGCCAAGGTGAGCGATGTGGGTGCATCTGATTAGATGTTGGCCCATGCACTTGTGTTTGCATTTATGTGGAAGTACATTCACCTTCCACGTGGTTGTGCAGGGTGAGTTTATGTAAGTGAGCTGGTGAAACTGCAAGGGAATCTCAGGAAATTGCGATTGATAGTATTGGAGCCTTCCGGCGCTGGTTCAGTAGCTCACGGGAAGTACGTGCTGTACTTCGCCTGGGTTTGCCGTCTTCTGGACATGCTAATCTACTCATTAAGTCATGGACGCAAAGTGGCGCATGTTCAGCGCGCCCTAAGACATCAGTCCGGGACTATCACGTAAGCAGTTCTTGATCATCGCACAGATAGCATACGTCTACTCCTTGTTGATTTTTTTTTGTATTTGGCTTTTTTTTGCACAAATACCTGAATGGTTGACGATTGAGCTGACAGTCCACACATGTGCATAGCATACTTGACCGTACCCTGGTAAGGCCTTTGGGCGCTACATGACCGATGTAGTCGATGCGCCCTAAAGCCCTAATAACTAACTGGTAAGGCCTTCATTGCAGTATTTGTTTTTCTCTGTCGAGGATCTGTGTTCTCTGGATCATATAATTAAACCTCTGTATCACCTTACAGCCATTGGTTGCTGCGTAGCCGATCTAATCTATGTGACTAAGCAAGCAGCTAACTAATCTGCGAGCTGTATGTGCGGATGGTGGATACTCGGTGGCTCAGGAGGGCTCTGGAGGGCTTTGGAGGGTCGATTAACGAGTGGATGGTGGCCGGGATTAGCTTCATATCCGCTTTCTGACAGCCAACGAACCGTTTCGCAGCCGTTCTCAACTGCTGCAACTTGACTGGCAACTGGCAAACTAACAGCGACTTTGTAGACATTGATGATTATTTTTAGAGACTCGGTGTGCACCGATTCAGGTGATTGTGTTTGATCACCAAACTGTGCCGTTCCAGTCTTCCGCACACGGACACATCAGGCCGGCTGGGTCATTGAATTTACGAGCCGGTATTCAGTGGAAAGTTCACCGAATTACTTGTCATTCCTGAGTCAGCCGTAACTCTTCTGACGACAAGAGTCATTCTGGTGGGCGGGGTGTGACAAATTGATTTATCTCGCCGGCCTGGGACTTGGTTTCTTGAGCGTCAACGATGCAATCGGCCGGTCAGCAAGATTCAATCTAGATTGACTGCCCAAGGCACGCCAAAAACTTCCCTGAAATCCCTGCAACGGTTCAACCTGGGCAAGTAACGGTTTTCCCGTCCGTAGAGCACCACACATCAGCCCACGCGATCTCTTTTCAAGCATTACGTCGAATCAATGCGAATTGCAATGCCAAACCTGCCTTAACAGCACCGGACTGTCTGACAGCCCTGGTCCGGTGTAGCGATTCCGTTCCGGCCACAAACAGAAGAGGAATCCGCGAGGTTGTGGAGAGTGTCCACATGTGTCTGCAGGCGAAAGTGATCACAACATGACAGGGAGAAGAGAGGAGCGCACCAAGTCAAGTAATTCACACGATGGTGGTGCAAATTCTGAGGCAGCCGCTGAACGTACACTTAGATGGCGCATGTTGTCAGACAGTATGTTACTGCAACATATTCTCTAGCCATGTACTTAATCACAGGTTGTATTTTAGTGTTGATGCTTTCCGCAATGTTCCCAGTGGTGGTATTTTAGTTGTAATTTTATTTCGTGGCACTCAGGCACCGTTCAGATCCGGAAAATTTAACATTTTGACTGGGTATTTGCTTGGGAAATATCTGCCAAACAGATGGAAGACCACTCTTTGGTGCTTGTTTTTAATCTTATTAATGCATGTTACAAGTGAAGACACACACTTTCTGATGGTGCGATCTATTTAAGCAGGGTGTTTTTCGGAGTCATCGCTGTAGTGATCGTGCGCCTTATTTCCGGTCAACGAGTCTCTTCCAGTGCCGTCGCCACGAAATTCTTCCAGGGGGGCAAGGTCGAAAGGGGGCCTCCTGTTCCCCGAAAGGGGGCCTCCATTGTGTAGGGTCTCGTATTGTTTTTAGGCTCTTACTATGGTTCGAGAATGGGGAACATGATTTCATATTGGTGTTTTGTTTGTTCTTGGCATGGTTCATCATTTACTCAAAACGCAATAGCACTAATCATTTTCGCTGAAAACTGGGCCATACCAGGGTATAAATAAGTAATATTTGGATAAATACATGAGTGCCAAAACGAACCGACGTCTCAATGCTTTCTCGAATGTTCCCGCTTGCCTCTAGATTGCAGCGAGCTGGCAGGGCTGGTGCTAAGCATATCTTACAGATATCTGCCATTGATCAACCCACTTTTAGGTCCTCCAAGTCTAACTGAATATAGCTAGATTCATCACTACTGTTATTTATTCCCACCAGCTTGATGTCATAAGCAAAGCTTGAACGATCATTTCTCAGTCCTAGGACGACAGTTTCTCAAAGGTGACAACCAGAAGTGGATTGCATTGGTTTTCTGAGCGCCATCTTAGGAATTTGTTTATTTTTATAACATTTGGTGCTGGCTGCAAGGCAACTGTCACACGAGCTAAAATATATCCTCAGCGAATAAAATCCGGCAAGAACAAGCATTGAACAGCAATGCATAAATGACAATGCAACAATGCAATAATGTCAGTGCATGTATAATCCAAACCTTCAAATTCCACGCCGTCACGCCCATCGTTTTCGATGTGCTGTACCGTTTTGTAAATGACGTTGAGAAGGTATCGAAGCTGGGAAGCTCTAATCATGCAGGCTGTAATAACGGAAAAGAAGTTTGTTGGAAGAAAATGCATTTAAAAGCATCATTCATCCCATTTTATATGGGGCATGGATGTTGTATTGTATGCTTGTAAGGGGTAATTTGTCCCCTCAATGTTGGCTTTGCCCCATGGGCGTATGTTTCGGAAAATTATTGAGGGACCAGTGGAGTACCTATATTTGCGTCAAGCAGGGGGGGCAAACATATTTGCGCGGGGGGGGGGGACCTACGCCCATTAAAAAGACCTTGGATTTCGACCGCTATTTTGTCAAAGGGGACATTTCGAAATAATATAATTAGTTATCAACTAAATTGTTATGTGGAGGGGCCTAATCTACCACTATGGTTTCTGATTAGTCTGATTTCAACCCTAACTCCACCACCCAGTTCTAAGGTTTTCTTTTGGTATCCCTTGATAAGTTACCTCACACTGCTGTAATTACACCTATACCACAAAACCGGATCGGTATCCCAAAAAATCGAGCTGGAGCCCTCCAAAAAAGGAGGGATTCCAACACATAAATGTCCGGGTCAGGACAATGGCTCTGGAGCACGGAACATTTTTTTCCAGATGCCTTCAAAAATTGCGTATGGCACCGAAAAGCATACCGGATCTCGAAAAATCGAGGTGGGATACAAAAACATGGCGCCAGAGGCTCGAAAAATCAGGCCGGGATTCGGACTTTAAAAAAACCCGAAAAGATCCACAAAAATCGTGTTGAGCCCAGAAAGCTGGCGTTGGGTCTCCGGAACCACGCGCCTGGGCGCGATAAGTCGCGCTGGGACCCAGAAAAATCGCACCGAAGCCCCAAAATCATACTGGGGCCCCACAAATGTGCGTCATAGCCCCAAATATACACAGCGGGACCCTAAGAGTACAACGGTGCCCGAAAATACAACTAACCCTCCAAAGCGCACCGAGTCTCCCAAAAAGCGACAGGGCTTTAAAACATGCGTTGCAGCCCTAAATAAACATACCGGGAGCTCTTAAAAAAAATACACTGCAAGCTCGCAAGGCGCACAGGGGCCATGAAAACGCACAATGGCCTGAAAAAGAGGCTGGGGCCACAAAAGGCAACATGGTTCCAAAACTTACAAAACGACCGGGAGCTAAATAAACACATCGGGACCTTCGAAAACGCCCTGACACGTAAAAAATACTCGGTGCACAAAAAAGCCATAAAACGAGCAGGGTTTCGAAGATGTATTAGGCCCATAACTTCAATTTAAAATGTATTACCCACCACTTTAAAATACCAAATTTCACAATTTCAGGCATTCCAGTTCATAGCACCCGGTCGCCACGACGGCAACGTCAGTGTACATGCGTACCCATTTTTCGTATTCGGTGCATTCGCCACACTTCGTGCTATGCTACGGTTTCTGCTAGGCCTGCGTTTTGCTAATTGCTGCCACATGATAGACTTGCGCCATATTTGACGCGATGGAATGCTTCGTATGGCGTTCGCTGCGAAAAGTCGATTGATTAAATTCGATCATTAGTTTCCTACTTCCCACATTTTCTGGTAGTTATGAAATGCGGTTTCCGCTGAGCTTTGATGCACTTCATATCTTTGCTGCTATCCTCCCAGATTGGCTACCGAACCGAGGCCCTGCCTCAGCGTTCTTTTTTGGACCCGTTGCGTCTTTCTTGGTCTATGATTGTGTATTATGGCTCCAATCCATTTTTGTTAGGGGCCTAAAACATTTTCGAACCCCCTGCTCGTTTCAGGGTTTGTTGAATTTTTGTGCACCGATGATTTTTTTTGACGTGTCAGGGCGTTTTCGAAGATCCCGATGTGTTTATTTAGCGCCCGGTCTTTTTGTTTGTTTTGGAACCATGTTGCGTTTTGCGGCCCCAACCACCTTTTCAGGCTATTGTGCGTTATCATGACCCCTGCGTGCCTTGAGAGCTTCCGATGTATTTTTTAGACCTGGTATGTATATTTATGGCTGCAACGCATGTGTTAAGGCACTGTCGCTTTATGTGAGACTCTGCGCTTTGGAGGGCCAGTTGTATTTTCGGACCCAACCCCAGTTGTCTGGGCTCAATACGATTTTGTGAATCTTTTCTGATTTTTTTCAATGTCCGAATCCCGGCCTGATATCTCGAGCCCTTGGCGCCATGTTTTTGTATCCCACCTCGATTGTTCGAGATCCGGTTTGTTTTTCGGTGCCGTACGCAATTTGTGAAGGCATCTGATAATATGTTCGGTGCTCCAGTCATTTTTTTACTCTGGCATTTAGTTGTTGGAATCCCTCCTTATTTTGGAGGGCTCCAGCTTGATTTTTTCGGATACCGATCCGGTGTTTGTGGTCACACTGTGCTTACGTGTGGCCCTAGACGCCAATTTTTGAGAGCCTCGACGGGACTACCGATGGGAATTGTGGATCCCGAGCGCAATATTTGGGGGGCCCCGTTCGAGTTTGTGGGACGCGTTGTATTTAGCTGTGGCCCAACGCGATTTTGGCGGTTCCTGTGCAATTTTTCGGGCCTCGGAGCGAGTTTTCCCGGGGATTGCCGTATTTATTTGGAGACCCATACGCGAATTCTGGTGGACCGACGCGAATTTTGGTGGCCCCAGCGCGATTTTTGAGGCCCCGGCACCATTCTTGGTAGCTTATCCCTCTCAGGATGGAGGGGGCATTTGCCCCTTTGATATAGCACTGCGGCCACGGAAGGAGTTTTTTTTTGTCCCAGAATGACATTCCGGTTAAGGATTGATTTTTTGGGCAGCTGCAACTTTTTGGGTCCCCGGCGCGACCTTCTGGGCCTCCAGTGTGATTTTCAAGAGCTGCGACGCGACTTTTTTGAGTCCAATGTGATCTTTTGGGCCCCGACGTCATTTTATTTGATCCCTAGCGCGAGCTATAGCGGCCTCGACACTTTTTGGGGGTCCAATGCGTTTTAGGGGCTTTTGGCGTCATTGTTGGGCCCCAGAGTGATTATCCATGTCCGGATTGTTTTTCGTTGCTCCGGCTTCATTTGTTTTGGTCTCAATGAGACTGTTGGGGAACGGTACGACCTGTCGTGCCCCTGGCATGATTTCGTGGTCCGGGCGTGAATTTTTGGTACCCCAGGCTCAGCGTAATTTGCGGGGGCCCCGGCCTGATCTTTTGGGGCCCATATCGTGATTTTAAAATACCCAGACACGACTCCTACTATTTCTTAGGGGCTTCTTGCAAATTATAGGCCTCCTGTCGCGTCTTAAGGGTCTCGTCTCATTTCCTAGAGCATTTTTTACCGGTTTTCGGCGTCTCCTTGTGTGTCCTACCCTCCTCCATATTCAATGGTCCTCCTCTCCCGTCTTGGAGGGCCTCCTCTTGCATTCTGGAGCCACTTTAACATGACATGGGGCTTGCTCTCATCTTCGAGGAGCATTCTCTGCCAACTTAGGGGCATCCTGACACGCCTCGTGGGCCTCCTCCTTTATCCTGGCAAAGCCTTACCCGTCTTGAGGGATCTTCAATTTTGGAAACCTCACCTCCTTCCATACCTGCTACCACTCCCATCTTAAGGGCCTCCTCTCATTTCCTGGGAACTCTTTCCGGTCTTCGGGGCCTCCTTTGGTCCTGGAGACCTACTCCTTCTTGAGGCACTCCTCTCGAGTCCGGCAGGTGCCTCATTTCTCTTCTAGAGGCCTTCTTTTTCAAATTAGGGGCCTCCTCTCACGTCTTGGGGGCCTCCTGCTCTGCGTGTGGATTCGATCTTTACCCATCTTAGGGGTGGTCTCTTATTTCCTGGTGGACTCCTCTTCTCTCTCAGGCGCCTTCTCTGCCAGATTACTGGCAACCTTTCCTATCTTAGTGGCCTTGTTATTTCCCGGGGACCTTCTTAGCCGTCTTCGAGCCTTCTTTTCCGCCTGGGAGCCATCTCTCTTATCCAATGGCCTTTCTCTCCTATTTTAGGGGCCTCCTCGTTCATCATGGGGTCTCATTTCCAATCTTGTGTCGTTCTCTTCCGAATTAGGTGCCTCCTGCCACGTCTCTGGATCATCCTTTTCTATCTCAGTGGAACCTCACCCGTTTGGGGCCTGCTTTTGCGTCTCCGAAACCTCATCTCATATCCACTGGCTTCCTTTTCCGTCTTAGGGCCTCCTCTCATATTCTGGGGCCTCCTTTCCGGTGTTGGGGCCTCCTTTGCAATCCTGGTCACCTCCGTGCCATTTTTGACACTCTTGATTTCTGGGGACCCCTACCCTCTCCTAGGTGACTCCTTTTTTCAAATTAGGGGCCTCCTCTCACGTCATGGGGGGCCTCTTTATCTGTGTTTGGAGCCTCATTATCCTCTTAGCAGGGTGCTTTTGCGTCCTAGTCCTAGATCTTCTCTTCTAGGGTCCTCCTCTTCCAAAATATGGGCCTCATCTGGCTGGTCTCGGTGGCATTTTCTCATTCCTGCGGAGACCTTCTTACCCGTCTTGGGGCCCCTATTGCGTCCGGAGAAATCTCCCCTATCATTTCTTAATTTTATATTGCAGGGGCATCCTTTTCCGTCTTGGGGGCCTCGTTTTCCAAATTAAGAATATCTTGCCACCCATCGGAAGCCTTTTCGTCTAACCTGGGTGGCTTCTTGCCCGTATCGGTGGCATCCTTTCCGTCCTGAGGGCCTCCTTTTCGTGCTGGGGGCCTCCTTTTCGTCATGGGGACTCCTTTTCGTCCTGGGGGCTACCTCCCAATCTATGTTCTACGTCTTAGGGGCCTGCTTTTCGTCCTTGGATGCATCCTTTTCGTTCTGTGGGCCTCCTTTTCGTCCTGGGGCCTCCTTTTCATCCTGGGGGCCTCCTTTTCGTCCTGGGGGCCTCCTCCCAATCTCTGTTCTACGTCTTGGGGGCCTCATTTTCGTCCTTGGGTGCATCCTATTCGTTCTGGGGTCCTCCTTTTCGTCCTGGGTCCTTTTAGTCCTGGGGGCCTCCTCCCAATCTCTGTTCTACGTCTTGGGACCTCCTTTGCGTCCTGGGGGCATCCTTTTCGTCCTGGGGCCTCCCTTTCGTCCTGGGGACCACCTCCCAATCCCTGTTCTACGTCTTAGGGCCTCTTTTTCGTCCTGGGGACCTCATCCCAATCTCTTCTACGTCTTGGGGGCCTCCTTTTCGTCCTTGGGTGCATCCTTTTCGTCCTGGGGGGGGGGGGCCTCCTTTTCGTCCTGGGGCCTCCTTTTCGTCCTGGGGCCTCCTTTTCGTCCTGGGGGCCCCTTTTTCGTCCTGGGGGCCCCCTCCCAATCTCTGTTCTACGTCTTGGGGCCTCCTTTTTGTCCTGGGGGCCTCCTCCCAATCTCTGTTCTACGTCTTGGGGGCCTCCTTTTCGTCGTGGGGGGCCTCCTTTTAGTTCTGGGGGCCTCCTCCCAATCTCTGTTCTACGTCTTGGGGGCCTCGTTTGCGTCCTGGGGCATCCTTTTCGTCCTGGGGGCCTCCTTTTCGTCCTGGGGGCCTCCTTTTCGTCCTGGGGGCCTCCTTTTCGTCCTGGGGACCTCATCCAAATCTCTGTTATACGTCTTGGGGGCCTCCTTTTCGTCCTTGGGTGCATCTCTTCGTCCTGGGGGCCTCCATTTCGCCCTGGTGGCCTCATTTTCGTCCTGGGGCCTCCTCCCAATCTCTGTTGGGGCCTCTGAGACCCCAAGGAGTCTTTGGGCCTCCTTTTCGTCCTGGGGCCTCCTTTTCGTCCTGGGGGGCCTCCTTTTCGTCCTGGGGGCCTCCTCCCAATCTCTGTTCTACGTCTTGGGGCCTCCTTTTCGTCATGGGGCCTCCTTTTCGTCATGGGGCCTCCTTTTCGTCCTGGGCGCCTCCTCCCAATCTCTGTTCTACGTCTCTTATAGAGACCTGATTATATTTCCTGGGGGCCTCGTCAGTCTTGAGGCCTCATTGACCGCATGATCTTCTGTCCCGTCGGCCTCATTGCTCAGCTTTTTTTGCTGTGCATTTGCGGATAGGGGCCTCCTCAAATTTCAGGGGGGGCGGCGCCCCCCCCAGTTTCACGGCAGGGGGCGATTTCCCCCGCTGCCCCCCCGGTGGCGACGCCCTTGGTCTCTTCCATTGTCCGGTCAGCATCCATGCGCTTGTCTCTGCGCCTGTGTACCAGCAGCCGTGCGCTTGTCTCTGCGCCTGTGTACCAGCAGCCGTGCGCTTGTCTCTGCGCCTGTGTACACACTGTGTCTCTGGCCTGTGACCAGCACCGTGTTACCAGCAGCTGTGCGCCCCCCACAGCTTGCGCTTGCCGTGAGTGCGACGTCAAATCGTCCACCGCTGACGCGATTGTGTGCCTAGGTCATTGACCACTACGAGAACCCGCGTAACGTCGGCTCGCTCAACAAGGACGACAAGAGCGTGGGCACTGGCTTGGTGGGCGCTCCAGCCTGTGGCGACGTCATGAAGCTGCAGATTAAGGTGGGCGACGGCCGGCGCCCTCGGCAGTGGACGCCGAGTCGTGTGTGACCAGCGCTGCTACCCACTCGTGCATGTGGTCATGGGCTTCATGCCGTGTCATGAAGCTCACTTTTTTGTAGGATTAACCAAACCAAGATTAACCAAAGCAAGTTAATCTTGGCATCTCTTCTGCCCTCATTGATATCACCCGGTGCATGTATCATAATGCAGCTATAGAAGACCTCGGCACATTTATCAGCATGCCAATACCTAGCTCAATGTAAAATATCACAAATGACAACAAAGCCCCACCACCGAATGCCACCGCTAGCGACGTGTTTCTAACATTTGCAGGTAGTGCGCGACAATCGGTCGGCCAATTGACTTTCATATTCTGCTGCCAAATAACTGCAGCGGTAGCAGCGTCCGAAAGCAGTTAGATGCGACCAAAGTAAAAGTTCGCTGAAAACTCACATTAAGACACTGTTGAGCGAGTTAGTGAATATAGCATGTGACTGGTGGAATAACAGCACCTTTTTGTAGCATTGAGCAATAATTTGCCAAGTATGGCGTGATATCTTCGGGAATTTCGCGTTCATTCCTTGACATTGAATATAAATATGTGCCGAGCTATATTTAAATACCTTCTGTGGCACTGTAAGTAACATTGTGTGAGAATTGCTTAAAAATGCAAGAATGGCAATCGAGGCACGTATAGACATTAAGGCACCTAACGGTGACTGCTGGTGGGGTCTTGTTGTCCGACGTCACTTTGCTAATTGTGAAGATCTTTCTCGTGGTGCCGTAAGCAACGTACCAAGCAGCAAGTGCCGTTGCGGCAAAGCAGTTGATACTGCAATAAGCAGTCGCCAATGGCAAACGATGTAATCAAATAGTGAGAAGCGATATCATATTTTGTTGTTCCCGCTCCTTGTAATTTTGATATTCTCTTTAAACCACATTTGAGTTGCATTTTACCATGTAGGGGTAAAATTGATCTAGTTGTATTCTGAAGGGGCGAACGAACTGGTGTCTGTATGACATGACTTTATATGGTGGGTTGGGTTAGCAATTTAAGAACACGGTCAAGCTGTAATTCGAGCCAAATGTGTCGCATTGCTCGCCTTGATCTCGGCCCGTTTGCATGGTGAATAAAATGATTCGCTTGATCATTTTATTTTACAACCTGTCATATGTAGGATTTGCATAGCGGAAGTGCCCATGTCATGGACTGCGTGCTGTAAATGTCGCGTGTTGCTGCCAATCACTGTTGTCTTACTTCGTCTCCGACAGGTGGACGAGAATGGAAAGATAGTCGATGCCAAGTTCAAGACGTTCGGATGCGGCTCGGCCATCGCCTCCAGTTCCCTTGCCACAGAGTGGATCAAGGGCAAAACGGTATTTACTCCCCACTCTGTCTCCCTTAACTCGGAGCTCGACTTCGCGTCACATACGGCATCGATATCCTGGTATTGCAATTACAGTAAACAACCCGAGTGGAATGATGCGTAAAGCAGAATGGTGGAGGGAAGATTGCAAGCGAGAATGAGATTGGCAAAGCGACGCGAGCGTTCTATGCAATATAAAATAAGCTGCTGACACTGGATGCATTTGCAAAATCATCGGCTGTGCAATATGGGAATACTTGCAACTTTGATAATTCCAATAACGAGCGTGTGATGTTAGTAACGTTCGGACTATTTCCCTCCACGTGTGCTGTTGCCCCTGTTTTCGTCGTGTTTTAGACGGAGCACTAAGTGACGTTCCATCTAACACGTTTGACGAGACCAACGGTTCGAGCATTGTTAAAATATTGTGAGCCAACACATCTGTTACCAACTTTGGCGCACATCATCTAATAGCACGTTTTAAGTTGCCGGTAAAATCGTCTTCATTTTGATAACGGAAACAGGTCACCAGAAACAGGCCCCATAAAGCTATCATGGGTAGCGATTCGACATGGATGCGGTAAGTCGACGATGTAATCTCAGTCGACGATGTAATCTCAGTCGACGATGTAATCTCAGTCGTGCCAGAATCTACTAGCCTGATGCAAGTCCTTTCAAACTTAAATGCTGATGGGCGCTGTATGACCATCGCAGTCGATGCGCCCCTAAGCCCAAATAACCAACCAAACTTAAATGCTGCCCATCAAACAATGCAATTCACCAAAGAAGAGGACCAAAGCGGATAGCTCTCTTTCCTGGATGTAATGGTCTGGTGTTCTGAGCGAGGACTACGATTTTCGGTTCACAGGAAACCAACAAACAAAAACGACTTGATACGTTTCTATTCAGCACACAGTACCAGAACAAAGTCGGGGGTGGCCATACGTTTTTACTTACGGGCCCTTTGGATCTGCTCCCATGAGTTTCTTCAAGAAGAGCTGAACTATGTGCAAGCCACATTAAAAAAACTAAAATGCTAGTCTCCCTGGCAATGCTAGTCTCCCTAGAAAGAAAGGCACGAACAATAATGAAAAATCGAGGAACGGAACCAGATCGACGTAAAATGACTGGTATCGTGCCAGTCATTGCTCAATTAGAAGAAGTGGCTAGACAAGTCGGTCCGGCCGCTTCCCTGGTGACGGTCTCTGGAACAAAAACCGGACAGTTGGCGAAATCCAGAATGAGTCATGAGAGGAACACAGACAGTGTTGTATATAGATCCCGTGCGGCGCGTGCCAGAAGGCTTACTTTGGTGAGACAGATAGAGGGTTGCCCGAACGATTAAGTGAGCACAAAGCTGACCTGAGGTTACATAGGACGTCAAGCGCCCTAGCAATACATGCAGGTAGGGAAGGACACCTTCCAAACTGGAAGGTGGCCGCCCCCTTGCATGACAACCTGACACAAATTCAAAGGTGTGTGGTCGAAGCCGCCTATATCGCTACAGAGTCGACAGCAAACACCTCCACGGGATTTTTCAATGCAGCCACTATAACAGCCAGGATTATAATATACTTATCATATATAGCAAGCGGCGCCACTGGCAGTGATCAGTGGACCGTTCCAAGCTAAAACTGTCGCGATTATTACAAACTTGGCAGCGTCCTATGTGCAAAATCAAATGACCGGCGGTCAAGCATCGCTGAACTCCACATTTGTGATGTCACCGATGTCTTCACCAATCACAAAGTGAGGCATTCTGAAGCACTTCTTTTTATTATTGAAGTAATTTAGGGATTTAAGAACAGAATCGTCTTTGATCGCCAGTGAAAATTGGGGGAAAAATGTGGCTTCTCAGAACATGGAACTTGTCCATTGTCCCTGGAGAACAGATAGTTTTCATCAACGTATTGATGTGTTGTTCGGTATCGACACTCGTGCCTGGTACTGACAGTTGAGCTGATATTACGAGTGATAGGACACTGGCTGCAATCACTTTGCAAGTGTCCCAGCTGTATCATATTTGGATAAGAAATGCCGCCCAGCTGGTAGCAGTTTTTAATCGGTTACTTGGCTGTACCACGTTATTTTCTACTGTCACCTCTTTCCATTTACCACTCCCACCTTTCTCTTAGCATGCTCAACATATAAATCAAATTAAATGATTGTACATCCAAGAACTAATTGCTACCGCATGCGTGGACTTTATGCACTGTCATTTTTATATTATTGTACTGAATTATTCCCACCTTTCTGGTATCGATATCCGAATATTTTCGCCATGGAATCACTGGTTCCGGTGCGATTTGGAGCACGCTGCACATCCCATCTCGCCACCCGTCACGCCACAATGACTATGCCCGGATCCCATCCATTGAGAGCAACATGTATGCAAGACCGCAACATGTATGTTGCGGTACGACTGGTCGGAAACTTGCAGAATTTCCCAAGAGCCGCAAAAGGATACTGTTGTGGTTCTTTAAAGTTAATTTTGAATCTCGTCTTGCGATGCGTCATCCATGTAATCATACGCCATGTGAGGCTGGAGACACCGTCAGCCATACGTTTGCTCGCATTCTGCACGAGCACCCGTGTGCCGGAATGTTTTTCTTGCTTGTGGCTGGCGGCTAGAGGCCAGCCGGGCTTGTTCGAGTTTAACCAGACAGCCACTGTTGTCGCGTCACGATGTGCAGACAAATTCGTCCAGCGGCTCGTGTGCCGCTACTATCAGATTAATCCAATTTGCACGTGGTCTGCCGGTGCCGCTGTGGTGCCGCTGTGTTTACCGTGCTGTGATGCCGCTGTGTTGACCGGGCTGTGATGCCGCTGTGTTGACCGGGCTGTGATGCCGCTGTGTTTACCGGGCTGTGATGCCGCTGTGTTGACCGGGCTACGGTGGTGCTGTGTTGACCGGGCTACGATGCCGCTGTGTTGACCGGGCTACGGTGGTGCTGTGTTGACCGGGCTATGGTGTCGCTGTGTTGACCGTGCTACGGTGATGCTGTGTTGACCGGGCTGTGATGCCGTGTTGACCGGGCTGTGATGCCGCTGTGTTGACCGTGCTACGGTGGTGCTGTGTTGACTGGGCTACGGTGCTGCTGTGTTGACCGGGCTGTGATGCCGCTGTGTTGACCGGGCTACGGTGCAGTTGGCGGCGGGGTTGTAGGCCATGTTCGTACCGTGCTGTGCCGTGCCGTGCCGTGCCGTGCCGTGCCGTGTAGTGCCGTGCCGTGCCGTGTCGTGTCGTGCCGTAAGCAACTGGTGCCGCCCTCCAGGTGGACGATGCTGGGAAGCTGAAGAACACAGACATCGCCAAGGAGCTGTCGCTGCCGCCCGTCAAGCTGCACTGCTCCAGTGAGTAGAGCTGGTACAATCGATGATTGCCACCATGGTGATGACAACCGTGATGGGTCGTCATTGTAAATCGCGACAGGTCGTATACTTTTTTTACGATGCAGCAACTGGTGGACGGTTGGCGCCTGGCCCTCGGACAGGTGTCGATGAATTGAGGAAATATTGTTAGAAAGTGCAGTTCATCACAAGTCTTAAAACCACCACTATCGGTCTCGATGTTACGGTCGGTGAATGTCCGCGGTCCAGTTATCTTTCTGTTATTCGGGAGCTGTATTGATTTGTAAGCAGACGATGAAAAACGGACACATTATTGGTCGGCCTCCATCCATGTACGTGTGATCGCTTCATACGTTTTCATCCAATTGTCGAAGTTTTCATGAATATTACTGTATTAAATTCTTAATTTAAATAATATTTTAGTCACTTGATACAGGTATTTCAATTTTGGAGTTTGCGTGCACAAAACACCATGTACAAATGTCATAGTTGTCTGAGTAAAATCGTATGTCGGACATGAACATTGCATATTGCCGGAAAGAAGGTGTGCGTTGTTGTTGTAGTGAGTGCCAGGACATGTTGTTTGCGCATTGAAGTGGGTAATCCCTTTCCCATTCGTATGTGGATAAACCACAAGGCCATCTACTTTACCACCACAACGTCCGTGAAGACCGTGGACTTGGTGGCGATTGTCGTTACTTAGGGCTTTAGGGCGCATCGACCATATTGATCATCAGCGGTGGCGATTGTCAAAGCACTGCGTTTTATCGAAGTTAGAGATGGATATTTGTATGCTATTTTTGCAAACTCGCTGAGCAGCCTTTGTGCCGAGCGGTCTTTTCACACCCACCAAACCCTTCATTCAAGACACCTTAGATCGTCCAATTGTGTTTGACAAGGTTGGTAGGAGGATTGCCCTTTGCTGGATACCAAGCCACACCTGCATCGCTGGCAACGAGCCGGAAGATGCTGCTGCCAAGCGTGCCGCTCAGTCACGGTGAACTCAAACTTCCGCCTCCTCCACGCCAGATAATACTGCTCTGAAATATCCGCTTTTCTGCAAAAGGAATGGCAATGCTACTAGGAATCTCAGGGTTCGAATATACTATATTCTCCGAAACACAATCTTGCATCGTCGCTGAGAAAATGTAGGAGACAAGGCGGAGCCTGCAGCACCGTTCTAGGCTCACCCCAGGGCACAGTATTGGTGAGGGTGTTTCAGTAATTCTTTGCCCGTATAGTGGGCCCCTGGGGCTCTTTTTAAAGTCTTAACCCTTTATGACTTTATGACATATGTATCTACCAGGAAGATGTCGGTTTTGCACCCAGTACATTGGGGGCCTATGCATAGATAATATACGTTTGTGAGGAATACGTATGAAGAGAGAGAGAGTAGTATGATATATTCGTGACGAACATGACCAATTCTTATAGAAGTTTTTAATTCGAAAGTAATCAGCTGGGTCTTTGTGGAAAGTTTACATTTCGTTCATCCTCAATTCAATGTATATTTAGGTATCCATACCTCATCTCAACTATTCAAGTTGATCTAAATGGCAAGCTTCCAGAACAGGTTTTAGTTCTGGCTGGTGTTTTAGTTCTGGCTAGTAGACAGTTTTGGCCGGCTTCAACTGGTCAAAGCTAGTTTGACCACCGTCATGGATGGAACTACTTATTGCACCATGGGTAAGGCGGCTTATTGCACCATGGGTAAGGCGGCTTATTGCCAACCCTGGCGTCACATTCGGACGTATGTTGCGTTTACGTGGTACCGATATGGGCTACTTAGTCATCTAACAACTCAGCTGCGTCTTCAGGAAAAAAAACTTCCTCAAAGAAGCTATGGAATGAAAAGGATTGCGTGCGACAAGAGAACCAGGAGTGGACAAAATGTCCATAACGGAATGGATGGTGATGTATCTTTGGGAATCTTTTTTTACATCCATTGATAGTCTGTACTTTTCCAAAGCGTGTCGTTAATAGAAGAATCGTGCCATAGGTAGGTCACAGAGAAGAGAGCATTGAGGTATAAATGCCGTTATACTAACACACCTATTGTCAGCATATAAAAATCGTCCCATGTAGGTAAGCCACAGAAAAAAGAGAATTGATGTATAAATGATGTTATGCTAACACACCTATTATCAGTACGACGAAACGACGTGAACGGCGTCAGGTCAGGTGGAAAGGAGCCGCATGTATACCTTTCGTCGTGTAACGGATAACATCCAAGTCAAAATATGGCGGTGACGCGGGTCAGTCGCACGCTCGTCACATCTGCTTAGATGTCGGCTCTGTTGTGAGAGGCGTGTACGTCGCGTGGATTTTGCAGGCACTTTTTCCGATGACAAGCTATTACCGGCCTAGACAATGGCTTGGAATAGAGTCCCATTTCGCAGTTGGCATCGAGGTCTGTTGGAGTGGCAATTTCTGGTGGAAATTAATGAAGCCGCGACCAACTGGCAAAGACCAACTGGCAACGGATCGTGTGAATGTGCGACTGTGCACGCCCGTCGACTGGTGCTCTCAGGGTCGAGTGACACCACTGCGCGTCATGTCAAGCCTCGAGACTTCAGCGTTTCACAAACTTTACCGAGGACTTGGGGCGACCGAAGAAGTTGGTATCCGACGGGGAGTGGCACATCCGGCCGCTAGCGTTCCGGGTAGCCGTGCTGGATATTGACGCCAGCTGGTGTGGCGTCTGGCTGGGCGTCTGGCGTGGCATCTACCACATGTGGCGTGGCATCTACGGGTTATTGGAGAGATATTGAGGGGTACCAGTGGTGGTGCCCCTCCGGGGAATTGGCATCCCTCCAGACAGCTGTCCCACCCGGCAATATTCCTGTCTCCGCCCCTGTCTGATAGTGTGTCGCCAGGAGCGCCACCGACCGGTGTGGCATGCCGCCACTGCGCCGCACCGTCACCACTGACGGCCAGTCGTACCACGATGTCGGCCATCAATAGTTAATGGGGTATTCGGCGAATGTGCTCAAGATAGTCCGAATGTGCGAGTAAGACCAGCTGAGGCGCATGTTAGGCGAAGTTCGTGGCTGATACGACGCAAGTTTCAGTGAGCGCTTGTCTTGTTGGAGCTTGCGTAACCCGCCAACGAAGAGTTGGCGGCCGCTTTACATCCATTGATGCATCCATGGAGACGAACGCCAACTCAAAGTTGACGTGTGTCTAGCGCTTGCGTAACTCGTACGCTTTGTACATGTTAGTAAAAAGGTCCGAAATTGCACCTGGGTATTAGTCTACACGAACTAAGCATGCCTCTTATTCACCTAGTCAATCATTAGCATATGGAACTATGATGCCTGGGCAATGTTCATGCCATAATACCTGCCCAATGTTAGGCTTGAATGTTGTTCTTGGCCTAAGGAAAGGTGTATCAACATTTGAAAGTAACTGACATTAAATATAAGTTGCTGTGTATGCTATTCATGGACAAGACGGGGTAGGATGGCCAGCTGACTGGAAACTGGCCAAATTGAAGGACAACAATAGACAGATAGGGATTTATCTCGGATTGATGCGAAATGTTCGTCATAATATGCTATCGTATGAGTGTTCGTGATATGATAGAATATACTGAGTATGCCAGTACACAAATCTGCAAGACGGCGTGCTTTGGCTTGTAGTATTACCTCCCTTTAAGAGCTTGAAGTATAAAACAGGCCTTGGGTCCTGTTTATCAAACTCAGGTTGGAACAAGAGGGTATTAAGAAGACGCTTTGAACTAAATTTCAATAGTTAACATAAATGGATTAAGAAGGAAATGTAAGAGAGCTTGAAGTATAAAACAGGCCTTGGGTCCTGTTTATCAAACTCAGGTTGGAACAAGAGTGTATTAAGAAGACGTTTTGAACTAAATTTGAACAGTTAACATAAATGGATTAAGAAGGAAAATTCGCGTTCTGTGTATTTGTGTAATGCTAGAAAAAGAGCTCCATTCACAGCTGTACCGGTTAGCCGGCATGGGACGCATTTATAAAAAAATGCTCCCGCGGGGTGACTATATGTAGCGGGTGGTGCCACGCTTAGCCGGCCATGCGTCGTGCACGTGGTCACCACCACCCGCCCTGAGAATTCCAGCCTTACGCTGGAATTTCATCGGAGAGCTTAACGTGCCCATCAATACACCACACGGCCACCCTGTTGCCACGACCCCGGCCTGACCGGCTCAGTTGTCAGCTGACCCTCCCAGTGGGGGCTTATGTGGGCGTGTGAAGCGACTCGAAGCCCATCTTGCCTATAGAGCCATCCAGGCCAGCGCTCTAACGAAGTCAGCAACGGAGCTGCAATATGTAGGTCGTTTCGAAATGCTACGTAATTTGTGGAGCTTCTCGGCATATTTGTCCAGTGGTGCGTTTCGTGAAAACAAAATAAATGCCACCGTTGAATGCTCTGCTCATTCCTAATCTTTCATCCGCGGTACTTACGCACAGATTGGCCTCAGCCTAAAATTCAGTAAGCGGATAGTTTGCTTTCGGAATAAAAGGCATCGGTATTTCCGGGGAATCCAGCCCACAGTGCGGTGGGAGGTATGACCTTGCGATGATTGACCAGGGCCACGTGGCCGCGGCGAACGGTGACCGAGGTCACGCTCGTAGCTCTCCCCTGGCTGCCAGTTTGTGTGTCGCCTGTGCGGAGTGCCTGGTCCCTCCGGCGTGATCCATTGTCGAGATGGCGCACCGGCCGGCCGGCCGACACCCCGCAACGTGCCCGGCCGGCCATTCCGGCCCGGATCGAACCCGGCGGCCCCATTCGCCGCAGCCATCTCGGTGGCGGCCGGCGTCGCTGCGACCCGGCTGCCGGCGGCCTGACGATCAGCCGACCGGTGAGCACCGCTCGCGCCACGGAAACTGCTCACTCACTGCCGCGGTGCCGTGCCGCCGCCGCGGTCTGCTGTGCCGCTGGCTGTGGTTCGCGCTTTAGGTTGCGTTCGACCGAGACCGGACACGCCGAGTCTGTGGTGGTCACGTGTGGCCAGACGGGCGCTTCGTCTGTTGTTGACCACTGTCCTTTACCGGTGTGTGATGGTTGCCGCGATCGATTTTGTTGTTTTATTCAGTGGATATCGTGCCCGAGTGATGAAGAAAACGCGTCGCATCGTTCCAGATTCCAGGCTCTCTCCTATGGCATTAATATTGATATGGATGTGTAGAAATTAATCAACCAGAGACGTGCCCAGGTTTCAGATGCATGCCAAGAAATGTGTAATCGTCTCGCATAAGTTTCCTTGAGCTCAGAAAAAACCGTATGTGTTTGCTGTGCCCCACGCTAAGACTTAGTCACTGCTCTGGTGGTATAACTGGTGCATCATGAACTAACTGAAATTTTACATCGGCGTACAACGAGCTATCTGTATGGAAGTATGTTCAGCAAATTAATAGTCCTTGGAGGTTGAAATTAGCAAAGGAATCGAATTTAGATCGCGTGTTAACTCTTGCCCGTACACGGCATTTTTTCCGCCTTCCCTAGTACAGAAGCTACCCCTCCCCCCCCACCCAACCTAGCGTTTCCAAACCGTGGGTGCTAGCGACATGAAATATAACCAGCGTGACCCACGTGAAGAGATCTCGCGATTGCTACCCGGTTTGCATACTTTGGGCTGCTGGTTTACCTGCTATGTCAGTTTGTGTGACGTTGGATCTGCCAGGTCAGTTTGTGTTTAATGGGGATTTTTGGGCGCGTCAGCTGCTTTGGCGATATTTCGCCCATTCCCATGTCAGTTTAATGGTCAGTTTTTCTCGCAAAAAATCGACAGTTTTCACATTTAATCGCTACCTTTGTCTCGACCTGATGTCTGATACATATTTGGAAGGTTCAACATAGTATTGCTCGGGGACGAGTGGTCTAGGGGTAAGATGCTCGTCTCACAATCGAAAGGTTGTGGGTTCGAGTCTCACCTGTCGCTACTCTTCGCCCGCGACCAATCGGCGTGAGAGATTGGCGACGCTACATGACTCAACGGTCGACGTGTCGTAAAAACCAATAACTAACTAACCAACCAACATAGTATTGCTCAGTATTTTAGGACAATAACAATGCACGGTTTGTTACATTTAGATCGATCATATGAGGTCGACTTGTTGATCTCGTCTTGAAGCTTGCGAAATAGTACCGGAATGCACTATGTTTACTTGGGGACGAGTGGTCTAGGGGTAAGATGCTCGTCTCACAATCGAAAGGTTGTGGGTTCGAGTCTCACCTGTCGCTACTCTTCGCCCGCGACCAATCGGCGTGAGAGATTGGCGACGCTACATGACTCAATGGTCGACGTGTCGTAAAAACCAATAACCACTATGTTTACCTATCTGAAAGTCAAAATGAACGCCTAATTCAGTTTCAGCATGGAAACTAACCCCAAACAAACTCAAAAGCCGCAGAATGTCTTTTGAGTTTAGCTTGGGGCAGCGACTTCCAATGGCCGTGGAGACTCGTAGGCTGGGTCATGGGTGGGTCGATGTTAAGTTTTCAAAAACGGCTAGTGAAATTATCATGACAAATAGCATTCTGAGCTCACATGATTTTTTTCTGATTTTTAAAATCAATTCTAGGGGTGGCCCCTCCCGTTTTTTAGGACCATGTTTGCCAAAATTAACACCAAATTACAATTTTGTGCATGATGGAATTTATCTAAGTGATTCAAACTTATATCATGGGTAGTACCGTGTGCCTTTTATCATATGTGCGAGTTTCTTAGTCCTGTCGCTTGTGGTTGTAGAGATATTCGTGTTATTCAGTCGAGTTTTGGCAACGCCATCTGTTGAGCGGGAGTAGAACTATGAGTGATAACATCCGTTCCCGACGGTTTAATCGAGCGCAAATGTGGGGAAACGACGAAAGGTAACAACATCACCTTCAAGCATGCTTCCCGTGTCTAACTGACACCTAGAGGCGTCACCAGAAAACGCGAGTAGGGGGGGGGTGGACTTCAATCGTCCCCGGCGACCGGCCCAGCTTGCATACCTACTTCCGCTACATCGACGTTCTGTATAGATTCATGGAAAAATCAAGTGGATCAGCCCCCCCCCGTCTAGTTGCGAAGCTTACGGCTGGAGCCCCCTATGCCAATCCCTGATGACACCCCTGCCACTATTAAACGTTTTACCTTCCAAGTTCCACCAGACGTTTCAGGTGTCGGCGCTGCAGGTAGTCCGATCAACGTTGTTACCAGTTCACACTGAAAACGCTGGTGACGCACATCCGCCTTTCTCGTTAGAATGGCTTTGGTATGGGCTGTGGCCTGTGAAATCGAACTTCAGCTTAAGCCGCACAATGACTATCGCTAACAGGAAACGACATTTTCCAAGTCAAACATGGTTTATTCTTTCGCAAACAGGCCAGCGAACTTCAGACCACCAACACACGTACACACCTGCACACAACTTGCTTTCATCCATTCCAGCCATCCTATCTGGTCATCTACAAAACGTCAAAATCAAAGTTCTGCTTGGACTGAAAGGATGGCACCGCTAGCCTATGGCTCATCTTCGTACAGATGAATCCATGCCGCGCAGCATCGCCCACAACGGCCGCAGATGCCTCCGTGACACATTTTACAGCCCTCTCTACCGCCTGGGTGTGCACCGGGTACATCGGTACACGTTCCCCCGCTGCGTCCAGGTCTCGCTCACTTGTTGACAGCGTCAGGGGGGGCTCCGTTATGAGCTCCTGATCCCAGTTGATTAGCTCCGTGTACTTTGTTGCCGCAAACCTAATTTTTGGCAGTCCGTACGGTCTTACGTCATCTGCGTCTTCTGTTCTGTTCCGCCGGCACTCGATTATGATCCTGACCGCCCGCTCTCTGATCGTCACATCGCTGTCGCATAGCATGTCCAGCAGCAGTGATTCAGGGTGGGCCCAGTAGGCGTTTCTCTGAATGACCGGCTGGATTACCTTTTGCACGCCGTCCGGGAGATGTCTGAGCAGTTCTACACTGCGGTAGAGGTTTTTGGCCCAGTCTTTGCAGAACGGGTGTGATTTTATATAAAACCACATCGGGGCATAGTGATTCACGACAAAATGTACCAGGACTTCAAGATTGTTATCTGGTTTGGTCGTCGAAACGTACAAGCGCAAAATACGGGCAGCGAGAGTAAGCCACCTGGCCATATTCAGGGGACCGATCTTTCTGGTCGCTAACTCCCTCGGGATGCACCCACCCTGAACGGCGATAGCCAGCTGATGCAAAATAAGCTGATCGGTGCTGAGGTCTTTCACGATTTTCTCGGGTAGATCTTGGACCTGACCCGGCACAGGCTCATACGCTGTGACTGGCCTTTGTTCCAAGTCACCTGCCAGTTGCGTACCGATCGGTCCACTGAATGACCGCGGACCCGTTGTACCGCCGTCTAACTCATTGAAAATTGCTCGGAGATTTAGTTCATTTTGGTGCAACTGGCATATGAACCAATGGACGGCTTTCCCCTCAAATAATTCAAACATACGGCACACTCCACCATGCCGCCCAGTATTCACGGCCGTTCCGTCTGCCCCGATTACGACAACTCCACCACCATATTCGGCAGCGACGGCATGGAGCTCTCTAAAGATATCACACGCCTTTCCTGATGCTGGGGTGAAGTGAGTTAAATACTCGCTGTCGGGCTCGGCCACAACAGCGATGTGCTCTTCCTGCAGTTTTGTTTTTGATGGGCCGGCTTCGTCTCGTTCGATCATTACATACGACATATCCTTTCGACCGTCAAAATACAACCCTGTAACACCTGTATCAAACGCTCTAGATTTCCTCTTTTCTGCCTCCTCGTTTCTCGCAGCTTTCCTGGCCCTTTCGACTTTTTTATGGTCGACTACATGCGTCGTATTCCCAGGTACGATTCTCCCGATATCTAACTGAAAGCCGTTTACGACGGCTGCCGCTGCGCGGTTTGAAATCCCATATCTATCTGCGGCTAGTGCCATACTTCTTAGCTTATCTAGGTTTCGACAGCCGAGCTCCTCGCCTTCAGAGTCGTCCGTTGGTGATGCTCGGTCTTCCATGTCCCATGCAGACGGCATCTCTGGTTCAGCCGCCGCCTCCAAATCGCCGTCTCCTGGTTCAGACGCCATCTCTGGTTCAGACGCTGTCTCTGGATCAGACGCCGTCTCCTGCAGGTACCATCATTGAGGTGTAACTCCTGGTATGTCTATCACAATACAACCCCTGTTAACCGGTAAAAATGACGCTCCCTGGTCAAGCAGCCCCATTCCCTCCGACGAAAATCCTGAATCAGCCCCTGACGTTTGGTGCGACATGTACCCGCATTTTTTTTTTTGACGCTGCGCTGATATAGTTGCGAGAATACCATATAATAAACGTGGGTAAACGTGAAACTGAACTATTGTGTTAACAGTATTTTGCTCGATTAGGAACTCGTCTAACATGTTAACTACGGGGGCACCCCCCTCCGTCATGACTCCTGCCACCCCCACCCCCCAGTCGAAGCGAAAATATCATGCAATTCAGTCACTGTGGTGGCAGGTGTAATGGGGCGTTCGCAATCTGCTCCCCCCCTCCCCCATAGTCAACAGCCTGCTGCCCCCAGTCAAATTTCCTCGGACGAGGCCCTGTGCTTGATTACTTACCGCTTGTGCCTCGGCTGAGGAAGATTCAGCCTGACGTTGACGGGCGGTTTCTTCTTCTCTTCTTCTCTGTAGCCGTTGCCTCCGGGTAGAAGTAGCTCTGTCCAGAGATCCCATGTGCAGTTGACGGGTAGTCCTCTGATCGATTAGAAAATCCATTTCTTCGATTGGCACTTTGTTGGACCTCGGGCAAGAACACACTTCTGGGCTGCCACACTTACAGCTGGCCACATCAAACAGTTTGGAAAACCAGTCTTTCTCGCGACTCAGCCAGTCATCACTTTGACGTTTTTTTGTCTCCCTCTTCCGCAGTTTCTGAAACCGTCTGAAACACACTTCCATCAAATTGGTGATGCGTTTTTTTGTGAGAATCGGTATGCCTTCCCTACCCCATAGCTCCATAACCTGCTGGCAGGTTGATTCCATTGCTTCGTTGATTGTGCCTCCACCAGCCTGCTGACTCATGGACAGGCGCCTGTGTCGCAGGCAGTTTATCACATCCTGGCGTGTCGGCAGCACGTCATTTTTCAGATGCGCAAGCTGTCCCAGCAAAACATGATCAGTCTCTTTCCGGGTTGTGCGCAAAACACGTTTGTTCTTGGAGCACGACATATCCACTACCTCGGATATTCAATAAATGCCCTGCAGTGAGTGCAGAGCGCACGACCCACCACGCGGCCGCGGACGTGTCGACTGCGATATGCCCCCGAACGACCTACCCGGCGATCACATTACGTGATCCGTGTAGCTGACGTCATACTAGCCCTAGGGACGGGGGCGTCTCTGATTACAATACGCCGTCGGAAGCGGTGCCAGTGCTGCTGTTTCCGAATGTTACGATAGTGCCAGATTTAGTTCAAAATAGTACGGAATCGCTTTCACAAACTGCACAGCGCACAGATGAGCCGACCGCGAACTTTTGTATGGCGTAGTGTATCGCACACAATCGACTGGATTAATTGGTCTACGTATATATGGGGAACGGAGTTATCTAGAAGCCTGGAACATGTGATTTCGGAAGCAATATATCTGCTGTAGTCACCTTTTATCATTTCCTCGCATTCGCGCTTGAAGAAAGCGTTGGGAAAGGATGTTTTCATTCATGGTTCTTCTTGCGCTCAATAGATGGCGTTGCCAAAACCAGACTTAATAAAATGAATATCTCGACAACCGCATGCGATAGGACCACGAAACTTACACATATGATGAAATGCACCCAGAACTACCCACAACGGAAGTTTGAAGCACATGGAGAAATTCTATCCTCCTCAAAAAGGCGATTTGGTACAAATGTTGGCAAACATGGTGTAACAAAACGAGAGCGGGCCACCCCTAAAATTGAATTTAAAAATCTGAAAAAATTAATGTGAGCTCAGAATGATATTTGTCACGATAATTTCACTAGCCGTTTTCAGGAACCAAGTGATGACCCACCCTAGTGTCATTGTTCTCTCAAGACAGATCACATGAGTGGTCAATCACCCTGCCGCACTCAAAGTTGGTTATGTGGGTGAAATGTGTTAAGTTAATTGCCGATAACTCGCGATTTCGGTGAAACACGGCATGACATGTTCCCCTTTACGACGTCATAAGTTAACGACCTGACATCACATCTGCATTTTTATACTCTATTTATTTTGCTGTCTGACGCATTGCACCAGTCAACTATTGTTTGTTTGTGGAATCTACATAAAGAGCAGCCCCTTCCTAGCTTGACTCGAGATGTTGATATCCTCTGCTGTTTTGTTTATTCGTTCTCTTTTTACCGAGTGGCATTTCAAGGTGGAACAACGTGGTCGCTGGAAACCTTCATCCCGCTGAGGTGTGGATAAAGCAGCCAAAGAAAGGTATCAAGAAGGGGAAGAAGTGCGGAGGCTGGGGAATGCATGGATACGTCGGAAAAGAAACACTCGCGCATTGGTCTATGAGCGTCGACATAGTACAGATGTACTCTAAGCTTTTCGTAATTACTGCATGGCTGACCAGTGGACTTGTGCACGTATCGTGCTATATTTGCACTACGTTAGCTGAGTGGCTGTGACGAGCGTATTCGTAGTAATCACGTGCCACCCCTGACCGCCTCTGCGGCTGTTACCACGCAACCACTGCCCGTGTCGGACTCTGTTGTCAGTCACTCCTTTCGACGGACAGGTGGTTAGAACCCACTGGGATCGCTGCCGGGGCTGACTAATTGCCACGGCTGAATCGCGAAATAATTGCCCCAATTTGTTGGAGTAGATTGGCTGCCATTGATACGCCAGTGGGCCGCCCTGTTCCAGCTCAGTTCTGTTGTGCGTCGTCTTGTGGGGAAACCAGCGCGTGCTAGTTCGATGCATCTGATTCGAAACGTTGCTAACCAAATGTCTGGCCATTCAATTGAGGGCATGGCCTGCTGGCGGGATAGGTCAGCCACAGTCGTACGACTTTAGGCTGGTTATGATAACGTTGGTGACGAATTCGGTGATTTGGTTTCAAAATTGTAACGTCAATGGGCATCACGTGTGTGTGCACCCCCTTGCGAAGGGTGTCACCCATCGTTCGATCGTCCTCTGAGGACATTTGAGTGCGGCCACGGTATCATACGTTTGCGGTATGCACATGTGTCCTGCAGTTTATGTCACGCTGTGAGTCGTCGGCCGCTCCGCAGCTAAGTGAATGTCTCGTGCGGACCCCAGGGCAGGGCACGCCCACATCGTGCCGGCAAGCTCCGTCTGTAGTTGGGAGCATTGTGTGGTGGAGTTCTGACCGACGCTGGCACGCTATTGATTGTTACCGATTGGTACCGGGTGGCCTGTCCTCTTCAGCCGCTGCCGCCGCGGGAAATAGGTTCGGCTGCCTGCTGGTAACCGCCGCCGCCCCAGCTCATTAACCCTATTCCTGTTTGGCTTTTGTGGAGCTAAATCTATTGAAGAGGCTTGCATTGCATTGCTTTGCATTGAAGAGGCTTGATTCGGCCCACCTCCGAGATCTTGGAAAATATACGTCCCAGGGAGTGATCTCAAACGACACGTTTTGGCCTAAATTACACGATGAACACTCGAAACGTTGAACATTGTCAATGGCGCAGTCAGGGGACGAACTGGAGATAATGTTACTAGATCGTGTTTGCTAGGCCGGCCGATTTTCTAAATTATTTACTGCTAGATTGCTTTCATATTAGCTATAAAAAAAAACAATTAATAAGTACCACTAAACCCCTTTAGTCGGTAAAACCATGAACAAGTGGCAATATTGTTACCAGATGCGACAAGTTGGGGGTGACAAGTTTCGGAGTTTGACAAATTTAGAAGCTCGTGAGTTTGTAACTCACCTTATATGAGTGAGCGTTATTTTATGGATTGATGCAGCCTTTCGATGGCTAAAATAGTCGATGCGCCCGAAATCTAGGACCATTCATAGGCATCATGGAAGGTGCATGACCCAAAATAAGCAAGTTTAGGCTGTAGAATTTAGAGCGATGGGTGGGATATTTTGTACGCGTAGGTAGAAGTCGGTGCATTGTTAATAGACTTAAATAATGTGGAATTTTACAAATGAAAGGTCAGAAAGTTGCTGGTTTCTGTCTCTAGCGATATGGAACGATTGCATGGACTTTACATTCCTCCCAAAATCCATCCCTGTATGCGCCCACGGACGAATAGAAGTTTACCAAATCATTAAATGACCACAAATAACACCTAAGAAAGGCAAGAAAGACTGAAGAGCCTACCCACATTGCTTAGAGGACAGCAGTGGGTTATATCGGGCACCTCGGCATACCGACAGTTAAAAACGTGCATCCTAAAATCCTTGCCTGGAGCTGCTCCTGGGCAACCAAAAGTTTAGGAATAAATGTCAAATGAATATTTAGGAAAAGTATTAACGTTTCAAGAATATAGCTCCAGTGGTTACAGTGAAGCATTATAAAAACTACAGAAAGCCGATCCCTCCGCCAGCGGGATTAGGGTTAAGTTGTGTGAATGTCTTGTGTGTGACATTTTCCCGGGCCCAAGCTCGTTGCCTAATTGTGAAGTTCTTCAAAGAAGCATCTTATCGCCCCAGTCTTTTCAATTCGGCATTCGATGGGACCATATGGTACCAAATGTGACGATTTTTTTGTTAGCTCATCGTAGATTTGGCTAAGCATGCCGGAGTAGATATTGGAAACAAAACATGGTTTTCGAACTGCATTCCAAAAACCGTTACAATGAACTAAGTCGGTGAAATAAGTAACTGCAAAAACACATTACAACGGAAGAAATAATTAAGATAACGTTCTGGCGTGATGGCGTTGCAGTACCAGCGCTACCACTTTATAATGTTTCCGTGCCAGTGCAGTGCTGCAGTCCCAGCATATTTTTCCTGCGGTGATCAACTCTGGTCGAAGCGCCCTAAAGCCAAAATAACTAACTAACTAACTAACTTCCTGCGGTGATGTTTCGTGACGTATGCGTGCTGCAGTGTTACTGCACCATGTAGCCGCGTTTGCCATCACCGGCTGAACGGTGTCTGTGTACGTGTGTGTGTGTGTGTGTGTTTCAGTGCTGGCTGAGGACGCCATCAAGGCCGCCCTCAACGACTACAAGGTGAAGCAGTCGTCCATCTCGGACGTCGCCTCGGAGTAGCTGTCCACGCGCTCCCGCCGGCGGCCTGTGACGTCACGTCGGCGCTCGCCGCCGCTCCGAGGTGTTGACGACAGAGCACATCCGGCGTCACACGGAAGCCGTGGCGTCGGTGGCGTGGCCCCGCTGCAGAAGTCTCGCTGTCAATTCTCGCCCGTGCGACAGCCGGCGGCGCAGTTGTGTTGTTTTTGTTAGCCGCCGAATAGTTGTCGCTGTGCGTGTCGAGGCTGATGAGGAAGCCGTAGTGACGGCGGCGCGGCCGTAGCGGCTCGTGCGGCCGCTCTGCTGGGTGTCGTCAGGTGGGAGGCGTGAGTCGAAGGTGCAATCTGAGCGCCGCCGGCCTCTCGTGGAGGACAACAGAGTTGTGTCAAGTAATATATGTATATAGGGCATGCTTTGTGCAGAGCATTCCCAAGCTCTGTCAGGGACTACTACCCAGGGATATCTGTTTTTCTGGGAAGCAAGTGGCAAGCGAGCTGGAACGAGCGTGTTTCCGACAAATTACGAACAATAAAGCCATCTCTCGGTCAGTGGCTCTCGTGCTCGCATAGGACAAGGCGAGACGATGTGACACTGCGGCCTACGCGTAGGGCATGCTTACGCCACCCATGTGCACTTACGCAATGGTGAGAATGAGCCACTCTGTCCCAGATGTGGTGCAGTTCTAACAGTGCGCCACGTTCTGATTTTATGCCTGAGGCTTGGCCTGGAGCGTCGACGTCATTTCGGGAGTGACCTGGCTCCCTTCCCCCAACAGTTCTAGGCGATCAATCACAAGCCGTGGAATCCGGACAGCTCGTCATCTTCCTATGGGATGTGAAATGTTGTGCCATTTGCCCGGGGTGTTAACATCAAGATGTGCCAGGAGGGAGGATACTTGCCCGGGGTGTTAACATCAAGATGTGCCAGGAGGGAGGATACTTGTAGTACAGGGCGTCCCCTGTATTAGTGGACGCCCTGTACTACAAGTACAAGTCGCTATACGTCGTATAGCGCCGGCTGGAACAATTAACTGTTGTGGGCTGGGCGCTACATGACCAATGTAGTCGATGCGCCCTAAAGCCCTAATAACCAACCAACCAACTGTTATGGGCGCTAAATAACCTCGTAGTCTTTAAGCCCGACTAATCAATAAATGCTGTACCGCAGTCAGCGCTCTCATGGACCTGCTGTGCCCGAGTCCACCCGTCGTCAATCTGTGTTAGTCGACCATATTTGATTCGAAATACATTCTGGGTCCGCCTCTTGCTGGTTTCACGTTGGCGGGTTCCCATCGATTTGGTGTGACAAGAACGGCACGGAGCAAGTGGCATTGAGCAACGGCACGGAGCGGTGAGTGGCATTGAACATCTCGGTGAGGGCATCTCGGTATCGTCGGGGGCACGACTCATTTCATGTGCAATCGTCGCGTCACGTCTTCCATAGTCTGATGATTTCCACAGCACCGATGATGTAAAACTGTTCATAGCCAGGCTATGGAAATTCTACCAATGTCATTACATCGGTAGACTTTCCAGGTAATCGCATTATTAGGAAATTCGCAACTTAACGCGTAACTATTTTGTAATCTGAATTATATTTAGGACGAATCACTCCGACACCAGAACTTGTATCACCTGTACCAAGCAGGTATATCTATATTCGCAAGCTAGTATTGGCTATACGATGACTGGTATCGTTATTAGTGTCGATTATTTATTTAGGTTCTAGGGGACATCGGAGCAATAATGACAAGCTACGTCTGAAGGAAGTCGTCGACTCCGGATTGTGTCGAAACTGGTACTTCAGTTGCTCTGGTCTGAAGTATAACATAGCACGGATGGTATCATCATCACCAGCATCATTACCATCATCATTATTAACACTAGTGGGAGATTTGGGTGAAAACACGTTTTGAGCGTAACAATTATCGACATGTTTGTTATTAAACATCATAAATGCGCATCATTACCCGATGACCACCAGGGCCTCTTCTAACATGTTCCTTCACTGTGGGGGAGGGGGATCTGGCTGGCTCGAGTGGTGGTTTCGCAGTCGCCAACGGACGCGCTGACCTTACACTAGTCAAAATGTGTAGACTCCATGTCCACATGGAACAAAATTTATAGACCCCCATGTCCACATGAAGCAAAATTTGTAGATCCCCATGTCCACATGCAGCAAAATTGGTGGAGTCCACATGAAATTATCCATGGCCGTCAGACGCTGAACAAACAGAGACCAGGAACTACCACATCAAACAAAAACCAGCTCATCTGCAGAAGGGACCGCCTTCATGCCGCACTCTAAACACACTCGAAATTGAAACATCACAGGCAAAATATTCTAGGCCGATGCCAAGGGGCGAGCCGACTTCTGCGCCTATCGTAACAGCTAACGGCCGCAGCTATTCAACAGTTGCGCAGCTAACAGCAGGGCGCCACGTCCTAGCGCCGACGAGCGGGTCGGTCGCGTCACGACGGATCGCTTCCGGATTCGCGAGCGCCTGCTGCACTTGCGGATCAGGAGCTCATCTCGCGCCGGCCGGTCACAGACTTCACCTGCCGGCCGGGCCCTCGGGATCGATGCACTGCTGGCGCCGCCCTGGCGGCCGCCAGCGAAACCAGAAATATTACCGGCCGGGAGCCGCGCGCGTGAACCGCGCGGCGGGAACGACGCGCCCGAGCACACCTGGCCGCCGGGATCGAACGAGCGCGCGCCAGAGCCGGCCGCCGCCGCGCTGCAGGGTCGGCAGCGGCGGCGGTCGGACGACCTGCGGCCCGATGTCCCCACACCGGCCGCCCTGCCACCTGTCGCTCGAAGATGGGCCGCCTCGCGTTCTGCTGTCAGGAGGTCGTCCGGTAGACGTCTGGCCGCGGTCTCGCCGCCGCCTGGGCCACGTCCTGTTGTCTGGAGGTCGTCCGGTAGACGTCTGGCCGCGGTCTCGCCGCCGCCTGGGCCACGTCCTGTTGTCTGGAGGTCGTCCGGTCGACATCTGGCCGCGGTCTCGCCGCCGGCTGGGCCACGTCCTGTTGTCTGGAGGTCGTCCGGTCGACATCTGGCCGCGGTCTCGCCGCCGGCTGGGCCACGTCCTGTTGTCCGGTGGTCGTCCGGTCGACATCTGGCCGCGGTCCTGCCGCCGGCTGGGCCGCGCCGTGCGGTGCTGCCTGACGGCACAGGTCACACAGTGGCCGAACGCATCGGTGAACATCCTCTGCTCCGACACACATGGAAGGATTACGCACACACTGGCCCCGTGCCGAAGACCTGAACCATTGGAGGTCTTTGATCTGCAGGTCGTCGGAACACTGGGAATTAGGTGCATATCAGTGTTGTTATGCAGCTAGACGGCCTTTTCAGAGAGGAAATGTTCCACCTCTGCCGGTAGAAAGAAAAGATGTGTCGCCCCGGTAGCTCAGTTGGTTAGAGCGCTGGCCTGCACTGGTCTCCCCTGTCCTGGCAACACAGTTCGATTCGCTTCACGCGCTCGCATTTAGCCCCCGGCTGGGAGGGTCAGTTGGCAGCTGGCCCGATAAGGCCGGGGACGAGCTACCGGGCGGCCGTGTCTTCATTGACGGCACGCTAAACTTTCGGTCAAAATTCTGCCGTTGAACTGGAATTCATGGATCGGGTGGTGGGGCCAGGGTTCACGCAACAAGCTCTGCTTAGCAATAGGACCCTGGTTCATAAAGTCGCCTCAACAAGAACTCTGACTAAATTGTAAAAAGAAAAAAGATCAGGATTTCCTATTAGGGATGCTACCACCGGAGCGCCGCCTATCGCCGAGAACTTGTCGGTGTCCTCCCGATGGTGTGTGCCTGGCGATAATAGTATCGGAATCTCGTGGATCACAATTCGGCACTCCAGCTTTGTTCGCGCGCGGATCGAGTCAAGTAATTTGTCCACTCGGCCACACTCAGGCGCACGCACACACATACACACATCGTGATCATCATCATCGTCACCACCGCCCCCACATTAGGCATCATAAGTAAGATATATTTTACCAAGTGAAGGAAGCATGTCAAGCTAGCAAACGAATGGATCTGACAGACAGCTTTGCGATATCTCGCACGTAAGTCTCTATTCAATCACTTCTCGAACTCATCCGAATTAGTCATCGGTGCAGCGTAGCCGAGGCGGATGACACCCAAAAATCTCAACTACACACACCCTTCATCGGAGCCTATTGCATGGGCGCGAATGATCAAAACTGGTCGAAGCGCCCTACAGCCTAAATAAATAACTAAGAGCCTATTACACCGGCTCCTTAGTGACGAACAGTGTATCTACGTGAATTGTCCGGGTCCTGTCCAATGAAGACCTACCAAAGCTCTACGGCCAACTATCTCGTCGGCCGTCGGACGCACATCAGTTGCAACACTATCGGCTGTGATATCACATTGGAGGGATATGCCTGCGGGTGCGTGCCGTACCGAAATACACGGCGCCCGGAGCGATAGCTCGCGCCGTCGGGAGTGAGTTCAAGGTCACGCTTAGAATACGGCGCGGTCAGGCGATTGAGCGGCGATGGTGATGCCAAGCTCATGCTGGCTTCGTGCGTTCGTTCCCACGTTCGTTATTGGACAAGGAAAAAAATGATCTATCTTTGGGAAAAAGCATCTTCCATTGACATTTGTTCAACAGATAATGTTTGCCTTCATACTGATGAGGATGTTCAGGTCTATGGTGATGGTTGCGTTTGCGTACAGCTGATTAGTTATTTGCGTATAAAACTAGCAAGAGGCACTGGGTGGATCAGGAGCGAGGCCTGAGAAGTTGCATCTCTTTTCAGAGGCGCAGCCAAGGGACGGACCCCCCCCTAGGAACCAAAAATACAATAGATGAAGCAATACATTTTGTAGTTTTCACGTCGGAAAACCAGTAACTTTCATCACATTTTTGGGGGTCAGGCTCCCCATAATAAATCCTGGCTGCGCCTCTGAATCCCTTCGCATTTGAAAGTGTGTTCAGACTTTCCTTGGTACACTCCAATATCCCTGGAACATTAAGCAGTTCAATGAAATAATTAGAGTACTTTAAGCATTGCGACAAAGTCGTACTATGAAGTCGCATAATGTGTGCTGCATGCTCACGCCTGCATCACGTGTTCCATCTTATCTCATTACGGAGGACTTCACGGTGAACCGCCGCGCGCAGCGCACATCGTCCTTGCTGCGGGAACAGTGCCGTTAGCGGCCTAACGCGACACAGGGTACATACAACGGGCGCAATATAACCGCAGCAACGAGGCGCGGAGTCCAAATAGCTAACAGGTGAAGGGCATACAATGTTGAAACTCGGAAGTACGACCCAGTATCACACGATGGATTAGAAGGTGAACGGATCACAACCTCGAGAAGAGAGAAGGAAAGTGGAGGCGGAGAGTGTAGGAAAGAGTTGGAGATAAGGCAAGGGAGGAGAAAGAGACGTAGAGAGAGAGAGAGAAAGAGAACTCAACACATCACCACATCACCACAGGCTGCTGACCTGTGCCTGTGATGAACTTTGCCTGTAATGACGTCACGTATGGTGACGCAGAAACGACTGGTCGACGGCGGCCACCTTTGCCGTGAGAAAGGCGTGCATACAGAACAGCAGGGGCTGCAGAGCAGTGCATTCCAGCTCCTGCAACACGGGCAAACTTCGTGGTCACACGAGCCCAGCCGGTGGTGGCATCCCGCCGTTAGTCAGGCTCAAAACTGAGCTGAGACAGGATGTGCCAGAGACGACCCACAGCCGCACTGAACTCAGCTTAGGGACTCAGCAGCTCATCGTCCTCAGTCGATAGTGACCTATTGGTTGATCTGGAGGTGCATAACCATGAAGGTCTGTGCTGCTGCTACGTCACGTTATGTATCTGTCCGAAGGCCACAATCTTGTCAGACTCGTGTAGATTCCACGTTATGAAAATGATGACGAGCAATAGAGGGAAAGGAACTAGGAGCATGTTGGAAAGTTTCCAATAACACTGGTGCCCTGAAAGTCAGTTCTGAAGTCATTATTACCCACCATTACCAACGTCTAATGAGAAGCATTTCAATTTATTGACGCCGCATTGGTAACACCAAAGGTGCACTAGTGTTTGGCTGGAGGGAAACGAAGCGTATCACAACTAGACTGGGATATATTTACGGACAACAAGAAGGCTTCGTTACCCGGGTTTGACCGCAATTAACTCGGATTGTCTGTTAAAGCTGATGAGCTTATTTATGGCCGGACGAAGCCTCGGAAGCCGCGCACAGCGAAGGACTTCGTCCTGCGACACGGACAGAGCAAACTCATACAATCATATAATATCTTCATTGTTGGTAATCAGCCACCGTAGTGGATGGACAACCCCACCCCCCACCACCACAAAAGTGACGAACTGTGGAGGGCGACGGCCTCATCTCAAGCACTGTCAGACCTAACGCATGGTTGGATACGCAGAAGTTTCTGCTGGCGGCTCACTCTCACCCTGGTATGCAGTTCGAGGCCATCTGATGAGATGAAGTCGAGTCGCAGCCGAGCTCTACCGTCGTCTGAGCTGCCCTTCAGCTGGGAGAACTTGTACTTCCAGCAGAACATCTTGCTCTCGCTGTCGTACAGGGCGAATCCCATCGCCCAGTCCAGTGTTAGGCCCGAGTCGTGGCCGTCGCACTTGACACGGAATGTCTTACTCTGCAGAACACACCTGGTCAGATGGCCAGTAGTGGCCCTGCCACGCCTGACATTGACCTACTGACAATGATGGCCGGCATGTCTGGTACACTGGGCTGACAGGCAGAACAGATCCCAGGCATCTCGGACCACTTCATTCCAAATGCCAATTTGCCTGGCGTAAGATCAGCTTTAAAAGGTAGCATTGCACTTACTGGCCGTCGAAGGCCCGCTTCTATCACGTGAGGTCGGAGCGATATCTTTTACAATTGAAACCGGCCATCTTACTGTCTGGTATGCAACTAGCTCAGGCAAAATCTTTCCCCTCACTTTGCTATGAAATATCCGCGGTGAAATATCCATCAGCCTATCGCTTTGGATATGGAATGGATAGCTTGCGCCCCTCATAATATTCCTTAAATTAACATAGCTCCTGGAAAGAATAAACCTGAACCCCTGATATCGGTTGAACTATTGTGTCCCCGCGGAACATTTATCAGCAACCATCTGCACCCACTGAAAAAGTCCTGCTACTCATTTCCGTCACAGGTCTCGTTATTTTTCTGAGAGCAATCTCAGCTCAGCCTTAGCTCCAAGCAGGTAATTAAGTCCTGAAAGTCACCAAGACGCAGATTGCATTCGTATACGTGCATGTACCTCTCTGTTTTGGTGCGTGGGGAACACCAGTTCACATTGCCCATCACCACTTCACGCCTCCAATTCACATCGCAGCAATTTCCTCAAAATGTTCATCAAGTTAAGTCGGTGGATAATTAACAGTCTCCAGTAATTACGTTACAGCTTCCAGAAAGATCTCCCGACGGAAATTTAGTCACGTCAGGTAGATTTCAAATCCATCACAAGATGAGTACACAACGTCGCTTGGCGCGCTGCTGCTGGCAGGGCGCGGGAGCCTAAGGGGCGGAGGGGACAGCACCCGCACCCAAATCTCGGACGAATTTAGCATTGCTCCTGTGGGAGTTACATGAATATATTTAACTTCAAGGTGGATTCCTCCTAACTGTGAGACGGTTCCCGTGCTGCTGCTGGCCAGCGCACCTGACCTCGAACACTGCCCATAGGTGTAGGTTTCTGAACATTATTGGGAGGGCAATGGGCGGGCCGAATTGGATTGGAGGGATGCCACATCCCCATGTTAAAATATTAAGTTATTTTCGGGGTAAAGGCAACATCGGGGGAAGTGCCCTCCCAAAAGCATACACAGCTACACCATTCATGTAAGCATCACAAATCGTGGGAAGCTTCAGCTTCAGCGAACAACGCTTCAGGCTCCAGTGCATTGTACTCGCCACAGGATCCTGCAGTGAATAAAAAAAATATCATCCCAATTGCTAGTTTGCTCTTGATGCGCTTCACGCTTGACATGCGCCGCAAGCGTTCGTCTGCTTTGTTTCCAGCACCAACAGTAGGGAGCTCAATGTTGGCACTGCCTACCTGAATGCTGCGTTAGCTGATGCAAAGGCATTCGCTCAAAATTGCATTACTTCACTCCACGGCTGGTGATATCATCAACAGTATTGATCTCGACTACACGACCTCCACAATCTGGACCTCCGCCTCCATCGATTGTTCCTTTATAAAAGAAGAAAAGGATGATGACACAAGTGATCGTCCTACTGCATGCGTATATAATGCATGCATGTGTGTTGTGCAATGCCATGCACACCTGAATATACGGGAGAGGTGTACCAAACGGTCGCAAACCAGTCATATAAGCTGAGGTTTTTCTCGCATGGTCCATTATCCGCATGGTTCATCCGTAGTAAATTGAATATTTAATGTGTAAATTTTTCTTATACAGAATGAGCAACAATGCTCTTCTGGCGTCCCTGATTTGGGTCCCCCAAGAACACAACAAACTCTTTCCTGCGGTTGGTTGGTGATTTAAGGTAGGAATAGTACACCTTGTTAGTTTTCCGACATGGATATACCTAACATGGAAGAAAACCAAGATAATTTAGGAAAATACTTAGAAGAGGAGCTTGGGGGTGATTTCCCAGCCCATGAACATATTATAACTAACTGTAACTACACTTATCCAAACTCACTTAGTATGGAATGGCGTGGGGGTCTTTCCGTAATACATATAAATGCTATATCCATGAAGAATAAATTTGATGATATACTAGTTTTCTTAGATACCACTGGCATCAAATGGTCAGTGATATGCATTTCTGAGACTTGGCTGAAGAAGGATACCGAACAATTCTTTGAAATTAACAATTACACAATGTTCGCATCTAGTCGATGTTACAGGGAGGGTGGGGGATCAGCAATTTATGTATGCAAATCCTATGCAACAAGAAGTATTGACATCATAGAAAGTAACCTCATTGAAGCATCATTTGTTGAAATAAACCTTGAAATTGAAAACAAAAAGAAATCCATAATAATATGTCAGATGTACCGTCCACCATGTTCCTCCCATAGTGATTTCCATAGTGTGTTTGAGAAGCTACTAGACAGCCTAGAAAACAAAGGAAAACTTACTATTATAACTGGTGATTTCAACTATGACTTGCTGAATGTCAGAAATGATAAAAATAGCAAATCATTTCTAAACTTGCTCACTTCATATGGATTTTGGCCTGCTATAACAAAAGCCACTCGTGCACATAGTGCTGGAATGGCTTTGCTTGACAATATATTTATAAATGATTTCTCCTATATCTGCTCTTCTGGAATATTGCTTGAAGACTTCTCGGATCACCTTCCTATTTTTGTGAATCAAACCTCAACAAAGGGTAATAGAATAGCATTTGATTACAATCAAGTGACTAAATTAAATGATTATTTGGTATTGGCACTGCAAAATTTTGACAACAACACTGATGCAAATGTTGCGTGTTCTCAATTGATAAATGCATATACAGAAGGTATGAAGCTTTGTACTAAAACACTTACACATAGCAGTAGGAGAATCCCCATTAAGCCATGGATAACTGCAGGAATATTATGTTCCATAAATAAAAAAATAAATTATACAAGACGTACTTAAAAAATCAAAGCATACAAAATAAATTAGAGTATAAACAATATAAAAACATTTTAGTTCATATCTTAAGAGATGCAAAAAAACTGTACTATCAAACAGCACTCTATCACAATCAGCAGGATAAACAAAAAACTTGGAACATCCTAAATGAACTGATAAATAAGAAAAAATTAGATCCAAACTTCCAGATACATTAGTAGATGAAGATGGCAATGAATATGAAAAGAATTCTGTACCAAATGCATTTAATAATTTCTTTGTCTCTATTTGAGAAAGGCTAGAACAAAAAATAGCACCTACAGAAAAAGATCCTACTGAATACATAGCTGAACCTACCTATGCAAAGTTTTCTGATAATATATGGACCAATGAAGCTCAAGTAGAATCAATTATTAGGAACTTGAAATCTGTTGGAGGTGGCATAGATGGAATCAACACAAAAATTTTAATGCTTACATATCAAAGTATATTGAAACAGATTACCCATCTACTTAATATCTGTCTACAAACTGGAATATTTCCTGACGATTTTAAGAAACCAGTTGTTGTACCTATATTCAAGGCAGGAGAACGTCATAAATTCACAAATTATCGACCTATATCTTTACTCACTATATTCTCTAAAATTTTGGGAAAAATATTACACTCCTATCTTTCATCATATTTGGAACTAAACGATGTACTAAGCCCTTTTCAATTTGGCTTCAGAAGAAATCATAGCACATACATGCCCATTATGCATTTATATAATGAAATTACGAAGTCCATTGAAAATGGAGATATTTTGTGTGGCTTATATATTGATTTAAAAAAGGCCTTTGACACAGTTAGCACAGACATACTAGTTAGGAAATTACAGTGCATTTGAGTTGAAGGTCCCCTACTTAGGATATTAGAATCATATCTTAAAAATAGATATCAGCAAACTAAAGTATATGAGATGTTATCTGAACCAGAGTTAATTTATATGGGTGTTCCTCAAGGCTCCATTCTAGGACCATTATTATTTATCATTTATATCAATGACTTGGCCAGAATTCTAAAACAAGCAAATATGTACTTCTTTGCTGATGACACAGCTATTCTTGTCAAGGCTAGAAATATAGATGAATTACAGAATAAAATAAATGGCATTGTGCCCGAGCTAACAACATGGTTCAAAGCAAATAGTTTATCTCTAAATGTAACAAAGACAAATTATCAAATATATTCTGGAACTCCCAGCAATGACATAGATATAGTGATCAATTTGGCAAAAGTGAACAGAAAACAACAAATCAAGTATCTTGGCATAGTGCTTGATGAAAAATTGACTTGGCATGGGCACATTGATTATGTCACAGCCATCATTAGTAGAAACTTGGGTATAATGGGGAGGGCAAAATATTTCATTACAAGTCGAGAACTGAAGTACTTATATAACTCTTTAATCCTTCCCTATGTAAATTACTTTGCGGTGATTTGGGGTAATAATTATCCCACAAGATTAGACCAAATTATAAAATCCCAGAAACGTGCATTACGGATTATTGATTATAAACATTATACATATCCTACAAATGAGTTATTTATCAAGTACAACATATTGAAGTTCACCGATATGGTGCAGGAACAAAACATATTAATACTGCACAAATTTGTCATGATACATTGCCGTGTGCTATGGCTGACTTCTTTCAATATGCAACACATACTAATACAAGAATCATTCAACATTTCTCTATACCATTTACTTATCGACAATATAGGCTGTTTGCTATTACATACTCTGCACCAAAATCCTGGAATAGTGTAATTTGCCAAATATTTCCCAGAATAGAACAGGTGCCAAGGAAAAAAATGTGCTAGAAAAAGGCCTTAGATATTACTTTATGGAATTATACATATCAAACGAGAACGGAAGACTGAATCTAGTTCATGTAACTCATATAGATAACTTTTAAAAATTATACCTTGCCATAGAGAACGTCACTGTTAATATAAGGCAACACAGAAAAGTATGATGTGCGTGAATGAATGGGTTTTTTGTTTTTGTTTCGTTTTGTTTTTGTTTCTTTTTTGTGATGGAGGATTCTGTTAGGTTCGTATTCACCCATGCATATTCTGCATGAGTTATCTTCGTCTGAATGCTTTCATCTTTTCTGTACTCCCCCTAACATTTCAACTTGTTACCCTGGGAATTCCGTGGGCGCTACTAGCTTGCTACCTGCCCATGGTTTTCCCGGGGTCTCATTTCCTTTCTACTAATTGGTGGTAGTCTATCTGCAAAAAGAAAAAGAAAATACAGAAGGGATGGTAATAGTACTGGTATAATCACATTCTGTTGTATCTCTTGCTTGCATCCCGAGGCACCCATGGGTTGGCTGTCCTGATCTATGGGCAGCTCACCTATGGAAGCCCCACACTGAAAGACCCAATGAAGGTGCATACAGCCAAATTAGGATAGGCTGCTGCTGCATCTGATATGGGGACGACAATGAAAAAAAATTAAAAAAATTATTACCGTGTGGACGGGGGAGACACCTGGGAAATGTGCCGGTACACGAAAGAAACAAAAATAAATAAACTAAGAGTGCTGTAAGCGGTCCGTGAAATGGTAGGGAGGATTATTGTAAACATTGTGTGGTGTTCACGCACGCAGTTGAGAGTAGGGCAGTTGACTACACCGTGAGAGTAGGGCAGTAGGGTTTCAGGGACAGTTGCTCTTATGATTTGTCCACATGGTACAGGAGCAGCAATGTGGTGTACGGTATCTGGTGCGAGAAGTGCGAGCTGGTGCGCCATGTGGAGGACACAGGTGACTTCCTGTACAGGCGGACTCACAGTCACCTGCCCTCAATACGGGTCCCCGAGCCGACTATATCAGCCTCACGGTGCGGATCCATTTCCGTGAGCGTATCCATAAACTCGCGCTGATCTTCGTGCGGTGTGTCTGGAGAGAGTGTGGAGGCACAGCAGAGACTGTAGGCACGAACAGGAGAACCGCTGGATGAGCCCCTCAGGAGAGGACAATTCGGGAATGTTGAGTTTGAGTGTGAAACGGGCGAATACCTTGCGTTAGAGCTAAGTATGAATTGAATGATGTCAGTGTTAGGTAGGGTGGGCGGTTTTACATGGTATACTTGTCGTTATATTGTGTGTGTATATATATATATATATATATATATATATATATATATATATATATATATATATATATATATATATATATATATATATATATAAATATATATATGTATAAATATATATATATATATATGTATATATATATATATATATATATATATATATATATATATATATATATATATTTATATATAGATGTGGTCTACACTTACCCCCAGGCGGGCCACAGCATGGTGGACGCACCGCAGCCAGGCAGATTCGATCCTGATGAGCTCCTGTCTGGTCTCCACACTGAGGTAGTGGGACGTCCCTGCCAACCACGCAGCACGGTCACTGATCAGCCTCCAGTCACAAGAAGACTGACCGGTGGCGTGGGTGAGGTACACTTGAGGTAGTGGGACGTCCCTGCCTACTTAACTTCGATGAAACAAACATGAATTGTTTGCTCTGGACATCACGAAGCATTTTTTAAAGAAGGAATTTGCTTCGAACGTCTTATCGGGCGCTTTGTGAAAAAGATCCCTAAGCCAGACGGAGCTTGTTGCTTGGCTCTGTCTCGGCCATCCCATCTTGATATTCCAGTTCAACGGCAGGATTTAAATCGCAAGCTTAGCGTGCGGTCCATGTGCTTACACGGCAGCCCAGATACATGATCCCGGCCTTATTGGATCAGTTACGAGGTGATCCTAGTAGCCGGGACCTACGTCAAAGCAGGTGTGGCGACCAGAACATGTTCTTGACAAAACAGCCGATATCAATGCTAGCGGCTCTCTAGCCAACTGAACCATCCGGGCGGTAATTTCATCGAAAAGATCGGATCAAGCAATCGCTTTCGACACATGTTCGTGAACTGGAGAGACTGATCGGGCTTTGAATGATCGTGACTCGGTGCCCTGGCGCATTGCCGAAACCAGCAGTTTTTTATGCTGTTTTCGTGTCATTTGTTCTTCAAGCGGTGACATGTGGCCGAATGTCTCTCCACACAAAAAGCGCATTGCGTTCCTTTAGCAAATGGACGGCGTGCTCCACGAGGCAGCGCACTGCTCTGTCAGTCCAATTAATCAATAACACCAAAATTAATGCGAATGAAAACGACTTAAAGGACCAAATGGATGCCATTCGCTCGAAGCCAAAGATAATGCAGTCTCAATGTTCCGCCAGACACGTGATTATCGTTCTGCTACGCCAGACACGTGATTATCGTTCTGCTACGCAAACAATCACGATGATTGGTCGTGAGCGATGGATCCGATTCCATCTCATCTATACGGCAGAAATATTCGGGGAGTTTTCTCATCGTTCTCTCCACTAGACAGACTTGTGCTCGACTCAAATTTTTTGAATCGGCTCACATTTGACTCATAGATCTTGAGATCTGATTCAACTCATGATTCACAGCAGGTCAAAATTATTTGATTCGACTCGATTCAGACTCAGAGCTACAGAGATCCGATTCAACTCACGACTCAAACATAAATTTGAATCGATTCAGATCCGACTCAATGGTATCAGACTCAAGCCATATGATTTTGTGTGCACTGCTTACACACTATTTTTATATATATATACATATAATATACATAAAATATAATATAATATATATATTTTATATATATATATATATATATATATATATATATAATATATATATATATATGTATATATATATATATATATATATATATATATATATATATATATATATATATATGTATAATGTGAGGAAAACAAAGTTATAGCAAAAATAATTTATTTGACAGACAGTTTGATGTCAACTCATCTTCATCTGTCGAGTTAAAGAAGGGAATCAGTATTTATTCACACTAACGAAGATGCTCCAACATCGAAACATCTGTTGGATATATTATTTTTGCTATAACTTTGTTTTCACCTCACATTATTTATCATTCGTCATGCACTGTAATGGTTGATATATAGGATAAATATACAGATCAATGAACGTGCATGTGCATAAAGTAATTGACTCCAACAGATTAACGAGATGAATGGTTGTCAATGCATATGCAAAGCAATGAGTGCATAATACTTCAATCCACATCAGCATGATGCACACACAACCTGAATCATATGCCTGACACACATCACCTAACTGCAACATGGCACCCAGGTTCTGCACTGCAATAGGTATCTGCACAGAATATGATTGCGTTGGTCTGTTGCCCCCACGAAGTTTGTTTGGTAGCAGGCTTGAAGGTTTCCCTTCACCATTGGTTTACACCCAATTTTACCGACTTTCTCTACGTTATCTTGCATATTTTATGGCAATATAGGGTACTTTGACGTATTCTAATTGAAAGACATTCTTTAGCTTCATCAAAGGGTATCCTAAATGACCCAGTAATAATCGTCCTGCCCAACAATGTGCCATTTCCGGCAGGCTCACCATCAAGTGCCTCCAAAATAAAGGGCTTGTTCCTGATATTGGTAGGCTCCCTCTACCATCCATTTTACATGTTCAAGTTGTCACCCTCGTTCAAGAGCGGAAGAAAGGACAGTCAAGGGGGCACTAAGTGCTCCATAGCTTCTTCTCCCCATTGGCAGGAGAGTTTCAGTTGAGTTGCAAGTTTCAGGAGGGCATTCCTAGATCACAATGGTGTTGTACATAAATGTTCAATTATGCATGTATCATCAACAATCCATGCAAGATTCACCAAGGAAGAATGCATCATGCCCTGGGTCTAGCTGGCCTGGAAAAACTGTTTTCAACAACTGCTGTATGTCAATGTAGGTAGGTAGGTAAATGTTTGGAAAAATATGCTGATCCTAGATTTTGGGGATCCTGAACATTATCCTTTCCAGAAAATTATTTGTTGTTTTTTTTTCATCTGGAAGTTGAAGTTCCTAAGTTATTAACTTTTGACAACGAACTGCTGTGATCAAGTTTTCCTTGATCAAATGGTGCTCAAAATTCACTGAAATGGGTGCAAGTTGAGTTACCATGCATAAGGTTTGAATAAAAATATTATCCATACTGGATGACTACAAAATATTCCTCTCCAAATGCCGGATTACAATGCACAAATCCGACCTTGTCTATGCACGAGAATAAAATGTGTCGGGAACAAATGCTCACTGGAAAGAATGGGAAAAGATTATAACTCACCTGGTGAGCGGAATACAAATATATTTGCTAGGAAGCAAATTAAAGTGACCATTGCGTATGATTTGAGAAAAGTTCTGCAACCAAATTTCTACCATATTTTTTTTCTTCAAAACTTCGAATGACGTCATGCGGGCTTGAAGGAAAATTTTGATCTACCTTCTTGTAAAGGTAACTTGGGCTTGTTATTTGTCACACAAACCGACGCAATTTATTCAGTGCAAATGCCTGTTCCCCCAAAAGTGCATGGTCGTTTCAGTTCCCTATTATTTTTCACAATCACATCCCATTTCTGTGTTGTGTTTCTGGCACTAGAATTGACTCATGCATGAGCTTTTTTCATCACTCCTGACGATGGCCCCTGGCCGAAACGTTGCGTAATAAAGTGTGATCTTTATCGTTACTTTTGATGTCAATTCAGCACCTGGTATATTGAAGGTCGTATACTTTCCTTATACGCAATGTCTAAAACCCAGGAGCATCTAAGAGCCATTCTTTGTTGTATTCAACAATATATATATATATATATATATATATATATATATATATATATATATATATATATATATATATATATATATATATATATATATATATATATATATATATATATATATATATATATATATATATATATAAATAGTTATATATATATAAAATATATATATGTATAATTCCCTTATTTGAATAGACACATATAAATATGTTTTGACATCAATAATACTTATTTATAGTTATTGTTATCCGTTTTTGGTAAATAACTTAAGTACACCTTATTCTTTACTCACTGGCAGCTGATAAGTTGACAATTGTAATGCTAAGCATTAATAATTATACTGTGTTTTTACTCCCTACCTTGTGTCATGGCATACTATTTACAAAGATACATGCTTTATATAATTTGTTCATAACTTGCATTTGAGTCGCAAGACTCAAATGACTCATTGTGATTCAAATGATTGACTCGTGATTCAACTCATTTAAAAAAAGAAAGATGTGATTCAACTCGCGACTCAAGATATGTTTTTGGGAAAAGAATCGATTCAACTCACGACTCATCCAAAAACGATTGATTCATGAGTCGATTCTCGATTCAACTCGAGTCGAGCACAAGTCTGCCACTAGATGATATCGCAATATGTTAATGTCATCATGCGTCGCAGTTGTTGTTGGTCTATAATACGAAGGGTGCGTACGAGTGTAAAACATACCAAATTATCAGTACAAATGCGCAACTCTATATACCTGCATGTGCATGTATGTAGCTATTTGGCATGCGACCATTCAAAGGACAGGTAACTTGCAAGTCGTTGTTTCAGGTGGGCCATTGCCCTGTTGAACGTCCAGTCGCCACGCATTCTACTACTAGGTCACCAGTAAGTTGTGACCACATAACTGAGGCAGCACTGAGTTGTGACCACACAGTCTACTCTTCTGGGACATCAAGTTATCACCACACAGTTTTCTGGGACAGTAGTAAGTTGTGACCACACAGTCTTCTGGGACAGTAGTAAGTTGTGACCACACAGTTTTCTGGGACAGTAGTAAGTTGTGACCACAATCTACCGGGGCAGCAATAAGTTGTGACCACACAGGCTACTGAGACAGCAGTAAGGTCCGGAGCCTAAACCTGCGTTGACCCATGCACGGGACCTTCTCGCACGTGATCAGTTGTGGATGGGATGGAGTAAGTCTACGTTGACTTATGGCCTGATACACTTGCTTCACCTGACTGCTAGGAACGTTGAGATACACATCGCACGACTTCCACGCAGCAATAACGTCAGTTAGATTCAAGCCATATGAAGCCACAATTCTGGTCAGGATGTATTTTCCATTTTGCTGAACATTGTCACCCTTAGGGGCCAGTATCTTCAAGTGGTTTTCTCGCATTAACCGAAAAATGCGCGCGTAGTACGTCACCGCTTTCCATGAAACATACCTTGGGAAACATGGCAAAATATTAGTCAGGTAAGATCAGACAGGTACCGAGCTTGAATTTATTTCTGGATACATGCTATATTTTTAACGAAGTCGTTGTTTCAATCTCTTGGACTGATATTAATGTGCTCAGATCATTAACATCTAAGACTATTTATTATATCTCACTGGTGGACTTCTTGAGGTAAAGTGAGGTTTCTATTATTGAATAGTCTAGGATGATCGGGTCTTTCCCAACATGCATTTTATGACACATACATGGTCTGAATTCCACATCAACGACCGTATTTCCACTCATGAACTTCAAAGTAGTTATTTGTAGTGAAAGTAGGCATTCCACGACATACCATGCCTGCCGTGAACTCGTCGGCTAACTATGCTAGTTACGAGACCAACTGCGATTTATAGAGGGTGTTATGGATCTAGGACAGACGCTGGAGTCTAATTCGTGACTTGATTTCATGAATTCAGTACACGACCCGGTTGAATTTTCCAAAAACCAGACTTTTCATGACACATTTACCTCTGACCTGTCTCTGTACGGTAACAAGTTGACCGAAAGCATGAACAATGGGTAACATTATAAACATCCCGTGGCAGACAACCCCTTGTTCCCACGACTCTCTCGATTGGGCGACCTAATGACGTGGGTTGGGAATTAACCCCCCCCCCCTTCGGATGAGAAAGCTGGCAAAATGCGCTCGGTAGACGTAGGTCAGTGTTACCTTCCGGCAGTGACCATAGGCACGGACTACACAGCTGGCAATCGGACGACAACAGCACACTGACTGATGACATTCCCATGATGCTCATATTAAAAATTATATGTAGAAAGAGTCTGACTATGTCATTGGGTCACTGAGAAGGTAGCCGCTGGGGCTGAGAGGAACAGTAGGCAGCGATTTGTTACCAAGTCGCTGTCGGCCGCGGCAGGTGTCGTTACAGTTCGCCGTCAGTGTCTGTCCTGTCAGGTGGTGTTTCGCCGGAGCCCACACGTCGCTCCCACCACTGTGCGGCGGCGGCGGGGGCGACGGCCAGCCCAGCCCAGCCGGACTGCGCAACTGGAGAATGTTTTTTCGGCGGGATGCCGCTCCACTTTCAACAACGACTGTCGCTGTGTCCGCCTGTGCGATATACGCCGACTTTCCACGGAATTTCCTCTTCTCAGACGACTGTTGTTTTGTGATTGCAATCTTGACAGATTAGTCCACCGTGGAATGACCTCATCTAAAATCTGCCAGAATTCGACAGATGAGATTGGGTTCGAGAAACTGTTTCTCAGCTTAGTCTGCTGAAGCAGCTCGAATGTGACGATTGGAGTGCTTTGCACCGCGGTTCTTCCGCAGTCGCATGATCCCGAAGCGATTAACTCGATTATATTCGGTTGGTCCGACGGTTCTGTCAGCTGATCGATGGATGGAAGCGCAGATACTGCAGCGCAATTCAGACCAGTTCTTGAATGGTTCGTGTGGATGTCATTGCCGTAAGAATCCTGCAATCTGGATACATGTATATGTATATATGTATATACATGTATGTATATATATATATATATATATATATATATATATATATATATATATATATATATATATATATATATATATACATGTATATATTATGTATCTATATATATATATAATTTAATGCAATTAGTTCGGCAGATGTTCTTCAAGAAAGCTTATCCCCTGAAGATGGCCGAATATGCGGTATTGATAACATTATTTTGGTGTGTGTCTCATTTTCAGATATTGTGCTTTGCATTATCACTTAAGGAAGATATTAATTCACCATGTTAATGTCAGCATATGTGCAGGCATTAACCTCGTCGTACGCCACTAAACCGGCGTAGGACCAAACAAAAAGGCAGCGACCTGAAACCATCGAAGTGCTTATCCGCCAGCAGCTACACCTCCCTAACGCTCAATGAACCAATCTGACAACCAGCCAACATAATCTGACATGAATCCTCACATTACTTGATTTGTTCTCACATATCGTTGCCTCACTCATAAGTTCTCGAAGAGAGGCGCTTTTGCAAATCCAACATGATGACGGCATTCAGAAACAACTCATGGCATCATACATTATCATGCAACTGTTAGCCCGATGGCGTGAAAAGTTCACGAAGCGTTGCGATGGAATACTGTGCAATAAGTGATATTTATTGGTGATTTTTATTCCGTACGTCGTGATGTGAAGCACGATATGCGGAAGTAGAAAAAAAACAAGACAAAAATATGATCAAAACCGAACATATATGTATGTATATTGTATATATATATATATATATATATATATGTGTGTGTGTGTGTGTATACATACACATACATACATACATGCATACATACATACATGTATACATACATACATGCACACACACATACATATGTATATATATATATATATATATATATATATATAATATATATATATATATATATATATATATATATATATATATATATATATACCGTATATACTTCCAAAGTATAAAAAGCAGTACCCCTGTCCCCATGTATATCAGTCTTACAGAGACGCATTGCTTTGAGCATTTATCCAGCATCTCGCATTCAAGCATATATCCAGATCTAAGGTGATTTGCCACCAGGAACGGATGGTGAGTGCTGGTCGTGATGCAAAATATGTGGTTAACTGCCCGCGGGTAGGAATACAACCGCAAGCCTCGCTCTTTAAACACAAATTGAGAGTTGGTACTGCCGGATAAATGAACTGAATGAAATGAAATGAAAACTGCTAAACTTCAAAATGAAAGAGCAGTACTGGCACTGAGCGAGGAGAAATAGAACTTGACATGCTTCACTGTGCCATCAATTGCTGTTGAGAGATACCGTGAGCAAAAATACCGCGAGCAAAAATACCGCCTTGAAGCTTTTTGTTTGAGCGAAGGTTATCAAACAACAAACAAAGAAAGAAAACAAAAAAGATCAACGTTAACTTAGTCTAGGAATGCTACGAAGCCGCGTTGGGAATCTCCGTGGAGCAACCGCAATGGATGGCTTGACGTGAGAACATTTCCAGTATGACTCGGCAAATATTATGAATGTCTCTTCTAGCTAGCCTTACTGCTGGCGAAAACCAACTCTTGTCTAATGGTTATGAATTGGTGCATATTCAGAAAGGCGATGTCGGTAAACGGTTCCGGGTAGGATAACTGCTTCAGAACTAGATGACAACTACATTATTTCGCTTTAGCTGACTACCAATTTTCTCGCAGGAGATATGTCAAGTTGTTTTGTTACACGTGTGCGGACTTCGAAGGTTACATTTTGTGTCTGTAATGGTTGTCCTTGTTATCTTCTATATGTGATTCATAAACTGCTTGCCTTGTTATCGTAGTAATTGCTTGGCAACATTTTCTCTTTGGAAAGCTCACTCTGCACCACAAAAGTGGATAAAATATAATATATTAGATATAAGGAACAGATATAGCCATTGCCATACCATTTCTACGGTTCTACAACCGTAAACCTGGCGGGGATTTCGCCCCTGTGGTTTTTTTCGCCTGTTGTTCCCTAATCAGTGTTTATAGGAGCGTGAAGCTCGGTGACTTTTCCTAACTGTATTTTATGCATCGTGCCAAAATTCTAGTTTCGTAACTATATAAGGGGCGGTTCCAAAGAGCGAGCATTGGGAGGCACTCCGAAATATTTTTTTATTCTCGAAAACTAAGGAACAGCACGTGCATCTGAATACTTTCACTGTGCTGTTGTTCAGATGACCATAATTGGAACTTGAATTACTCATACTACCTTGATCCCTTACGGATCTGCATATTTTGAGCCTGATCATGTCATGGATGGATCCATGGGAGGAAAATGGGAAACATGTGACGGGTTTTCTCAAAGCGGCATCATGTACGATGCCATCGGAAAGTTGGAAAGGTAGAGTGAATTCGGAACAAACGGTAACAATGCATCACAAGCAGTAGCGGAGCGAAAATACTTTCCCAATGGCGGATCCAGGTGACAAGAGATTTTCAAAACATACCCTATTCAAACCTCCTCTAGGAATGGTGAGACGAGGGTGACACTTTGCCAATGAGATCAAGGAGGGAGGAGTGAATTCAGTTCAAGCGATTATAATTAATTGCACGCAGTGGCGGAGCCAGAAGATTTTTCCAATGGCTTATGATTGTAGTAGCCTTGCCACCCAGGCGCCTTTGGATCCTCACTGGTACAATTCCCTAGCGACGTCTCTGAACAAACAAACACCTCATGATAAGTAGTGATATGATGCACGAATGACAACATGATAGGTATGTGTGGCACTGACTGCGAAGGGCCAGTCACAAAGAACAAATGATACCCAACCATCCTTGGGTTCCTAGCGACGTCATTGGGTGCATGTATAGGCTTCAATTGATGTTTTGGATCGTTCAGAATTAGCTATGCTCATCTATGCACAATATTACCGACGTGAAATACAATCACAGTCCGGAATGGTTTTGATCAATTCTCCCTATTTTGTGTCTCCTGACTTAACCATTGCGAAAATTGTAACATGCTAAAGTGTTGATTAGGCCGTAGAATTCGCTTGAGCTATCAAGTTTTGAAATCAATTCAATATATTCCCAGATATCAGGGGGAGGAATCAACCTCCCCGACAGATTCAGATTGAAACGAGCCCTACCATAATACTCCTTAATACGCGCGCCGGAGGGCCTCTCACATAACGCGCGCCGGAGGGCCTCTCACATAACGCTCACCGGAGGGCCTCTCACATAACGCGCGCCGGAGGGCCTCTCAAACGCTCACCGGAGGGCCTCACATAACGCGCACCGGAGGGCCTCTCACATAACGCGCGCCGGAGGGCCTCTCACATAACGCGCCCGGAGGGCCTCAACCGGAGGGCCTCTCACATAACGCGCGCCGGAGGGCCTCACATAACGCGCGCCGGAGGGCCTTACATAACGCGCACCGGAGGGCCTCCACATAACGCGCGCCGGAGGGCCTCTCACATAACGCACACCGGAGGGCCTCTCACATAACGCGCGCCGGAGGGCCTCTCACATAACGCGCGCCGGAGGGCCTCTCACATAACGCGCGCCGGAGGGCCTCTCACATAACGCTCACCGGAGGGCCTCTCACATAACGCGCACCGGAGGGCCTCTCACATAACGCGCGCCGGAGGGCCTCTCACATAACGCGCACCGGAGCGGGGATCCTTGGTGACCTTGAACGCTCGGCGGCCGGGCGGCCGCCTGGTCGGCCGACTTTGCACCCCCGTAGTTCCTATATTTATCCACGGATTTCGATTCTTGTGTTGCATATGATGCCCTTATCCATTTGTAACGACGTCACATGATTTCATTAAAATATCACCGTCCATTTATAGGATACCGTCGAAAAACAGGACGGGTGGGCGGATTCCACCCGCGCCCCTCCGGTGCTCATGTTAGGATGATCGCCTCTCACTTATCAGCCGCGTAACGATAAACATTGCCATAAATAACAATACGATTTCAGAGGAGTTTTGCACACTTATCTTTGTCGCCGATACAATTGTACTGAAGCCACGTTCCCCTGGTGATTCAATGCGCGTCGAGGAAAATCGTCCCGTCACGTCCATGGAATGAGCATCATGTGTCCAATTAAGGTAATCACCCACAGAGAGCAGTCCAATTTACGGGTAAGTCCTTGATCGAGCACCAAGGGATAATTACAATGGCCGAATGCTAACTACATTATCTTATCCCGATGGCTTAGATAGATGGTTACTTGCATATTTAACATGACAGTTACCTATAAATTAGCATAATGAAATTAAATTCACCAAGTTAGCAACTTAGCATAATCCAGATGGCCACAATTATTCTGCATAATCGTCTCCAGAGTGGTACAGAGAAGTGCTTTCATTCAATTGTGTAGTGATAGCATACTGGTATGTACCTACCAACTTGAAATGACCAGCAAGCTAACTTGCAGACGCATAGCTTTCGGGAGAGATTTTGTTTGTTGACGGCCAGCTTACCGGCAAATACCGCATGAACCTAAAGACGATAGGAATAGCTATGCATCCAAGGTCATGTGACATTGCTGTGATATTATCCAATTAATTCAGTGCGCTGTTCGCTGACGTCAGCTATTTCACTCTTCAGTACCATACACTTAGTGCGTTATTTCACTACCAAAATGCCAGACTGATTGGACACGGACTGTGAGGCTGCAACACGTGACCTCTCGGCCACCACGAGCGGACCGCGGCGGCGGACTGAACACGTGATCTCTCGACCACCACGGGTGGACCGCGGCGGCGGCGGCGGACTGAACACGTGACCTCTCGGCCACCGCGGCGGCGGCGGCTCACCTGCCGTCGTCTGGATGAGGAAGCAGTGCTGCTTCTCGTCGACGTTCTCCGACTCGCGGATGACGCGGAACATGGTCTGGTACACCGAGTGCACGCCCGGACACTTGAGCCAGTCCTGCTGGTCTCGCTGCCGACAGAGCAGGCCGGTCACCATCACTGTCTCCACCTTCACCACCATCGGCAGCATCCACCTTCACCGTCGCACCAGAACTGGCCGCAGCAGGACCAAAGACCACACGTACGCCATTCACACCAGGGGCGCAGCCAATGTCCCCCCCCCTCCTGAGCGCCTAAAAATAAAAAATAAAATCGATCAAAGGAGGGAAAATGGAAAAGCAAAAACAAAAATCGATGACACGAAATTGAAGAAAAAAATCACAACGCAGGACCATACATTTTTTTCTGGCGGTTCGCGCGCCGAAAGCTTTCTACGTTCCATCGCATTTTTTTCGGTCTGTCCACCCTTAGGAAAATCCTGGCTGCGCGACTGGTTGACTGCATGTGTAGTGTCAGTGGCGCAACCATGGCTGCGCGACTGGTTGACTGCATGTGTAGTGTCAGTGGCGCAGCCATGGGTGTGGTGAAAGGCTCCTCGCTCCCAGAACGTTTGAACTCTTAACATGAACGGAAAGTTTGTTTTTACTTTCTTGGCTTTGGACTAACGGCAGAGCAGCAGCACATGGACCTTCTTTGTATTGCTACTGTGTAGAAACAACGGTTTTCTTCCTCTTGAAAATCACACTTCACATTTGTAATACATACCTAAGCTCATCGGAATCATTTTTCATTTAGCATTAGCACCTTAGTCGGCCCTGCGAAATAATCTTCTGGGTGTCCTCAACTCGGACACACGCCGAACACCAACAATCTCCTCTTAAGCCACTTGGACAATCACCAACGAAATCAGTATTACTGTCTCAATCACCAATGACACGGCACCCATGTGTAATGTCTAAACCAATAATATCGACAAGCTATGCCATTTCCATTATCATTTTGTATTGATGAGAGACCTGCATCGCCCGCCATCGCTGACCCCGCTGAGTAGTTTCATCATTTCTGCCATCCACACATCCTCACCGACCCACATCTCCATCATGCCACACATCCTCGCCCACCCACATCTCCACCATCCCACACATCCTCGCCCACCCACATCTCAAGCATTTCAAACATCCTCTCCCACACATATCTTCACCATCCCACACATCCTCGCCGACCCACATCTCCACCATCACACACATCCTCGCCCACTCAGATCTCAACAATCCACACATCCTCTCCCACACACATCTCCACCATCTCATACATCCCCACCGACCCACATATCTATCAGCCCTGACATCCTCACCCATCCAAATCTCAACCATCCTACACATCCTCCCCACACACACATCTCCGCCATCTCACACATCCTCATTCACATACATCACCACCATCTGACACATCCTCACTCACACATATCGCCACCATCCCACACATCGCCCGCCTTCATTTCCCCCATCCTACGCATCCTCACCAACCCACATCTGAACTTTTCCACACACCCCACACATCCTCATTCACACACATCTCCATCACCCCACACATCCTCTCCCGCCCTCATTTCCACCATCCCATGCATCCTCATCGGCTCACATCTTCACCATCCCACACATCCTCGTCCACCCATATTCCCCACCATCCGACGTATCAGCGCCAATAGTCTCTGTCACATGGGGAAGCGGAATTTTTATACCGCGGTACCTTTGAAGGCGAACGATCACCCAAGGGAAATTTTCATGGAAATGAATTTTAATGGATAGGTATTTTCATGGAAAGAATTGACTTCACTGCGTTCTGACCACAACCGCGATCCTCGCTGGCGCATATCGACCAAACCAGTCAGCGACGGTGAGCCCCACAGAAATCCCGTGCATCTGCGCCGGATACCTGGTGCACATCGCACAAGCTACACAGAACGTAGAACGCTGCATGTCGCCAGATGATAAGCGGCTCCATAGCACAAGCCACCTCAGCCCGCGGCGCTCACGACACCGGAAGTGACATCACACATGACACGTGACCTTATCAGAGGAGGTCGCCCGTGGACTCGATGACTTTCCCGTCAATCGAGCTGAATCCCGGCGGGGCGCCGGGGCCGGAAAGCCCCGGCGCCCGCCGGGACTTCCGCACGGCCCAGAGTGGGATCCCGTCGGGACTTCCGCACGGCCCAGAGTGGGATCCCGCCGGGACTTCCGCACGGCCCAGAGTGGGATCCCGCCGGGACTTCCGCACGGCCCAGAGTGGGATCCCGCCGGGACTTCCGCACGGCCCAGAGTGGGATCCCGTCGGGACTTCCGCACGGCCCAGAGTGGGATCCCGTCGGGACTTCCGCACGGCCCAGAGTGGGATCCCGTCGGGACTTCCGCACGGCCCAGAGTGGGATCCCGTCGGGACTTCCGCACGGCCCAGAGTGGGATTCCGTCGGGACTTCCGCACGGCCCAGAGTGGGATCCCGCCGGGACTTCCGCACGGCCCAGAGTGGGATCCCGTCGGGACTTCCGCACGGCCCAGAGTGGGATCCCGTCGGGACTTCCGCACGGCCCAGAGTGGGATCCCGCCGGGACTTCCGCACGGCCCAGAGTGGGATCCCGTCGGGACTTCCGCACGGCCCAGAGTGTGATCCCGCCGGGACTTCCGCACGGCCCAGAGTGGGATCCCGTCGGCATGGCGGTGAGGTGCCGATCAGAACTGGTGGCGCCTTTTGCTGGTCTGATGGCGTGGAAGTCCGGAGGGGAATCTTGAACCGACTCACAGGCTCACAGCTGAGTGCCTGTACTCCTGCACAGACTGACAGCTGAGCACCTGTACTTCTGTACAGAATGTCGGCAACTAGTGACGTATGTGATAACGTTGGACGCTGTATCGACCTGTAGTTTGTTCGGACGTTGGACGTTCTTGTGATGCAATAGATACTTGAAGCCCCAGACCTCTCGAATTTCAAATGTTGAATACAGTAAGGCATTCTTCAACAGTGAAAGTTTATAAAAATAATAGACTGAATTGGACTGTCTTGCTTCGGAAAAAAATAATTGTTTTCAGTAGGTGTACACACCTCTGTAATCTGAGAATGCTCAAAATGCGCGTGCTTGAATCTGACTGTGCTTGTCAAACTATGAAAGGCAAATATTGACTAGTATCGGGGGACTTCTGCGTCCTGTGTGATCCTGGCTGACGAACCTGTACGTAAGATATACCAACTGACATACTATTTGCTAGTATCGGGGACTTCTGCGTCCTGTGTGATCCTAGCTGATGAACTTGTACGTAAGGTATTCCTACTGACATATTATTGCATGTGTTCGTTTATGAGAAGTGCATTTTAATGCAACGTAGGTACCTAGCATAGCCCATATGAAAGCACTTGGCTTTCCTACACATGGAAATTGGGTTCTCTGCTTCACGTTATTACATTGCTGGTTATTTTCTGTATCTGAGGAATGCATGCATTGAGGGCTGCGAGTAGATAGAACTGCGTCGTCTGCAAGCCTTTATGGTGTTCTATTTACATACCAAGCGAATTTTGCGAAAGCGAAACATTGGGCGACACATGTTTTTCCTCGGATTGACGCATACACTGCCCATATTCTACCGTTCATGCAGCAAGGCTATGTCTGAGGGGCATTCGTGCATGACTAAAGAGACTTTCATAACTGGAACGTGCCGGTGGATGGTAAAATGAGTAGCATATGTTTAATTGCATGCATATTCTAGTTTTTAATATACTGACGCCAAGGGTAGAGACTATGCAAGAAATGTGAGTCGAAGCCCTCCCTGCTCGGTCCCACCCCACTTGGATCATTATTTATTTCAGCGCCTGACGTACGGATTACATTAGCCATTTAGGATCTAATTGATCGTGGACCACTTCCCCCGCATCGATAGAGTATCTTCTAGAACCTGGGGCCTGCTTAATCTTCCTTCTGTTATTGCAGGCTATATTGCGGTCTTAATTATGTTAAAACTTAGTCCGGAAAGCATCCTAGGCCATTGACGATAATCTCTCGACGGATGGCGCTTTCGTCACATCTGACAAATGTAACACATGGAGTGGAATAGGACCTACACTACATATGGGATCGACGTGAACATTTGGCACCTGGTTGAACAGCTTCCGGGAAGCTTGATAACAAAATAATTTTGAAATATCAATTACTTCCGATACTTAATTCAGGAAATCTTCCAATTTTGCAAGTGACGGTCAGAGAAAGCGGTTCGCTGCTAGTCGTAAAAATTGATTTCCATCGCTCACATGTTTCAAGCATTTTTAGAATGCATCTGGGCGAGTTTTTTTTTGCGTGTAGCGCAAGACAAGGCTCGACAAAACCCTGTCATATGACCCACCATAATTCACAAACCCCGCTGTTATGCTGCATTCATTGGTAAACCCAGCACTGCGGTACAGCCTACTACTTCCAAGATACTGCACCGCCATACTGAACTGTATTGCGGTACAATTTAAACCTGCACGGCAATTTCAAGGCGACTGAAATGTGTGGTTGATAGCCCTGTCACTCTAAAGGTGCCCCTGGGGATCTCTAGAGTACGAAATGTGTGGTTGATAGCCCTGTCACTCTAAAGGTGCCCCTGGGGATCTCTAGAGTACGAAATGTGTGGTTGATAGCCCTGTCACTCTAAAGATGCCCCTGGGGATCTCTAGAGTACGGAATGGGCTCAGACACGGCTATGTTTCCAGCCGCCCGTATTCGTGCTACTAAATCTAGTTCTCACGCACCGCTACCAAAACATGCATGGCCCGCATAGGTAGCCACACCGCCGTTAAAACTCACCGGTGGTTTGTCGAAGATGTAGAGTTCTGACCCGCGCAGGGCCAGGAAGCGCACCACCCAGTCTTGCCCGGTCTGACTGGGGTTCAGGTAACCCTCGCACACCCAGCCCATGAACGTGATGTGCTCTGCAGATGGCAAGTCCCGGTTGTACAGCTTCATCTGAAACGGCGACAGTCACCACGCACTTACCTCGGTGGTTCGCATCAAGGTGATGCTAATCAGCTGGCTGGTGCTGGTGGACGGACTTTGAGGGTACCAAATATTTGGGATGTCAGCTTGGGCCTGTGCTAAACTCTGAAAACACCGAATGCCAGACGTGAAGAAATTGGCTGCTCAGCTATGCGCATGGGTGGCAGGCTTGAATACATTCCACAACACTGATGACAGTGGAAGGTGGAACTCTGTACTGAGGGAGAGACTTGAGCCTACTGTCAATGCGATTCATCCTTAGTCATTAGAGCTATGGTAGTGCATTAGACTAGATTGAATCGTAAACCACTTGAGCCTCCAGTGACTTTGAGAAAGTTCCACCACTATTGATTGATATGAACTGTTCACATATTCCTTTTTATCATGCGTGCATGCACACCCCATCATCCATGTACACCGCGAAGCTGTACATACCACTGATTTGAAAGGAACAAAAGTCACCCGTCCTGTTAGAACTGTGGTTTTTGAAGGCCCATATATTATGCAATGCTCATGAACCGGGAAAGCAGGCACGTGACAGCTAACGGATTTCGTCAAAGTTTTAGGTTATGTGGGTAATAACGTGATCACGTTATGTGGGTAATAACGTGATCACGTTATGTGGGTAATAACGTGATCACGTTATGTGGGTAATAACGTGATCACGTTATGTGGGTAATAACATGATCACGTTATGTGGGTAATAACGTGATCACGTTATGTGGGTAATAACGTGATCACGTTTCATTTATCTGATTAAAAAATTCATACAAAATAAGCTAGCTTCTTCCAGACAATCCAACAGCAGTTGTGCCTGCAGGCGGAGCGTTGCCGGACCGATGGACATACCACGAGCAACATTTGCGTGAATTAGCAGTCAATATTTTAACAATGTGAAGTTTTTACGATAACAAAGCTCAACACTAGCACGCTGACGGCTAAATCTGAGCAACTAGTTAATCAAGCCTCACCTACAGAGGGGGAGGGGAGGGGATAGTTGGCATTCACCGTGTCCAGTAAGGGGGAGGGGAGGGGATAGTTGGCATTCACCGTGTCCAGTAAGGGGGAGGGGAGGGGATAGTTGGCATTCACCGTGTCCAGTAAGGGGGAGGGAGGGGATAGCTGGCATTCACCGTGTCCAGTAAGGGGAGGGGAGGGGATAGCTGGCATTCACCGTGTCCAGTAAGGGGGGGGGGTGTGGCATCACCGGAGTAAGGGAGGGGAGGGAAGCTGGCATTCACCGTGCCAGTAGGGGGGGGGGGAGTGGCATTCACCGTGTCCAGTAAGTTTTGTGTTCATTATGGGCGCCAAACGGTTTGGAATAAAGATCTGAAATTTCGAATATATGATGATGCATCGTTCGTACTTACCTTCATGTAAGTACATCAGTAATGCACATCAGCATTAGTGAATTAATGTTGATCATTCCTACACAAATGGATGCTTGATTAATCAAATGTAGCTTAGAAGTTGAGTTTTTAATCATTCGCACTTGTCGGAAAGTCACTGAACTTTTCACGATCGCACAATAGCACTGACTTATGTTGCTATTGTAGGCTCTACACGTACTTTTGATGGTAACATCAATGAAATACGCATATGCTTGCTGCACTTATGTCATCACAAAGTTCTGGTCATCAAACGTCACCAACCCTCGTCGACATAGGACAGTTTTCCACCTTCGAATGGTACGAGAGGAAATTGGTGCGACCCCCTGGTAATTCCAAACAGGGCATGTTAGACAATCAAATATAAACTAGCTACAAAGAAGCATGCTAGTTGTTGAACTATTTTAGCCAGTGTCTACCTTTGTGTCATATGTTCGTGTGCTTATATCTTCGATGGGTGCGTGTTTATTGCGTAAGTTTTTGTATGTTTTATCTGCTTAATATTGCGTTGTGGTAATCCGTCCCAACACGTGTTTCACAGAATACAGTAAGCGATGTGTCGATAAATGTTATCTTCGATAACATTTATCGAATAGCTTAGCCGTGCATGCCAGTCCATCTGCTTCAGTTCCAACAGTTCCAAAGGCTAATGTTATCACAGTATCCTGATATAGGTCGTTCTGCAAAAGTCTAACATCTATTCATTAACGACATTGTTACTCTTAGCAACACATTATGGCAGAAATTGTGGTATAAAATATTCAAACCACCACTAGGGCGGCAAGCATCAGAACAAGAGTGCGTGGGCACCCTAGCAGGACAGCTGCCTACCTCAGACACAAAATGATACCCGCCGGTGGATGTCTTATTCGCGCGCAGCGCTCCTACCTGCAGGTTTGTGAGGCCGACGATGTTGTTGGTGACGTGCTTGGTCCACTGCGACAGCGCCAGTAGGTCGTCGCAGTGGACCACTCCCGAACTGTGGCCGTCCATACTGCGCACCTCGAAGGCGTTCTGCCGCAACTTGTCCGTGCCGGGGACGTACCGAGTTATGTAGGCCATCAACAACGGAACTGCAACCCACCGATGAGCGCTATTGACAGACCGCGCCGGGGAGGCACCGAGTTATGAAGAACATCAACAGCGGAACTACGACCCTCCGATGACGCTATTAACAGACCGCGCCGGGGAGGTACCGAGTTATGTAGGTCATCAATAGAGCAACTGTGACCCACCCACGCAAGTCATTAATATACAAACTGTGGTCCAGGAACATACATCATTAGCAGGAAGAAAGAAAGTGTATAACATGAACGACATCATTCTTCAACAGCAGGACTGCAACTTAGCGATGATCGCCATCATCATGAGACCTACAGCTCAGACCTGTAGCTCAGACCTGTAGCTCAAACCTGCAGCTCAGACCTGTAGCTCAGACCTGTAGCTCAGACCTACAGCTCAGACCTGTAGCTCAGACCTGTAGCTCAGACCTGTAGCTCAGACCTGTAGCTCAAACCTGTAGCTCAGACCGGTAACTCAGTCTTGTTCATCAGTATCATAGCGAATGAAAGCTGACAACAGCATAACTGATAGTTATCCAAATTTAGCGCAAGTTACGGAGACGGAGACGGAGACAGAGACAGAGACAGAGAGGTGGATGCGGTCATATAATATCAAGTACCGATACGAATATCCTAGATACAGAACTTACTGGAAGCTTTGCAACATCAAAGAGGCCACACACCAGTAATTCTATCAGCGAGCGACTCATAGACATCAGCCAGATGTGGTGTCGGTGCCCCGAGGAAATGGCAAGGGTACACGTGACATTTACTTCTAAGACAGAATTACGTACCCTAAGAGCATACACGTGGTTATTAGGAAGCTTGGCGTTTCATCGAGAAACATTTGTTTGATTCACGTCCGGGCTACAACGTGTGCATATGGCTCGGGTGAAATGCTAATAAATTCTTCCTTTCTGCTTTGGCCGTTTTTCTGGGCAGTTTGTTAATGTTTTGTCATGTTTTTTTCCATATATAATTGTGTAAAAGATAATCAGTTTCTATAATATCAGATCATCAGAGCAAGGAAAAGTTTGTAATAACAAAATATTTTGCCTATATCCATGAGGCTTGATGAGTGGCATACGTTACTGTAGGATGTCACAGTTGTGAAGTCAGCTGTGGCATATGATATTTCCGGAAAGTATGGTTCCCATGACAGGTTCAGTTAATCTTTCAAATTATGCTCTTGGACCAGTCATTGCAGAAGCATTTCATACTTCGTCGCAAATGTCAGCACACTGATGCTTACCACTTGTGATCAAAATACCATTGCAAATAAAAAAGGTACGACACGTTCCGCTTATGTTTGGAATTCGGGACATTTTTGAAAACCGCTCATAATGATTCCTGGAAAAACACTTAATTGGGTGTTGAATGGAACAGTTGATATGTAAATCCCTTCATTATTATAGCAACCGCAACTCATTATAAATATTCCTGAGTTCATGTATTTGTCCAATATATCCGCCGTGCGAAACGTGGACATTATTTATTATAAAATAATAGATTAGGTCGCAATGAGCCGGAAACCGTTTCTGTCGAGAACTTCTGACCGCTTTCTATGTTTCGGGGCGCGGAAGATCGTGCGTGGATGATTAGCAGCGAAGTTTATATTGGAAATGATTAGGATGGTGCTGCCGAGCCAACAGTTGGTGCTACGTAGTTGGATAAGCAATGCAGATTTAGCCACGGTCGGTGTTGAAGTTCACAACACTGCCGATGCGGCTGCAGTGCCGGCAATACTCTGTCTTTTGCCCATTATTCTGAGGGCGTCAGCCAGGATTAGCGCCGCGTCATGCTACATATCACAGTACTGCAATACCTGAGTACCTGTATCCATTGGGCTGGGGGCGAATTATCGTGGGACAAACTAAATATACCACAATAAATGTCATACCATCCAAAATCCGATCGGGTGCAAATTAAGAGATTGCGCTCGTTCTCCGCCAACAAGGAGGTAGACCTCCCTGCACCCTGTCTGTAGCCATCGGGTGTCAGCCTGTGGACATTGTGGAGTGTGGACGGTGGCCGCAGCTGAGTTATCCCAGCCAGTCGGACGCCGGTGATGAGCCGCCGTCAGCCGGCCGCCAGAGACGGATCTGGCTCCGTTCGACCCCAGGTCGCCGACAGCGGAACACTGATGAGGCGGTACGACTTCCGGCGTGGACGGCGTGGTCAGCTGGCTGGCAGTCAGCTGATCGCCTGACGTCAGCGACGGCAAGTGGCGGCGGGGCGCGCGACGCCGGGGCGGCGGGGCGCGGAGAGGGAGGGGCGCGGCGGGGATGGGTCGCCCGCGGCGGTGCGATCGGCCAGGCCGACGCCTCCGGCAACCATCGATCGGCGGCGGGCCGAGCGGTGCCGCCACGTCCGCGGCTCCAGCGGCCCTCCGTGACGCCGCGGCCGGCCGACAATGCGACGGACGGCGCCACCGACCAGGGCCGCGCCGGCTGAGGGCGTGCTCCCCGGACTGTGTGACCGGGGCCGCGCCGGCTGAGGGCGGGCTCCATGGACTGTGTGACCGGGGCCGCGCCGGCTGAGGGCGGGCTCCACGGACTGTGTGACCGGGGCCGCGCCGGCTGAGGGCGGGCTCCACCGGACTGTGTGACCGGGGCCGCGCCGGCTGAGGGCGTGCTCCCCGGACTGTGTGACCGGGGCCGCGCCGCGGGCCCCGGACTGTGTGACCGGGGCCGCGCCGGCTGAGGGCGGGCTCCACGGACTGTGTGACCGGGGCCGCGCCGGCTGAGGGCGGGCTCCCCGGACTGTGTGACCGGGGCCGCGCCGGCTGAGGGCGGGCTCCATGGACTGTGACCGGGGCCGCGCCGGCTGAGGGCGGGCTCCACGGATTGTGTGACCGGGGCCGCGCCGGCTGAGGGCGGGCTCCCCGGACTGTGTGACCGGGGCCGCGCCGGCTGAGGGCGGGCTCCATGGACTGTGACCGGGGCCGCGCCGGCTGAGGGCGGGCTCCACGGACTGTGTGACCGGGGCCGCGCCGGCTGAGGGCGGGCTCCACGGACTGTGTGACCCGGGGTGCCGCGAAAGGCAACAGAAAGAGGCGACGCCTCGTGCAGCTGGAAAGTGGCCGACAGCAATCCGTGTGTGATCGTATGGATAGCCGGAAAGTTATTATATACTTACTTTGCGGGCTGGAAAGCTATGCAGGTTACCGTCAGCATAATGAATTGGCTGTTCTGCTTTACTTTAGTAAAGTCAGCTTCAGATACAATGTTGTAGGCATCATGAGTGGCACTGTAAATTACGTATAATAGTCCATGTACGCCACAAATTAATGGTGCATTCTTGTTTTCGAAATTGAGCGAGACGAACCCAACCTGCTGACGAAAAAGGTCACTTCTTCCGAAATATAGGTCAGGACAAGCATTGGAAAAGCACCCACCTGTTTCCAAATATTAGTGAAAGGATAAATGTATGCTCGCTAAATATTAGAGGATACACGTCCTCTGCAGCCTTCTCAAAGAGGATCCCTTCATCTGCAGCCTCCTCAAGGAGGATCCCTTCATCTGCAGCCTCCTCGAGGAGGATCCCTTCATCTGCAGCCTCCTCCAGGAGGATCCCTTCATATGCAGCCTCCTCAAGGAGGATCCCTTCATCTGCAGCCTCCTCCAGGAGGATCCCTTCATCTGCAGCCTCCTCAAGGAGGATCCCTTCATCTGCAGCCTCCTCGAGGAGGATCCCTTCATCTGCAGCCTCCTCCAGGAGGATCCCTTCATCTGCAGCCTCCTCCAGGAGGATCCCTTCATCTGCAGCCTCCTCCAGGAGGATCCCTTCATCTACAGCCTCCTCAAGGAGGATCCCTTCATCTGCAGCCTCCTCAAGGAGGATCCCTTCATCTGCAGCCTCCTCAAGGAGGATCCCTTCATCTGCAGCCTCCTCGAGGAGGATTCCCGCACCGATGGGTCAGCAATGCATACATTTGTACACGTCGGCAGAGAGTTTCTCGGATGCCAAAATAGCTGCGAACGAATAACGGGGCGCATAACCACACTGACAACTCACTTACGTTGCTCTAGATGATCTTCGACACTTAATAGAGAACAGCAGAATGAAGCCACTAGTTTACACCTACACAGCATCGGATATGCATACTCAAAGATGATGTTTGGACTCTACTGGCATAACCTATCGCATGCCTAATATTGTAATCAGTGAGATTGCCGGAAGTGGAACCAAAACTACATACAGGATATGACGCATGCGTAGGGAGGTTAGATTCCAACTGGGAACCCATGCTGCTTGTAACTTGTGACATAGTCTAGGGCAACCTCGCCTAGATCACGAATTCCAGGTACAACCAGAACTGCCGCACACTTGGCTCGAAAGCGGTGCTTGTTGCTAGGTTACCTATGTTAACTGCCTCTTGGCAACGGACAACGGGTGTCAGTGGGACGCGTGACCGGCATGCCCTGACAAATGCAAATGAGCTCGCCACTCCGGGCGGCGTGACAGGCCGCCATCGTGTAGACGGCGAGTGGCAACTGACCCCGGAAGACAGGCGCCTCGGCTCCACAGGGCGGCGGCCGCATCCTGTTGCCGGCTGACAGACACGACGTGGACTGGACGGACAGTTGCCGCCGAACAGACACGACGTGGTGTAACGGCTGTCCAGCTAGCCGGCAACGCCAGGGCCTGACCAACGGCTGCCCAGCTAGCCGGCAACGCCAGGGCCTGACCAACGGCTGCCCAGCTAGCCGACAACGCCAGGGCCTGACCAACGCCCGTCGGCGGGCCGAGATTTCCGCCCCGAGGCTGCATCCGTGACGGGATGTCGACAAGTTAGAGCATATATACACGTACAGGTGCAGTCGTAGTTTTGTTACCAGATTTGATGCTAAAGCGACACCCAGAAGCGAATTTCGTTGCATCGTATTTAAACGATGGTTAGCTACAGAAGTAGACACTGCTTAGGACTCGTGCTTTGTCATGGGAGTTAGCAAAGATTGCCTTAAAGGGGTCCAGGATGCGCATTTTATCACGTGTTTCAGTCACGAGCTGGAGCATTAATTTGGAAAGCCACAAATTGTCACTGATGAGGGAAATGCAACTTTTATGATCACCTCCTGGCTACACTACTGGACCTTATATCATATAAGGTAGCTATTTGCTGCGCCGATGTTTTGCTTCCTTCTTTCGTGCTAGGATTGTATGCGATTTATTATCCATGGTGCCGCGGCGATGTGGGCATGCACATTGCAGAATACTCATTGCAGAATATTGCATATTGCAGAATACAATGAAACTCAGGTCGTTTGACGCTCTGGTTTAAAAACAAGTAACTCTTGTCACACATTGTATGTCAATAGTTTTTGGCAATGGACATTTCATTCAAGCACAGGCGGAACTTGTGTACTTCAGTGCTTTGCTGTAGAATACAAAACATAGGTGCATGTCATTGATTCACCATGTTAAGCGACTCCGGGTCCTGTGTTGAGGGTACCCGCCAGCAGTATGTCCCCCCCCTCCCCCCCACTAACGCGCCAACGGCTGCTTTTTGACGCTCAAGAACCATTGACCAAGTTCGGGTTACTGGCATTGCTGGCGGGCAATGCTAGTAGTTGGTAAGTCGTCTGAGAAGCGTTGGCGAGGCTTCGCTCGGACGTAGCCTTTGCAACTAGAACGATCCGATCGCGCTTTTTTAGCATAGCGAGTTAACGACAACTACATTACGTACTCGAACAACATTGAAAACCTTAATAAAACACCAGCTCCGGCTATGTCTAAAATGTTCATTGCCCGATAATTCAGGTGAATTGTTGTGTGGGAAGCTAATTACGTGTTCAGGTGAATTGTTGTGTGAGATGTTGGTGTAAAAACAGGATGTCAAAGGGCTTGAAATGCATAGTAAACCAGCAGGTGTGTTCCTCACGATACACTAACGGGGTATTAGTGGGGATCTAGTCGGGGACTGTGCAGCGCTTTCGTGAGCTGTCTTCAGCTTGCCTAGTCTCTCGCTTATTGCGACACTGGATCCTAGGAATGCACGCAGGTCTGTCGGACCGACCATATCCGAGCCGCGGGATTGGGTGGCCGAGACTCGCGTGGGGCAGGTCAGAAGATGTGCCGGACTGAGACGCGTGTCAGCCACAGCTCAATGGAGCTTCACAGCCAGCGGGAGGGGGGGGGCACGGCACGCGTTTATGACCGTACTCCGCGCGCCGGTCCGACTGCCCGCAGACGGCCGGGGCGGCGCTGTCAATCACGTAATGACGCGGTTTGGTCCAGTCGGATCCCGTTGCGACAGTCGCGGAAGGACACGTTGGTGCTGGCGCCGGTGTAATGGTGCCTGTGTGTTTGTCGACCGGCGCCACTTGGGCCGGTGTCGCGGCCATGGCTGGGCTGCCACGGGTGGCGGCGGTCTGACCCAGACAGCACGCTGTACAGCAGGCAGTGTCATGGCTGGGCTGCCACGGGTGGCGGCGGTCTGACCCAGACAGCACGGCTGCCACGGGTGGCGGCGGTCTGACCCAGACAGCACGCTGTACAGCAGGCAGTGTCATGGCTGGGCTGCCACGGGTGGCGGCGGTCTGACCCAGACAGCACGGTGTACAGCAGGCAGTGTCATGGCTGGGCTGCCACGGGTGGCGGCGGTCTGACCCAGACAGCACGGTGTACAGCAGGGAGTGTCATGGCTGGGCTGCCACGGGTGGCGGCGGTCTGACCCAGACAGCACGGTGTACAGCAGGGAGTGTCATGGCTGGGCTGCCACGGGTGGCGGCGGTCTGACCCAGACAGCACGGTGTACAGCAGGCAGTGTCATGGCTGGGCTGCCACGGGTGGCGGCGGTCTGACCCAGACAGCACGGTAAACAGTGTCATGGCTGGGCTGCCACGGGTGGCGGCGGTCTGACCCAGACAGCACGTGTACAGCAGGCAGTGTCATGGCTGGGCTGCCACGGGTGGCGGCGGTCTGACCCAGACAGCACGCTGTACAGCAGGCAGTGTCATGGCTGGGCTGCCACGGGTGGCGGCGGTCTGACCCAGACAGCACGCTGTACAGCAGGCAGTGTCATGGCTGGGCTGCCACGGGTGGCGGCGGTCTGACCCAGACAGCACGGTGTACAGCAGGCAGTGTCATGGCTGGGCTGCCACGGGTGGCGGCGGTCTGACCCAGACAGCACGGGTGCCACGGGTGGCGGCGGTCTGACCCAGACAGCACGCTGTACAGCAGGCAGTGTCATGGCTGGGCTGCCACGGGTGGCGGCGGTCTGACCCAGACAGCACGGTGTACAGCAGGCAAGTGTCATGGCTGGGCTGCCACGGGTGGCGGCGGTCTGACCCAGACAGCACGGTGTACAGCAGGCAGTGTCATGGCTGGGCTGCCACGGGTGGCGGCGGTCTGACACCAGCACGGTGGCAGCGGTGTACAGCAGGGAGTGTCATGGCTGGGCTGCCACGGGTGGCGGCGGTCTGACCCAGACAGCACGCTGTACAGCAGGCAGTGTCATGGCTGGGCTGCCACGGGTGGCGGCGGTCTGACCCAGACAGCACGGTGTACAGCAGGCAGTGTCATGGCTGGGCTGCCACGGGTGGCGGCGGTCTGACCCAGACAGCACGCTGTACAGCAGGCAGTGTCATGGCTGGGCTGCCACGGGTGGCCAGGGTGGCGGCGGTCTGACCCAGACAGCACGGTGTACAGCAGGCAGTGTCATGGCTGGGCTGCCACGGGTGGCGGCGGTCTGACCCAGACAGCACGGTGTACAGCAGGCAGGCCACGTGTACAGCAGGGAGTGTCATGGCTGGGCTGCCACGGGTGGCGGCGGTCTGACCCAGACAGCACGGTGTACAGCAGGCAGTGTTTTGTTTTGGATGCATTTCCAACATTGGATATATGTGCTTCATCTTTGCTTGACAATGTCGTGCATCAACTAAAGTCTTTTAGGCACGTGTATTTAGGCTTGTACACTGTGATGAACTCAGACTTGTGCTCGACTCGAGTTGAATCGAGAATCGACTCATGAATCAATAGTTTTGGGATGAGTCGTGAGTTGAATCGATTCTTTTCCCAAAAACATCTTGAGTCGCGAGTTGAATCCCATCTTCTTTTTTTTTAATGAGTTGAATCACGAGTCAATCATTTTACTCACAATGAGTCATTTGAGTCTTGCGACTCAAATGCAAGTTATGAGCAAATGATATAAAGCATGTATCTTTGTAAATAGTATATCATGACACAAGGTAGGGAGTAAAAACGCAGTATAATTATTAATGCTTAGCATTACAATTGTCAACTTATCAGCTGCCAGTGAGTAAAGAATGAGGTGTACTTAAGTTATTTACCAAAAACGGATAACAATAACTACAAAAAAAAGTATTAATGCTAAGCTTGGTATTCACAATCAGTATCATGCATGAGTCGATTCTAGTGCCAGAAACACAACACAGAAATTGGATGTGATTGTGAAAAATAATAGGGAACTGAAACGACCATGCACTTTTTTTGGAACAGGCATTTGCACTGAATAAATTGCGTCGGTTTGTGTGACAAATAACAAGCCCAAGTTACCTTTACAAGAAGGTAGATCAAAATTTTCCTTCAAGCCCGCATGACGTCATTCGAAGCTTAAAAAAAAAATGGTAGAAATTTGGTTGCAGAACTTTTCTCAAATCATACGCAATGGTCACTTTAATTTGCTTCCTAGCAAATATATTTGTATTCCGCTCACCAGGTGAGTTATAATCTTTTTCCATTCTTTCCAGTGAGCATTTGTTCCGACACATTTTATTCTCATGCATAGACAAGGTCGGATTTGTGCATTGTAATCCGGCGTTTGGAGAGGAATATTTTGTAGTCATCCAGTATGGATCCAGTATCCAGTATTCAAACCTTATGCATGGTAACTCAACTTGCACCCATTTCAGTGAATTTGGAGCACTTTTCCTTGATCACAGCAGTTCGTTGTCAAAAGATAATAACTTAGGGACTTCAACTTCCAAATGAAAAAAACAACAAATAATTTTCTGGAAAGGATAATGTTCAGGATCCCCAAAATCTAGGATCAGCATATTTTTCCAAACATTTACCTACCTACCTACATTGACATACAGCAGTTGTTGAAAACAGTTTTTCCAGGCCAGCTAGACCCAGGGCATGATGCATTCTTCCTTGGTGAGTCTTGCATGGATTGTTGATGATACATGCATAATTGAACATTTATGTACAACACCATTGTGATCTAGGAATGCCCTCCTGAAACTTGCAACTCAACTGAAACTCTCCTGCCAATGGGGAGAAGAAGCTATGGAGCACTTAGTGCCCCCTTGACTGTCCTTTCTTCCGCTCTTGAACGAGGGTGACAACTTGAACATGTAAAATGGATGGTAGAGGAAGCCTACCAATATCAGGAACAAGCCCTTTATTTTGGAGGCACTTGATGGTGAGCCTGCCGGAAATGGCACATTGTTGGGCAGGACGATTATTACTGGGTCTTTTAGGATACCCTTTGATGAAGCTAAAGAATAGGTCTTTCAATTAGAATACGTCAAAGTACCCTATATTGCCATAAAATATGCAAGATAGCGTAGAGAAAGTCGGTAAGATTGGGTGTAAACCAATGGTGAAGGGAAACCTTCAAGCCTGCAACCAAACAACTTCGTGGGGGCAACAGACCAACGCAATCATATTCTGTGCAGATACCTATTGCAGTGCAGAACCTGGGTGCCATGTTGCAGTTAGGTGATGTGTGTCAGGTATCCCTCAAACAATATCAAAGATTCGGTCATTCAAAATCGTAGATAAAGATTTAGAGTGACGTATGTCACGATAAATCTCTATCGGAGATTTAATACATGGCGGTCGGTTTTCCAAAGTTGTCGAGAAATGTTTGTCTGTGTGTCTGTCTGTCTGTCTGTCTGTCTGTCTGTCTGTCTGTCTGTGTGTATGTGCCGCTTCAACGCATACTGTGCGAAAACGGCCGAGCGGATTTCGCTCAAATTGTCACACGTGATTCGCCGGTACGGCGACAGATTATGGCACTGGTTTCGGGTTGCGCGTGTCACGTGCGCACGTGCCACGTGCCGTCAACTGGGGTCATGTCGAAATCAGTTGGCCAGGGCCACAGCATATACCACAGGTCGCACAAGTATGAAACTTTGTGGAAACACGTGCCCCATAGGGAACTGTGCTTTTGTGGTCGGAGGTCGCGTGCGCCGTACCGTGCGACCACCAGGCGAGTGCATCTGATTTGAGTTGGGCACCTCCAAGCCGAGAGCGCCGCACACTAGAACTATCAAATTTGGTGGACAGGTACCCCGTCACATGGGCTATCCGGCAATGTGCAATTTGTAGGGGTGGGCGAAGCGTAGCGCGTGCTATGCGCTCCGGTTCGAGCGACGCCTCCACTCCTGTTTAACATGGGGCTGCGACTTATGCGGACGAAAAACGCCACCGCCTTCATATTGGCGCCCGGCTCGGCTCACATCGTGGTGAACGAGGCATGTGTCACACCACGTGAAAGCCCACAGTGTTGGCTACCCATTGGGCACAATTTCGGTGCGATCGAGTCAGTGTGCTGCACGTGAGCGACACCGATGTGATGGGAGAACAGGTTGCACCGAAATCTTCTGTTGTCAATTGGTTTAACGTGTGAAACGTGGATTTTAAAGTCAGAATATGATCAATTTTCGTGTGCCGAATCGGCTCGGTTTCAACCGGCATAGCTCACAAACAAATGGGCCGATCGACACCAAACCGACACCACGGTGTGACAGAGACAATCTTCAAGCGTGGCAGTGCAAACATTTTTGCGGCAGGTGACACGTGCACCCGGAAGAGGGGTGTAAAGAAAAGGTGTCCGTTTTCATCGTTTTTCACGATTGGGTCTGGTGCTGGAAAATGGATGAAAGTGACGGTACGCCGTTGCTTGCATTATCCAGGTCCAGGTACCGGCTACACTTTTCCCATTGACTATCGGTACCTGCCGTGTGCCAGGGGTCAGCCATCGCGACGAGAGTGACAAGTGTCGTGACCCGCAAAACAGGCTCTGCTTTCCACCCCATCAGCGTCTCGGTTAGACAACATTTTGGATAAAACGTGATATGCACGCATAGCTTAAACGGTTGTGATTCATACGATACCTTTAAATTTTCCCAATCGAAGCAACTTTTCTTACAATCAAGGCTGCCCTGAAGCATTGCCAAACATCATTTCCCGCCTTCTCAACCGGCTCGTATAGACGAATCAGTGGGTTTCCTGGAGCGAACTTCATCGGTTGAAAATTATACAGGTCGCACGTGCTACCACGCCAGCCAATCTACCGTGGGAAGAATTTTATATAAGTGAATATAACTTATGGTGTATGCAGGGCAGTACAGCTGTGTTATTGCGTGTATGGAAATGAAGTTAAGAAAGGGCAGGGTTATGTCAGATCAAATCAGGTCTACTTTGGTAAGGCCATGCTAGTCTAGGGTAGGGTAGGTGGAGGACGACTATATAAAGTAACCAAATGCCCATTTTAAGCAAAATAAAGCAACACATCGTTCTGACATATGTATGGCATGACCATTCTTCCGAGACAGAGTATATATAAAGAGCCATCTTACGCACAGGATTTGTAGTACATGTTTTATGTATCAGGCCGTATACCAATATTAACGAAGTGTATTAATCATCACCCAAACTCTGGTATCGGTCCTATTTACATACGAACATAACAAGCAGGGTATGGAGGGTAGGGCAAAAGGGCAGGGTAGGTCAATGGAATGGGAAGGGTAGGATTAAATGAGGTCTGCTTGGGTTAGGTCAGGTCAGGTCATATTAGGTTAGGTTTGGTTTGGTTTGGTTAGGTTTGGTTAGATTATATTAGGCTTGGCTAGGTTTGGTTCGGTTTGCTTAGGTTAGGTTTGGTTTGGTTTGGTTTGGTTTGGTTTGGTTTGGTTTGGTTAGGTTAGGTTTGGTTAAGGTTTTATTTGGTTTGGTTAGAATTCGTTTAGGATTGGTTCGGTTTGATTAGGTTTGGTTAGGTTTGGTTAGGTTAGGATTGGTTCGGTTTGGTTAGGCTTGGTTAGGTTTGTTTAGGTTTGTTTATGTTATGTTAGGTTTGGTTATATTTGGTTGGGTTTGGATAGGTTTGGCTGGGTTTGGTTAGGTTTGGTTAGGTCTGGTTAGGTTTGGTTAGGTTTTGTTAGGTTAGGTTAGGTTAGGTTAGGTTAGGTTAGTGTATATTTGCCAATTTTGGGTGAACTCAGCTCAAACCGGATAGAGAGCGTAATGGCTTGGATCGATTTTGAACACACGAACATCTAGGTGTGAACGAACAACACACGAACATCTGGTGTGCATCTAGTTCAAAATCGTAGATAAAGATTTAGAGTGACGTAAGTCACGATAAATCTCTATCTGAGATTTAATACATGGCGGTCGGTTTTCTAAAGTTGTCGAGAAATGTTTGTCTGTGTGTGTGTGTGTATGTGCTGCTTCGACGTATGCTGTGCCAAAGCGACCGGGCGGATTTCGCTCAAATTTTCACACGTGATGCGCCGGTACGGGGGACAGACTATGGGGGTGGTTTCGGGTTGCGCGTGTCACGTGGGCACGTGCCACGTGCCGTCAACTGGGGTCATGTCGAGATCAGTTAGCCAGGGCCACAGCATATACCACAGGTCGCACGAATGTGAAACTTTGTGGAAACACGCTCTCCATAGGGAACTGCGTGCTTTTGTGGTCGGCGGTCGCGTGCGCCGTACTGTGCGACCGCGAGGCGCGTGCATCTGTTTTGAGTTGGACACATTCAAGCCGAGAGCGCCGCACACTAGAGCTATCAAATTTGGTAGACTGATAGCCCGTCATATGGGCTATCCGGCAATGTACAATTTGTAGGGGTGGGCGAAGCGTAGCGCGTGCCATGCGCTCATATTCGAGCAACACCTCCATTCCTGTTTAACATGGGGCTGCGACTTATCCCGACGAAAAACGCGACCGCCTTCATATTGGCGCCCGGCTCGGCTCACATCGCAGGGAATGAGGGATGTGTCACACTACGTGAAAGCCCACAGTGTTGGCTACCCATTGGGCACAATTTCGGTGCGATCGAGTCAATGTGCGGCACGTGAACGACACCGATGTGATAGGAGAACGGGTTGTGCCGAATCGGCTTAGGTTTGGTTAGGTTTAGTTAGGTTAGTTTAGGTTAGGCTTTGTTAGACTAAGCTAGGCTAGGCCAGGCTAGGTTAGGTTAGTGTAGATTTGCCAATTTTGGGTGAACTCAGTTCCAAGCCGATGCAGAGCGTAATGGCTTGAATCGATTTTGAACACACCAGCATGGTAGTGGGGTTGGTGTGCATCTAGTACCTAGCCTACTTCCCATGTCTTAGGGATGGCCATGTGTTGATTAAGGAATGAGACCTGGACTTGCAAATTACAGCGCATTAATTTCCTTTGGTACCAAGCATGGTTTCAAGTACCGATCCAGCGACGAATAAGGTGTCTGGCATTAAGGTAAGGGTTCTTGACAATAACCCAGATGATTCAGCTAATCTGCGTCCAATTTAAGATTGTACAATTGATGTCCACCTGGGTAAATATAAATGCAGCCAACGATGTTCTAATGGGTTCTCGTGAGACCCCGATTGCTGATTCCCTTCGGGAATGTGAAAGGACGATAACCAGTCTAGAAATCGTCCATCGTTAGCGGAAAGATGAAAGCACGATGCTTAGCGCCTTCAGGATGTAGCATTGATGAGATCCAATGGCAAACATACGTCCAACAACAAATATTGTTGCCAGCCGGGGATGCAAACAGTCGCTGGTTTCGTAGCTGCGCCCAAAGCTCACAAGGCGTGCCAGAAGGATATCCTAGCACACCTTGTGTAGTTCGAGCAGTGTGAGTCTCCTCACAAGTCAAATGCCCCGATGAAGTGGAATTGTTTTTTTTTAACGACGCGAGATAGCTACCAATACCTTCATGATATTATAACATTGCCGTAATTCGGCAAACGAATGAATTCAATACATGGTGAAGACTGACCTGAGGACACCGATGATCATTTCTGGGTCTTATATATATATATACATGTGTGTTTGTGAGTGTGTGTGTGTGTGTGTGTGTGTGTGTGTGTGTGTGTGTGTGTATATTGATCAGACCTTGTACAACACATACCTTGGACTAAAAATAAAGATTTATATTTATGTACGGCAAAAATGATCACTATTCATTCAACAAAGTGATTCATGCTATCCGGCAGGCCGACATGACAATCGATATCCACAACCTGAAGTGGTACCGAAATAGCATCCGTGCCACACTGACGGTAGGCTGACGAAGGAAACACGGGCCCGGTCGGTACCAGGTTCTGCATTATGAACGGCGTCATGCATGTCGAGTCGACTGGACACAGTAGCTCAAGGAAGCTATGTCGATCGGATCTGGATGCGGTGGTGGGAGCCTTGAGCTGCTCAGATGAATATGAGGGCTGCAGGAATGCAAGGCAGTACCTAACTATTCTCCGGGTATGCCCTGTATTCAAGTCATGCAACGGATTAGACAGCAATTACGTCGGAGAATGTATCTCCTTTTGATATATATCTCAATATACTCTGTCTTAGTTAGAAGACTATTAGAGCCATTAGCGAATCGTGTTGTAAATGTACCAAAAATTGATGATAGCTAAGAGCGAGTGCGGATCATGAGCGAGTCTATTCTCGTGCACATACCACAACAGTTCATCTGAGCGACCCAACCCGGATCGTACTGTCCGGCCGACGACCGTGATAACTGATAATTATTGTATCGTTTCAAGTCCGTTTTCCTGCACCCGGAATCAGGTCTGGTCTTTTAATTTCGAGTTTTAGCGCCTTTCACAGCCGCATTTTTATTGAAGTGCACAAATGTATTGGTTAATGAAATGTTTCATATCGGAACTTAGGCGGTGCCGGCCCAACTGCCACCGGTTAGTGGCCGGCCAGCCTGCCGCCGGTCACGTGGTTATGTAGACATGCCAGGTGGCCAGCGTGCTCCGAGACCAGGCGACTGCGTGGCCAGTGTCAGTCCGATGGAGGGTGTCTCGATAAACAGTTGACCAACTAATATTATATCTAACGATTTTCCTCCCTTCTTCCCTCACTCATCTCACTTTAATTCCAACCTCTCTCCTTGTACGCTAGCCATCAACAACATTTTCCTCATCTTTCCTCTTTCCCCTTCCCTTTCCCTTTCCCTTTCCCTTTCCCTTTCCCTTTCCCTTTCACTTTCCATTTCCCTTTCCATTTCCCTTCCCATCTCCCTTTGCATTTCCCTTTCCATTTCCCTTCCCACTTCCTTTTCCATTTCCGTTTCCATTTCCATTTCCATTTCCATTCCCATTCCCATTTCCATTTCCATTTCCATTTCCCTTTATCTTTCTATGTCTCTTTCTATTTCTATTTATATTTCTCTTTTTCTTTCTCTTTGTCTTTATTTGTCTCTTTTTCTTTCTCTTTCTCTTTCTCTTTCTCTTTATCTTCCTCTTTCTCTTTCTCTTTATCTTCCTCTTTCTCTTTCTCTTTCTCTTTCTCTTTCCCTTTATCTTTCTCTTTCTCTTTCTCTTTCTCTTTCTCTTTCTCATTATCTTTCTCTTTCTCTTTTTCTTCCTCTTTCTATTTCTCTTTCTCTTTCTCTTTCTATTTCTCTTTTTCTTCCTCTTTCTATTTCTCTTTCTCTTTCTCTTTCTACTTCTCTTTCTCTTTCTTTTTCTCGCCTTCTCTCTCTCTCTCTCTCTCTCTCTCTCTCTCTCTCTCTCTCTCTCTCTCTCTCTCTCTCTCTCTCTCTCTCTCTCTCTCTCTCTCTCTCTCTCTCTCTCTCTCTCTCTCTCTCTCTCTCTCTCTCTCTCTCTCTCTCTCTCTCTCTCTCTCTCTCTCTCTCTCTCTCTCTCTCTCTCTCTCTCCCTCACTCACTCACTCACTCACTCACTCACTCGCTCGCTCACTCAGTCACTCACTCGTCACTCAGTCACTCACTCAGTCACTGACTCAGTCACTCACTCAGTCACTCACTCAGTCACTCACTCAGTCACTCACTCAGTCACTCACTCAGTCACTCACTCAGTCACTCACTCAGTCACTCACTCAGTCACTCACTCAGTCACTCACTCAGTCACTCTCCCTCTCCCTCTCTCTCTCTCTCTCTCTCTCTCTCTCCCTCCCTCCCTCCCTCCCTAGCACCCTTTCTCCCTTTCTCACCCTCCCTTCCTTTCCTTGTCTCTCTCTCCTCCTCTAGTTACCTCAATATTGATCTCCCTTTATCTCTCTATTTCAGTTTGCATTCCGAATGAAGCTACTAAACGCCGCCAAATTGAACGGTAATAACACTCCATCTCTAGTCTCTGAGCTAAATAAAGCATGAGGGCGTGCTCTTGCCGTGCGGCCGGACGCTACGTAGGTACAAGGCGATGAGCGAATGTTGTCAGGTGGTACTTACACACACACACACACACACACACGCACACACACACACACACGATGGAGGAGACAGTGCCGTCGGAATCGGACGTGCAACGGAAGTAGCATTATTATGGAAAGCGCAGGTCGCGGCAAAAACACATTTGACGTGAGGTGGCTCTGCGGGCGGGACGGCGGTCCGACTGTGCGCGGTGCGAATAAGACATGTGATGTGAGGTGGCTCTGCGGGCGGGACGGCGGTCCGACTGTGCGCGGTGGCGAATAAGACATGTGACGTAAGGTGGCTCTGCCGGCGGGAAGGCGGTCCGACTGTGCGCGGTGGCGAGTAAGACATGTGACGTAAGGTGGCTCTGCCGGCGGGAAGGCGGTCCGACTGCGCGGTGGCGAATAAGACATGTGACGTAAGGTGGCTCTGCCGGCGGGAAGGCGGTCCGACTGTGCGCGGTGCGAATAAGACATGTGACGTAAGGTGGCTCTGCGGGCGGGAAGGCGGTCCGACTGTGCGCGGTGCGAATAAGACATGTGACGTGAGGTGGCTCTGCCGGGCGGAAAGGCGGTCCGACTGTGCGCGGTGGCGAATAAGACATGTGATGTGAGGTGGCTCTGCCGGCGGGAAGGCGGTCCGACTGTGCGCGGTGGCGAATAAGACATGTGATGTGAGGTGGCTCTGCCGGCGGGAAGGCGGTCCGACTGTGCGCGGTGGCGAATAAGACATGTGATGTGAGGTGGCTCTGCCGGCGGGAAGGCGGTCCGACTGTGCGCGGTGGCGAATAAGACATGTGATGTGGGAAGGTCCGATGTGGGGCGAATAAGACATGTGACGTGGCTCTGCCGGCGGGAAGGCGGTCCGACTGTGCGCGGTGGCGAATAAGACATGTGATGTGAGGTGGCTCTGCCGGCGGGAAGGCGGTCCGACTGTGCGCGGTGGCGAATAAGACATGTGATGTGAGGTGGCTCTGCCGGCGGGAAGGCGGTCCGACTGTGCGCGGTGGCGAATAAGACATGTGACGTGAGGTGGCTCTGCGGGCGGGAAGGCGGTCCGACTGTGCGCGGTGGCGAATAAGACATGTGATGTGAGGTGGCTCTGCCGGCGGGAAGGCCGGCGGGAAGGCCGACTGTGCGCGGTGGCGAATAAGACATGTGACGTAAGGTGGCTCTGCCGGCGGGAAGGCGGTCCGACTGTGCGCGGTGGCGAATAAGACATGTGATGTGAGGTGGCTCTGCCGGCGGGAAGGCGGTCCGACTGTGCGCGGTGGCGAATAAGACATGTGACGTAAGGTGGCTCTGCCGGCGGGAAGGCGGTCCGACTGTGCGCGGTGGCGAATAAGACATGTGATGTGAGGTGGCTCTGCCGGCGGGAAGGCCGGCGGGAAGGCCGACTGTGCGCGGTGGCGAATAAGAGGACAGAAGGCAGTGCACAAAGTCGAGACTAAAACGTGACTGCGTAAATGAGACAGGATCCACGAAGCGGGCAGATGGGCTAAATTGAGATGCATAGTCGAGTACGGTGCGGAGAGCACTCTATTCGTGACGCGATAGTCGGGCAGCCACTCGGATACCAGCAAGGACTGCCGTGTCGACCCGTTATCGTGTTCTGCCGGCCAGACTGCTCGTGTCGGGTTCAATGTCGGCCATCACTACCGACTGTGACGTCACTGGCAAGGTCGATTGCCACTCAGTGGCGAAATGAGCCCGGATCTGGGCCATAAGCGAATCCCACCGAACGAACAAAACTCGGAAGACCTTTGCAGCAATATGCAGCGCTGCAGATGGGCTGGTTCCTTGCGGCTGTGTAAGCTCTCGGAAGCGAAAAGCACGAATATGGCTAAGACGTGAACGTCGGTGGTCATCAAAGCAGGTCCGACACTAATCAACTGCGGGAATCACACGACCTTTCGACTTCAATTAAAGGGAAGATGATCGTCACCGAACTATACTCGAGCATGAAATGATAATGTGGTCTTGGTTTGGCTACTTCGTCGATGTTTAATTCTGGAAGGGGGAGGGGCAGTATTTTTCCAAATAACATCAGACCTTGTGCCGGCAGCTCTTTTTCCAATGGAAGTTCCACCAGAAGGCCACCACTAAAGTGGATCCAGGGTGTTAGCAAGGAAGGGTGAGCTTGTGATGGGTGCCGGTGTTGTCTGGATTGATAAAGCATTGCCAAACTTTTGCCAAAAATTGCAAAACAGAAAAAACAAAAACAATATATACACCCCGCAAGGTAGCGTCCAAGTCGCCGAAGGTGTGATACCATCGGCTCTAAAAGGGGCGCCACCCGGGCCCTGGAGTGGGGAGCGCCCCTTCCCCTCACCCTGGATCCGTCATCCCTGGCCACTATCGTCATCTGCCCACAGAACATGACAAGACATACACCCTTCCCCACCTCAGAACCCGCCCGCCCGGGAGTGACAACCCTGCACACGCGTCCTCGTCATTAACGCCGCCGCCACCACACACCGCAAACACAGCCCCCACGTCGTCCGGCACGCAGCCGATGCTCGCGCTGCCGGCCGGACGGCGCCGCTTCAATCGCCGCGCCGCACACGAAATTGGGTCGACACGCCGCCATTCGGAACGGCCAAATTTCCAGCCGTAGTCGACGCACAATGAGCGTTCGCATTTGTTGTTCGCGGCGCACGGCTGGTTTATGGAGCGGAACGATTTTGCGGAGCAGCGGGACGCGGCGGACCCTTCTGCCTGCCGACAGAGCCGGCATCGCGATGGCCTTGCCACCGTCACCAGTCGATAGCCGGGCTCTCAGTGTGATGCGGGTGGGGCCGCCGTGGCAGTCGCCGTTCGCTGCTCGATCTGTCGTCGGGGTTCACGTCATGCTACGTGACGGTGATTTGACAGGATAGACGCCGGGCCGGGGCGCGAGCGAAGCGATTTGTTCGGTGTGTGGTCGAGATGGGCAGTGCTTCAACGGTCGTGTGCATGCCGTGTCAGGCTTGGCGGATCAATTTCGCATGTGGGAATGTTACAGCAAGCCTCAAAAGGAGCCCTTCTTCCCACACCAGGCGGTGACTTGTTTTACACAATTTGTGACATCTGTTTTAGTCCACGAAACCATGACCCAAGCATTGCCATTCTCACGAGCGTCAGAGGAGGCTTGCCGCACTGCGGCTCACTTCAGACAGTGAGGAATGCACCCGCATACCGCTGGCTGTAACTCAGAATAATATCCGCTCCAGGTTCATTTATATACTGTTCGGTGGGTTTCAATTAGCATAGAACTTCACATGCAGGGTGGCACTTCGCAGGAACAGGTCAACGTGGCACCTATGCCGAAAGTAAATAGAAAATGACTGGGAAATTGAGGTGTTTGGGGTGAACTTGTCTTACGAGTGGAAATTACTTGCGGCCGCCACCGGTGTTCCTACGCATTTGACGGCGGCCAAGCGCAGCCTCGTCCGTGCCGTGAGCACCTCCATCGTGGTGGTGCTCACGGAACGTCCGTGCCGTGAGCACCTCCATCGTGGTAGTGCTCACGGAACGTCCGTGCCGTGGGCACCTCCATCGTGGTGGTGCTCACGGAACGTCCGTGCCGTGAGCACCTCCATCGTGGTGGTGCTCACGGAACAATGCGACGTTCCCAGGCAACGGTAATCTATGATAAAGCTGTGGAACTCCCAGTCGTGGAAATTGTTCTCCTGGTGTGAACGGTAGCCCTTCGCGGCGGAAATTTGCCCGCCGTGTATCACCACATACTTTGTCGTCGCTGTCACCGTTGTCAAAAGAGTAGCTCGGAAGAAGAAGATTGCCATCGTGGGTCTCCCCGGCATACAGGCTTCCCTATGTTATGCATGTTTCTCTCAAATGCTATGCTGTCTCCAGAACTTGCTCTTTTCTCCCTATCTCTGTCTCTGTCTCTGTCTCTGTCTCTGTCTCTATCTCTGTCTCTGTTTTTCTCTCTCTCTATCCAGTGCTCCTCCCAGCCTGGTAACGATACTCAGATCGGCTTTGGAGCGGTTCGTCAACGCCGCTTCGATGCTTTGTCGCTGTAAAACGTTTCAAAGACATCCACGAGTGAATGTGCTGCACTTCACCACCACCTTTGTGCATTGATCGGTACCCACTCTGAACGACCGTCTTCCACTTTGGCGAGTTGAGGTTGTCGTCCAGCTCGAAGCCGTTGAGGGACTTGCTATCGGGCGTGGTGGGCGTCCTCCAGCCATCTTCAGCTCGCAGGTACGTGGTGATAGACGAGTCGGACGTCCGCCGGTTCAGATCTGCCGGCGATCACGTCACGTCCCATTGTCAATACGTATGGGACGTACGTTCCCGTGCGTACGTTCAGACCAGTCTTAATAAGAAAGCACCACGTTGGATGCTATTGGTTAGGGCAACGTACATACGAACATCAACGTACGCACCCAGATGTTCGACATATTTAGGCATGCACACATTCTTCGGCAACCGCTCTCTCTCTCCCTCTCTCTCTCTCTCTCTCTCTCTCTCTCTCTCTCTCTCTCTCTCTCTCTCTCTCTCTCTCTCTCTCTCTCTCTCTCTCTCTCTGTCTCTGTCTCTGTCTCTGTCTCTGTCTCTGTCTCTGTCTCTGTCTCTGTCTCTGTCTCTGTCTCTGTCTCTGTCTCTGTCTGTCTCTGTCTCTGTCTCTGTCTCTGTCTCTGTCTCTGTCTCTGTCTCTGTCTCTGTCTCTGTCTCTGTCTCTGTCTCTGTCTCTGTCTCTGTCTCTGTCTCTGTCTCTGTCTCTGTCTCTGTCTCTGTCTCTGTCTCTGTCTCTGTCTCTCTGTCTCTGTCTCTGTCTCTGTCTCTGTCTCTGTCTCTGTCTCTGTCTCTGTCTCTGTCTCTGTCTCTGTCTCTGTCTCTGTCTCTGTCTCTGTCTCTGTCTCTGTCTCTGTCTCTGTCTCTGTCTCTGTCTCTGTCTCTGTCTCTGTCTCTCTGTCTCTGTCTCTGTCTCTGTCTCTGTCTCTGTCTCTGTCTCTGTCTCTGTCTCTGTCTCTGTCTCTGTCTCTGTCTCTGTCTCTGTCTCTGTCTCTGTCTCTGTCTCCGTCTCCGTATCCGTATCTGTCTCTGTCTCTGTCTCCGTATCTGTATCCGTATCCGTCTCCGTATCCGTATCCGTATCCGTATCCGTATCCGTATCCGTATCCGTATCCGCATCCGCATCCGCATCCGCATCCGCATCCGCATCCGCATCCGCATCCGCATCCCATCCGCATCCGCATCCGCATCCGCATCTGTCTCCGTCTCTGTCTCCGTCTCTGTCTCTGTCTCTGTCTCTGTCTCTGTCTCTGTCTCTGTCTCTGTCACTGTCACTGTCACTGTCACTGTCACTGTCACTGTCACTGTCACTGTCACTGTCACTGTCACTGTCACTGTCTCTGTCTCTGTCTCTGTCTCTGTCTCTGTCTCTGTCTCTCTCTCTCTCTCTCTCTCTCTCTCTCTCTCTCTCTCTCTCTCTCTCTCTCTCTCTCTCTCTCTCTCTCTCTCTCTCTCTCTCTCTCTCTCTCTCTCTCTCTATCTCTCTATCTCTCTATCTCTCTATCTCTCTATCTGTCTATCTGTCTATCTGTCTATCTGTCTATCTGTCTATCTGTCTATCTGTCTATCTGTCTATCTATCTATCTATATATCTATATATATCTACATATCTATATATCTATCCATCTATCTATCTATCTATCAATCTATATATATATATCTATCTATCTATCTATATATCTATCTATCTATCTATCTATCTATCTATCTATCTATCTATATACATATGTATCTATGTATATATATATATATATATATATATATATCACTCGTATTTTAAGGTGATGTTACCTTAATCAGCCTTTTGGCTCGCCCGGATAATTATTTACTTAACCTCTGCCTTGGTCGGGCGCAATGCATAGTGATTGAGCCATATAATCGGTCCGCGAGAAGTAGCTGTCCGAACTGTGACCCGAGTCATGTGAGCAACCAACTGTCATATTTATTACAGCCAAGACATGTTATCAATACCAGATGATATGCGGTCATAAGTATCTGCATTGTCTTCCGTGTATTGCTTCACCACATCTAACATAATGCATCTAAGCACAGAAAGAACTCTTTTTCTCTTCAGGCCAAAGATAAAAAGAGGAAAAGCCGAACAAAGCTTTACCGGATCTATACAAAGTGGCTCCAACAAGCGCGTTCATTTCCACATTCATTTATTTTCTAGCTAACTTTCTACCTCATTTTGTGTCGATGATGCTCGTATTTATGTGCAATATTCTCATTGCATGGTCATCGAAGTTCCGAATCATTGCTCGAGTTAGCTTTAGTGACACAAGCAGATCACTGAAAGGCGCATAACTGCAGATACGCCACTGGCTTTTCGGGTCCGGTTCGGCCGACGAAAAGCTCGTGGAGCTGAATTTCGCTGTCGAATCTCAATCGACCATCGCATCAATTATGTCAATTTACTCACTGCTTCGTTTGAGGAACTGGTTGGCGACCTGGTAGTGTTTGATGAGCAGGTTCACGCTGTTCCCCGTGTTCTTCAGCACGTTCACCGCCTCGTCATGGCTCGCTTTTAACAGCGAGACTCCGTCCACTGAAACGTGGCGCGGTCGGTGAGAATCCCGAAATGCATCGTGGCGACTGATCGAATGATCCTCTGAAACACGGCGTGGCCGGTGAGAACCACTGAACGGAAATGTAGTTGCTGATTGAAGGATCCACTGAAATGCAGCGCGACCAGTGAACACAAAATCGACAGAAAGACAGCATGACCAGTGATTGGACTCTTGGTTGGTCAGTACAAGCCCACCGGCGCGCCGGTGGCGGTGGCGGTGGCGGCGGTGGCGTCACTGCCTTCAGCTTCCAGGTGGGATCCAACCGCAGGGGCGCAGACACGATTACTTCGTTCGCCTCAGTGGAGTAGGCGGTGATGGTCCCCTATCCAAGGTGGGTTGAAACCCAGGGACCCCAACGGTGGTGTGTCCTTGTCCACTGGTACTGCGGGCGCACCAGGGACCCAGAGGTGGCCCGTCCTTGCCCACTGGTACTGCGGGCGCACCAGGGACCCAGCGGTGGCGCGCCCTTGCCCACTGGTACTGCGGGCGCACCAGGGACCCAGAGGTGGCGCGTCCTTGCCCACTGGTACTGCGGGCACACCAGGGACCTAGCGGTGGCCCGTCCTTGCCCACTGGTACTGCGGGCACACCAGGGACCCAGCGGTGGCGCGTCCTTGCCCACTGGTACTGCGGGCGCACCAGGGACCCAGAGGTGGCCCGTCCTTGCCCACTGGTACTGCGGGCACACAGGGACCCAGCGGTGGCGCGTCCTTGCCCACTGGTACTGCGGGCAACCAGGGACCAGGGCCGTCCTTGCCCACTGGTACTGCGGGCACACCAGGGACCCAGCGGTGGCGCGTCCTTGCCCACTGGTACTGCGGGCACACCAGGGACCCAGCGGTGGCGCGTCCTTGCCCACTGGTACTGCGGGCGCACCAGGGACCCAGAGGTGGCGCGTCCTTGCCCACTGGTACTGCGGGCACACCAGGGACCCAGCGGTGGCGCGTCCTTGCCCACTGGTACTGCGGGCACACCAGGGACCCAGAGGTGGCGCGTCCTTGCCCACTGGTACTGCGGGCACACCAGGGACCAGAGGTGGCCGTCGCCCACTGGACCCAGGGACCCAGAGGTGGCGCGTCCTTGCCCACTGGTACTGCGGGCACACCAGGGACCCAGCGGTGGCGCGTCCTTGCCCACTGGTACTGCGGGCACACCAGGGACCCAGCGGTGGCGCGTCCTTGCCCACTGGTACTGCGGGCGCACCAGGGACCCAGCGGTGGCGCGTCCTTGCCCACTGGTACTGCGGGCGCACCAGGGACCCAGCGGTGGCCCGTCCTTGCCCACTGGTACTGCGGGCACACCAGGGACCCAGCGGTGGCGCGTCCTTGCCCACTGGTACTGCGGGCACACCAGGGACCCAGAGGTGGCCCGTCCTTGCCCACTGGTACTGCGGGCACACCAGGGACCCAGCGGTGGCGCGTCCTTGCCCACTGGTACTGCGGGCGCACCAGGGACCCAGCGGTGGCCCGTCCTTGCCCACTGGTACTGCGGGCGCACCAGGGACCCAGCGGTGGCCCGTCCTTGTCCACTGGTACTGCGGGCACACCAGGGACCCAGAGGTGGCCCGTCCTTGCCCACTGGCGGGACACCAGGGACCCAGAGGTGGCCCGTCCTTGCCCACTGGTACTGCGGGCACACCAGGGACCCAGCGGTGGCCCGTCCTTGCCCACTGGTACTGCGGGCACACCAGGGACCCAGAGGTGGCCCGTCCTTGCCCACTGGTACTGCGGGCACACCAGGGACCCAGCGGTGGCCCGTCCTTGCCCACTGGTACTGCGGGCACACCAGGGACCCAGAGGTGGCCCGTCCTTGCCCACTGGCGGGCACACAGGGACCAGAGGTGGCCCGTCCTTGCCCACTGGTACTGCGGGCACACCAGGGACCCAGAGGTGGCCGTCCTTGCCCACTGGTACTGCGGGCACACCAGGGACCCAGCGGTGGCGCGTCCTTGCCCACTGGTACTGCGGGCACACCAGGGACAGAGGTGGCCCGTCCTTGCCCACTGGTACTGCGGGCGCACCAGGGACCCAGCGGTGGCCCGTCCTTGCCCATGGCTGCGGCACACCAGGGACAGAGGTGGCCCGTCCTTGCCCACTGGCGGGCACACCAGGGACCCAGAGGTGGCCCGTCCTTACCCACTGGTACTGCGGGCACACCAGGGACCCAGAGGTGGCCCGTCCTTGCCCACTGGTACTGCGGGCACACCAGGGACCCAGCGGTGGCGCGTCCTTGCCCACTGGTACTGCGGGCACACCAGGGACCCAGAGGTGGCCCGTCCTTGCCCACTGGTACTGCGGGCGCACCAGGGACCCAGCGGTGGCGCGTCCTTGCCCACTGGTACTGCGGGCACACCAGGGACCCAGCGGTGGCCCGTCCTTGCCCACTGGTACTGCGGGCACACCAGGGACCCAGCGGTGGCCCGTCCTTGCCCACTGGTACTGCGGGCACACCAGGGACCCAGCGGTGGCCCGTCCTTGCCCACTGGTACTGCGGGCACACCAGGGACCCAGAGGTGGCCCGTCCTTGCCCACTGGTACTGCGGGCACACCAGGGACCCAGCGGTGGCGCGTCCTTGCCCACTGGCGGGCGCACCAGGGACCCAGAGGTGGCCCGTCCTTGCCCACTGGTACTGCGGGCGCACCAGGGACCCAGCGGTGGCGCGTCCTTGCCCACTGGTACTGCGGGCGCACCAGGGACCCAGCGGTGGCCCGTCCTTGCCCACTGGCGGGCGCTGGCATCGGCAATGGGAGAGCGGGCCATGTGCTGTCGAACGGTACATCAGGACGCGTTCATTCTAACCCGGCCTTGCGAAGATAAGGGAGCTTGGCTATGATTAATTGGAGCATGTCGTGTCCGCAGGCTCCTAAATGATTAATCCCGTTAGGATGGTTGCCGCCGCTCGGAGAGTGAAAGGCATTGGCGCGTCCCGGATGTCGTGTACGCCAGTTGGCTGATGGATAAATAGTTCTCGATTGTTGTGCATCCGATGAAAAGTTCTCATTCTCCATGCAAATGACCGGAATGAAATTACCATTATTCATCTCGGCGCGATGCATCGACACGGCAGCTCGAACGGGTCATTCTTAAGCTAAGCAATACCTAGTAGCTTATATTGGTACCACTTGGTAAGTTGATATAGATGAACGGCCATCAACAAAGCACCGAAGTGCTACCCACTCATCATACATTATTCGCCTTAAATTCAAACGGGTGGAATGTTCTTGCGCTTCAATTTTGTTCGAAGACTGAGCAGAGTATTCGCTGAATAACGTCATGTGATCATGATGAAGAAGGCAGAGCCTGCTGCGTGGTGGCTTAGCGCCTTTCCCAATAGGGCAATTGCAGCTCGGCCGTAGTTTTCAACACCGAAAACTCACCGAAACGGCCCGAGTTGCCGAGACGGCCGGGTGGGGGGCTGAACTGCCAGCACATCTGAATATACTAATCACGTGCATGGCATCATGAGGTAATATGCATGTGTCATCGTGACAGGAAACTTCATGATCGATGAGGAAGCTGGATCGTGTTTAGAAGTGATGAACACATTGATAATTAAGTGAACAAATTAATTAATGTGCACCCAACTCAAGATCCCTTGATCTGTTCATCCGTCAAAACTATCGGGAAAACCCGGGAAGTGTCACAAACTGTTCCGCACGACATTAGCACAGTGCCTCCTGGTCCTGCCACCGATACTTGTGCCAAAACTGATTGATATTTGCACTGTGTTCTTCTTTCCATGGATGTACATGGCATGACTTTGCAATGCGAATCTCAGGACTGACCTGGTATGGTTCTGAAACCGTGCCGGACGTGCCATGGCTTAATCATGTTGCTGCTAAAGCGATTGTGACAATCATTGATATATCTCTGTATATTTCAGCGTTCTGCGATGTGTTAGTAATTTGGCTAGCACTTACACCAGCTTTAAGCTGAATATCAAACTTTGAAGCAAACACCTTGCAATCTTTTAGCGGTTAGCTTATCAGTGATGCATTCCTTTGTAGCCTTCACCCTTCGTACGCTGAAACTTGCGTCGCTAAACGTAATGTTTCTATAACCGTGAAAATTACCTGGAATGTAGGGAAATGAGCCCACTCGGGAGTGATTATGATGACCACAGCGACACCACTTTGCTACCTTTATGCACACCCAAAACATGCGGCAGGTATGCTAAAACCTTGGAATTCTACCTGCAGCCAACCAAAAGCTATCTTGTCGAGGTCATCAGACGCCCCTCCCTCAGAAAGTCCTGCGCTAACAGTGTTGGAATGCACCGGGGGCGACCCTTTATATCATCAGAATCGGTCAGTATCAGATATGTCTGATTATAAGGTTCATGCACGTGTGTACCTGGCGATAACACCAGGCTATTTTCCACTCTTTTGTTCAGCTTCTGCCTAACTATGTTGGTCAATGTTGAGACACAAAACACTACCCAGTCTACAAGGGTGATATCCAAAACACTACCCAGTCTACAAGGGTGATATCCAAAACACTACCCAGTCTACAAGGGTGATATCCAAAACACTACCCAGTCTACAAGGGTGATATCCAAAACAAGGTTGCATTGAAGGAGGAACTCGTTGGATTGTCACTCAACTGGCTCGGAAGACCAGCCTCACAGGTGGAGCGGCCCGCTCCCGGAGATGATACTCAATGATTGCACACCACTCCACCGGTTTCTGAGCTGGCAATTCAGCGCCAGTCTAAGCGCCCACGCGCCGGGCGTCGCCCACCTTTGAGGATGGCGTCGCCGATGAACAGCTGGCCGCTCTTTTCGGCCGGCTGGCCGCGCATCATGCGCGAGATCAGCACGGGCAGGTGGTGCTCGCGTCCCCCCTTGATGCTGATGCCCAGTCCGCCGCCGGCGCCCTTCTTCAGGTGCACCACACGAGTCTGCACAAGGAGGCGCGGGTCAAGTCAAGGCGGGCGCCAATGAGGTCCGGCCGACACTGGCTGGGCGCTTCAGCTGCACACGGCGGCCGGTCGGCAGAGTCCGGTCAGAGACGTTCAGGGGCCATGCAGGCGTGTGAATGCGAGTTCTGGTGACCAAGTTCGGCCGGATCGGATGAGACAATCAATTACCTGCTCGGCAAAGGCACATGGGTTCGGCGATATTGTCAACCTATGTCAGCTCTCACTCCTTCAACTCCAGATCTGACCACCACAGCATAATTCTGCTTAACGCGAAGCTAATTCAAGGTTAACCTTGTTTTGTTTTCAGCCTTTGGCGACGCCTAAGCCCGGGTCAGTGCGACTACGGACGTCTACGAAGCTACAACGTGTTGCGTGCTTGTCTGTTCCGAGGAAATGTGCATCTGTTTTCACCTCGTCTCACTCTTTGGGCTGAATGACACCAGACTGACAACGGGCTAAGCACAAAGGCGACCTGACGCTGAACAAACGTCGCGTGAGGCACGATCCTCTCCGCATCGGGTTAGGTTAGGTGCTGGACTGTGTCTCTGGCTGTGCAATGGCAGAGTGGCTGCGGAGTCAGGCCGGACGATCTCAGCTGGAATTTCTACTTGCCTTGTTCACTTGAGACTGCCTGAAACCGCGGAAACTTTGTCAAGCTGTCTGAAATATTGACATATGTTCTGCCAGTGGAGCCGATTCCGGGTTCTATACCGCAGGGCATGTGCTGTGGCTGTCACTCCAGTGTTACGTTCCCGGAAGGTAATTGGCACTGGCACTTTTGGTGTGCCCGAGATCATTTATGGTCGACCTGGGATCCAAGCGCTCGAAATGGAATCGACGATAGAATAAAGGCACCAATGTTTACCCCTATTCAGGTCAGGTCAGGTCTGAGCTGCAATATTGGCCGGATGTGGTCGTCTATTCAATGCATTATTTATGGGATTTCCATTAGCTTCACCAGGTCTGACAGGTCAGGTCTGAGCTGCAATATTCGTGAGTGTTTATTCAGGTCAGGTCAGTCTAAATATTTTATAAGTTTTTTAGGTAGTTTGAGTGCAATATTGTTAGGATGTGGTCGTCTATTCATACGTTATTTGGATAGCTGGAGTTCCTAGCGTATTTATGCGACGGATATTCGGGGAGAGTTGCACAAGAAAACAAGATTTAGCATGCTACTGGGCTTCCGGTAATATTTGGAGCGACCTAAAGTTAAACTACCTCTTGTTGCTTCTCGTCTCCCCACCACCAAGCACAAGCATGCATACTGAAAGTTGGGTTCACTACGTTGGTGAAATGAGTCGATTTAGGGCCAGATGGCTTGAGTTAGAACCGCGCCAATTGGATTTCCAGCTTTGCTGGAACCGTTTGTGATTAGCAAGGTATAACCACAGTGTGATAGAGTAATGCTTGTTTTTTGTGGGGAGGGGGATTTTATCTTGTCCACTCGTATCCATGCAGCAGCGAAGTAACGCTGGACTCGACATTCCCTGCGATTACATCCATATATTTATCGCTTGTTAAACCACTTCGGACTCGGTGCCTTCGCACCGGAAACCGAGCCCCGTTGGCGGGCCGACGGTGTGCACGAGGCGTGCAGGTGACGGTGCCGTCAATAGTTTGCTCAGCAGTGCCGTTGGCCGGCCGACGCCGGCCACGGACACTTTCCGTCCATGTATCCCATGTGGCCCATGTGACCGGTGCTCATTCTGGGATCTCACCGGCCGAGCGTCGGCAACCGCCTTCCTCTCCCTGAAGTGCAAGCTGCTGCATTAGCTATCGCGTGACTGTGACGCCCCACCGACTATTGTATGCTCATTGTCTGCACTGAGGGGTGGTGCCCGGCTCTGGGGGGGGTCACACGGCAGCGCCGCTCGAAGGCCCAGCCTGGGAGCCGATGCTACTGTCGACGCCGTTCGACTGGGGTTGCCAGGTTTCAAACTGGCTTTTTCGCCAGATTCATATCGATATATCGCCTGTTTTCGCCAAATATATGGCGAATGCTCCGGAATAGTGTGGCTCCTAAAAAGCTCTCACGAACAGCAGTATTTTCGTCTCCTATAGATCACCACTAAGACAAAAAAGTAGAATTCCTTGGGTGTTGACCGATATGAAAGCCCAACAAAATCACAGAACGGAAATTGCCGTCTCTTAGGGAACTCCACCGATGTCCATAGGCTAGTCGGTTTGGAGACGGCCCTTTGTGAGAGGGCCCTCTGAGAATGTGGAGGGTTCTGAGGAGCTTAGAGAATGCCCTCTAAGCCGGGAGAGGAGCTATCTGAATTTTTAGAGTGCCTCTTGAAGTAGGAGAGGAGTTAGTCCTCTGAGGATGAAGAGGCTCCTTTGAGTCAAAAGAGGGCCTTCTGAAGCATAAATGGTTCCCCGAGCCGGGAGAGGGACATCTGAATGTGGAGAGAGCCCCATGGGCTATGAAAGGGCTCTCCGAGATGCAAGAACTTCCTCAGAGCTCGTTTAGAAAGGGGCCCTCTGAGTTGAGACCTGTTAGAGGAACCATCTGAGCTGTTAGATGATGCCCTGATATTTTATTGGATCGGGACTAAGGGCGCACTCGTCACTCGAGTTTCTTCAGCTCGCTCTTTTTGGTGGACCGTGCGCCCAAAAACAGGTCCTTCTTTTGTTTCCTCACAGTCGCCCACACTTGACTGTCGCCTGTGTGGGACCGATCCTCCACATCCACAGCGAAATCGTCATCCCTGATATCAGCGCGTATTTCGCCAAGTTTTCGCCAGCTTACTGATATCGGCACGGCACATCCCACCGCAGGTTCCAAGAAAGCGTGCGCATAAGTTTCGACGAATAAATCACACAAATTGCTCGTAAATCCCACACTTTAATCCGGGACCGGGCGTCGGTCTTAAAAAGGACGCAGCCCTCGGTTTTCTGTGATTAATTCCCGTACCGTTTGAGTCAGCCATACCAAAACCTTTCCGTGATTGCTACCAAATCAATTATACACATCCTGACAGCAAAACCACTTCCATGCCAAGTCAGGTCATGTAGATATAACGTCATAAGTTAAGCCTTACGTGCACGTTTTCGCCTCTTCGGGCGGTGGCGCGAACATGCTTCGTTCTTTTATAATATTCGCGAATAAAATGCATGGATTATTCGGGCTTACGTGGGAAACGGTAACGAATAAGATATACAATCGGGTCACGACAGCATTAGATGCCATGCTAGGTGACATACATGTTGGCAATTGGGCATGGTTTGTGTGTGTTGATGGGTAATGGAAATTATGGTTGCCGCTGAGCTTTCCAATCGTTCAAACCAGACAAGTAAATCCATTAGCCTCTTAGCAAGGTTCACCATATGCAACGTGAGGTCATATCATGTCATAGATATGTACATACCAAAACAAAATGAAATACGACATTGTCGGTGGAAGATCGTTCAGTAACCCCATTCATGATTCGTCAAAATTGTCACCATTTATGTGACCTAGCATGACTTCTAATTCTGACGTGGCACGATTATATATCTTCTTACAGGCGGTGTCCTACGAAAATCCAAATAACGTATGCACTACATTCCCAAATATTAATAAAGAACGAAGCATGTTCGCGCCACCGCTCGAACAGGCCAACAATATGCATGGTTCACTTTAGTATGACATCATACTTTTGTGACCTGACCCAGCATGGAAGTAGTGTTGGTGTCAGGATGTGACACATTGATTTGTTGACATGCACTGGAGGTTTGGCTGGGCTGGCTCCCCGTTGCCCCCCCTCCCCCCCCAGGCGGTCGTGGGTACGAAAACACGCGAGGCGGTGACGGCTTAATTGCATGCCGACTGCTTTCATTACGGCAGTTGTTCTCTTTATGTCCGTTTGTTCGTGTCAATCATTGTCGGTGATCCCGCGTTTTAATCAGTCGGCGTAAATGGCGTGAGAAAGTGACGCTCGCGCCGCATGCGCAAATATGGCAGCACCCTGCAGCGCAAATAGATGAGGTTCAGCAACAATATATTACTTTGAATAGACAGTCTTTGAGTGTCATCGATTTAAATCAGTGTCCTGTTGCATTATAAAGTGCAGGAGCAGAAGTACAAAGCATGTCAAAGAATCAGTATTAATAGTGTTCTCAAACATCAACAGTGTTTATTAACCAGCTGTTCTTTTATTCTCCAGTCGCAAAATTCCGACGCCAGGCCGTCGCGGGAATTGTCATGCTGGCAATTTGTTTTCGCTAAGTCTGCTGGAGCCCTGCGTCGGACCGCTGTGATGGTCTGATCATGGAGTTGTTTTGAGTGTTCTTTCAGATAGCCAGGAATGCGAGTCGTGCGCCTGGTGGACTGAGTATGGAGTTGTTTTGAGTGTTCTTTCAGACAGCCAGGAATGCGAGTCATGCGCCTGTGTGCCACCCTTTGCCTGTTGATAAAGTCCAGTTAGCATAGAACAGTCACAGCAAACACTTTTCAGCCACGTTATCGCAGCAGTCGAAGTCCTCAAGAACGGTCACCCGAGCAGCAGTAGCTGCCCGGGTGATAGTTCTGGAGGAGCCCCCCCCCCCCGAACTCGGCTTCGGTAAAATACACTCGTAGTCATGCATCCTAAAGCATGGTCACACATGATTTGCACTTGACATCGTCTAGCTATGTGTTCTGGGTACCTTACATAACAGTTATGAATAGTGGAAATATTCAAGTTTAAAGTCGTCGATGCATCCTAAAGCTCAACTAAACAACAAACGAATCACGTGCGAAGGTCAGTGACTCTATGTTAACATTAAGTATTGACTTACTTCTCGTATTTCTCGTGGACACAACAAAAGTCCCAGTGGCAGTTTGGTTTCGAGCTGGTCTGTTTCTGTTCATAACAAAAATATATTATTGAGCCTATCATTCGACCTCATTGAAGCATCTATAGCCTTTCAGACATCCACGAAACTAGCTAGATGATTCAGATGTTCTTCCCAGTTCACAAACTCGAGTACATAGGCGACATTTAGCGATCTTGACTGGCGTTCATTACAATAGTGAGGTATCATCTCATGGGAGTCTCGAACACCAAGCCAACCCTTTTTAACCTATTTCGGAATCCTTCCGTTTGGAGTCGCGTCTCGACTTTCCTTTAAACAATCGCGACATATAATATCGCATCTGTCTATACCATAATTTTGCACTCCGTGAGATTGCCGTTAGGGGATTCTCCCAATTGTAGAAAAACGTTCTCCAATCATGGGCGGTGGGGAACACGGGAACGCGTGCCCAGAACCTCGTGAAGTTTAGCACTACGTCTACAGCGTTGCATATTAAAAGTCAGCCTAAAAGCCCTCTCGTCCTCTCTGTCCAAAATTCGTGGCGATATCCATGACTCGAATCCATTGTAGGAAAAGTCCCGTAGGATCGTAACTGCGAACTGGCGTGGGTCAATGTAATCTAACAACGAGGTCACATCTTTTCTATAGCAGTAGTTTGAGTTACCTATACCAACACAATAGTCTGAGTGAAGGTTCCCGATGCAATTTTGTATTTCTATGAAGAAGTGATATCTCCAATTGGGTAATGACTTTCGTGACTTTGGAGGATGGGTAACGCATGCACCGCGGCACGCAAAAATAAATACTGTGAAAAGCTTAGCACCTCTTCACATCTAATTTATGCAACTTTCCCTGGAAGTACTCAAGCGCAGCCAGGGAATTTCATGCGACGAGGAACCGGCCCTGTACTTGTTCTCATTGCATTGCATTATGCAAAAGGAAGGCTCATGATAAGCCTACGGGAATGCATTAAGTGAAGTGAGTCCTAAGTCCGTACTGTGAAGTGAGTCCTAAGTCCGTACTGTGAAGTGAGTCCTAAGTCCGTACTGTGAAGTGAGTCCTAAGTCCGTACTCGATGATGGACCTGCCAGCTTTCGCGTAATCCCGAACTAATTTCTGGGTCGACCGGCCTACATAGGACTTGCATAGATATGAGGTTCATAATACCACCGTAATTGCTCTAATACCGCGTGATAGACTGCACTTCGCATGGCCCGACACACAAGACGTGACCTGTGTGTGACTCAGCCTCGGTTGTGGATCCGGCGGGGTCAAGCACCTACCGTGATCCCCGCCGGCACGCTCTCCACCATTTCACCAGCTCACCTGAGAGTCGACTTCGTTATCCTCGTCGTCGTCCAGCTCCTTCTGCAAGGTGATGGAGTCGATGTTGAGCGTCAGCTTCATCGGCCACGGCGGCGCCTTTCCGATGCTGACCTTGACCGTGCCCTGGTGCAGCTGACCGACAACGCACGGTCTCAGTGTCGGGCCCGACCACCCTCCGAGGGTCACGGGCGTCACCCACTCACAGCGCTGGTACAGGCCTGCTGTGACGGTTCGAACCGCTCGACTCCTGTGTGCGCCGCTGCGGTGTGGAGGTGGGCTCGTGATGCGTGTCACGTCGGAGGGTGAGTGCTACCTCAAGGTGATAGCTTTGGAAGTGGCGGCATCGGCGATGACGTACCACGACCGACAGGGCACTCAGGTGTATGAGCATGCAAGGTAGGAACACGTACATACCAGGCAAGGCATCGGATGACGAACAGGCAGTTATTGCCATTAAGCGAATTGGTGTTCGGTCTTTGCACTGAGGCGTAAGAGAAGAAGGCAGAGTGGTTACAAACAACAAGATAGGACAGCAGCAGGATTCTCAGGTTTTGCGGAATTTTGCGAGTTTTGCGAAAAGAGTCTCCCCCTCTCTCTCTCTCTCTCTCTCTCTCTCTCTCTCTCTCTCTCTCTCTCTCTCTCTCTCTCTCTCTCTCTCTCTCTCTCTCTCTCTCTCTCTCTCTCTCTCTCTCTCTCTCTCTCTGTCTCTCTTCTCTGTCTCTCTGTCTCTCTGTCTCTCTGTCTCTCTGTCTCTCTGTCTCTCTGTCTCTCTGTCTCTCTGTCTCTTCTCTGTATCTCTGTCTCTCTGTCTCTCTGTCTCTCTATCTCTCTGTCTCTCTGTCTCTCTGTCTTCTGTCTATATATATATATATATATATATATATATATATATATATATATATATATATATATATATATATATATATATATATATATATATATATATATATATATATATATATATATATATATATATATATATATATATATATATATATATATATATATATATATATATATATATATATATATATATATATATATATATATATATATATATATATATATATATATATATATATATATATATATATATATATATATATATATATATATATATATATATATATATATATATATATATATATATATATATATATATATATATATATATATATATATATATATATATATATATATATATATATATATATATATATATATATATATATATATATATATATATATATATATATATATATATATATATATATATATATATATATATATATATATATATATATGATATATTGTTCTCTGTCTCTCTGTCTCTCTGTCTCTCTGTCTCTCTGTCTCTCTGTCTCTCTGTCTCTCTGTCTCTCTGTCTCTCTGTCTCTCTGTCTCTCTGTCTCTCTGTCTCTCTGTCTCTCTGTCTCTCTGTCTCTCTGTCTCTCTGTCTCTCTGTCTCTCTGTCTCTCTGTCTCTCTGTCTCTGTCTCTCTGTCTCTCTGTCTCTCTGTCTCTCTGTCTCTCTGTCTCTCTGTCTCTCTGTCTCTCTGTCTCTCTGTCTCTCTGTCTCTCTGTCTCTGTCTCTCTGTCTCTCTGTCTCTCTGTCTCTCTGTCTCTCTGTCTCTCTGTCTCTCTGTCTCTCTGTCTCTCTGTCTCTCTGTCTCTCTGTCTCTGTCTGTCTCTCTGTCTCTCTGTCTCTCTGTCTCTCTGTCTCTCTGTCTCTCTGTCTCTCTGTCTCTCTGTCTCTCTGTCTCTCTGTCTCTCTGTCTCTCTGTCTCTCTGTCTCTCTGTCTCTCTGTCTCTCTGTCTCTCTGTCTCTCTGTCTCTCTGTCTCTCTGTCTCTCTGTCTCTCTGTCTCTCTGTCTCTCTGTCTCTCTGTCTCTCTGTCTCTCTGTCTCTCTGTCTCTCTGTCTCTCTGTCTCTCTGTCTCTCTGTCTCTCTGTCTCTCTGTCTCTCTGTCTCTCTGTCTCTCTGTCTCTTGTCTCTCTGTCTCTCTGTCTCTCTGTCTCTCTGTCTCTCTGTCTCTCTGTCTCTCTGTCTCTCTGTCTCTCTGTCTCTCTGTCTCTCTGTCTCTCTGTCTCTCTGTCTCTCTGTCTCTCTGTCTCTCTGTCTCTCTGTCTCTCTGTCTCTCTGTCTCTCTGTCTCTCTCTCTCTCTCTCTCTCTGTCTCTCTCTCTCTCTCTCTCTCTCTCTCTCTCTCTCTCTGTCTCTCTCTCTCTCTCTCTCTCTCTCTCTCTCTCTCTCTCTCTCTCTCTGTCTCTCTGTCTCTGTCTCTCTGTCTCTCTCTCTCTCTGTCTCTCTCTCTCTCTCTCTCTCTCTCTCTCTCTCTCTCTCTCTCTCTCTCTCTCTCTCTCTCTCTCTCTCTTTTTCATATTGCATATATATATATATATATATATATATATATATATATATCGCGCGTTCTATGTTGCATTGTCACTCTCGCACTTAAAGTCTCGCATGCTCATTTTCTTCGCCTCCACTTCCAGTCACACTTCCACTTCCTCGTTGTCTTTTAGCAATACAGGCTACCGACTACTTGCGACCGACGTCTTCCCAGTTGATGCATATGGACAGCGTCCACCAACTGACAGCACAAAAAGGTCGTCCAAATCCCGACTGGCCGATAAAAGCCACTTCAAACCCGTCGCAGACCAATATTTGTGATTACAGGTGCTATGCTCGGTCCATACACTTCATGCTAATGACTGCAAGATGATGCGGCTAGTTTAGACTGCTACCGTAAGTCATCAGAGAAATGTTCCCGAGTCACATCCTTTCGGGAATTAGTCTAGGTTTTGGTGTTGGTTGTATAAAGGGTGTTAATTTTAGGGATGAAATATTAGTAGTGCTCTTTGCGATGTCCGATACGTGCTGGTCCTTGCTTGTTACCACCTCGAGAAAGTTTATCCACAGATTGAATTGTTCTCAGAGGACAGCATAGCAGCTTCCTTCAATGTCCCCTTTATTGTTTGCTGAATACCGTGTTCCCATTGTGTATTTTCGCCACTGTGCTATGTTGTGCACACACGCATGGCTAACATGTTGTGCACACACGCATGGCTAACATGTTGTGCACACACGCATGCATGGCTAACATGTTGTGCACACACGCATGCATGGCTAACATGTTGTGCACACACGCATGCATGGCTAACATGTTGTGCACACACGCATGCATGGCTAACATGTTGTGCACACACGCATGCATGATTTGTGCACACACGCATGCATGGCTAACATGTTGTGCACACACGCATGCATGGCTAACATGTTGTGCACACACGCATGCATGGCTAACATGTTGTGCACACACGCATGCATGACTAACATGTTGTGCACACACGCATGCATGGCTAACATGTTGTGCACACACGCATGCATGGCTAACATGTTAACATGTTGCACACACGCATGCATCTAACATGTTGTGCACACACGCATGCATGGCTAACATGTTGTGCACACACGCATGCATGACTAACATGCACGCATGCATGGCTAACATGTTTGCACCGCTAACATGTTGTGCACACACGCATGCATGCTAACATGTTGTGCACACAGCATGCATGACTAACATGTTGTGCACACACGCATGCATGACTAACATGTTGTGCACACACGCATGCTAACATGTTGACACACGCATGCACAACATGTTGTGCACACACGCATGCATGGCTAACATGTTGTGCACACACGCATGCATGACTAACATGTTGTGCACACACGCATGCATGTTGTGCACACACGCATGCATGCTAACATGTTGTGCACACACGCATGCATGACTAACATGTTGTGCACACACGCATGCATGGCTAACATGTTGTGCACACACGCATGCATGACTAACATGTTGCGCAGCATGGCAACATGTTGTGCACACAGATACTAACATGTTGTGCACACACGCATGCATGGCTACATGGGCATGGCTAACATGTTGTGCACACACGCATGCATGGCTAACATGTTGTGCACACACGCATGCATGGCTAACATGTTGTGCACACACGCATGCATGACTAACATGAACTAACATGTTGTGCACACACGCTCATGGCTAACATGTTGTGCACACACATGTTGTGCACGCAGCATGGCTAACATGTTGTGCACACACGCATGCATGGCTAACATGTTGCACACACGCATGCATGGCTAACATGTTGTGCACACACGCATGCATGGCTAACATGTTGTGCACACACGCATGACTAACATGTTGTGCACACGCATGCATGGCTAACATGTTGTGCACACACAATGTTGTGAAACGTCATGATGGCTAACATGTTGTGCACACACGCATGGCTAACATGTTGTGCACACACGCATGGCTAACATGTTGTGCACACACGCATGGCTAACATGTTGTGCACACACGCATGCATGGCTAACATGTTGTGCACACACGCATGGATGGCTAACATGTTGTGCACACACGCATGCATGCAATTGCCACTTACCATGGTTATTTCCTTCAGAAAATACCGTTCACAATTTAGCGTCAGCCATCAGTTATCATCCGACTCGTCAATTTGTAAAGGGAGGCAGCAGCTCAATTTTCAGCCATCGTCCGACTTGTGAAACTGTAAAGGAAGGCAGCACCTCAGTTGTCAGCCACTGCATTTAGATTGTCGTCCAAAAAGCTACATCTAAACTAATTGAAAAACAAGCCAACACGCAGCTAACAAACTACATTTAAAATTTGCATGCCTTCGGCTGGTGATCGAAGCCAAGTGTTTGGAGTTTCTGAGTCAGGCACTTCGTTCACTTTGGAGAATACAGCCATTAAACAAAGATGGGCTTGAAATGGTGTGCCCATGCCACCTCCTAGAGATTCGCAACCAGATTGTTTATGCCAATGCCGAAACATGTACCACCGTTCAGTATCTTGACATTATACAGTACCTTTTTAATATCACTTAGCCGCAGTGTTTTGCAGATCGCCACAATATCATATCATATCACATCGCTATGACGCTCTTGTTATGATGATGGGCACGCACCAGGCGAGGTACATACTCTGTTTTTACATCCGAGTATGTACTGTAGATCAATAGCGCACGCCATTTTTCGCTTTAAAAAAGAGGAGATATTGTGACACGAAAGGTGAATCAAGAATGTTTTCTCCAGCAGCTCTTCAAGAAAAGTATTGTTCGGTAATGTCTCAAAATATGCTGCTCTGTATCTTCATACGTCAAGTCATACACCTACCAACGACACGAAAGCCACCGTATGTATGTGGAAAGGCGCTACTTCTAAAGAATACCTTCCATCATATTTAATCACTGGCACCGCAAAGAATGAATTATTTTGTTGCTGTTTGCCACATCGGCACGAGAACACTGCTAAGTGTACATAGCGATGGACGTTCTAATGCATGATACAACAAGGTACATTATGCAATGTAAAAACAACGGACGTACATCAAGGTACATAATCGCATGAAAACCACGGACACACATCAAAGTACATCATACAATACAGTAACGAAGGGCGCCCAGGGACCAGTATCTCCTTTCCATTACTTACCAACGCGCCTAATACACAACCTCAATGCACACCCTGCATTGATGGCAACATTGAAAGGCTGAAGCACCGCTCACCACGAACCCAATTCATAAAATGGACGAGGGTACTTCCACATCCTAACGCCGGTTTTCCAGTGACGCTCTGATTTGAATATCATCGCCCGAATCACTACACAGGGAGTATTCAATACTATCCGCTCATTCATCACCAGAGCAATTGATTACTCCGCCCTGCCAGTTTTGGCGTGATTAACAGCCCGTCGCCGCAGTTCTTATTTTTCATTTTCGTGGGGCGACACCCGTCGCTCTTTTCGTTCGTTTCTTGGGGTGACACCCGTCACCCCGCGTGCATTTGTTTCATCCCATCGTATTTCTGTTCCCTGTGTTTCTGTGTCCGTCTCGTTTCTTTAAGTTACACTAGGTAGGGCTTTTTTCCCCACGATGGGGAAAAAACGCAAAAAAGATACTGACCCAAGCTCGCCACCGGACTCCGAGACGGAATTTCCGCCGCTGACCACACCTGACGACCATCGCGCGAACCCGGACTCTGCACATGATACCACCGTTGATGACCCGCGCCAGACAATTCCATTGGACGACGCCATGGGGAAGCCCTTTGTCCCTCACCGACCCCCGCTCGTACCAAGACCTCGCCTCGCAATTCCGACCAGACCATTACTCTCCACGCCACGGACCCACGTCCTAACCAGACCACGCCATCCCAACCTGATCCCATCGAACCCTACCTTGACAGTGCTGGCTCTTTCATAGTAGTCAAGCCTGTCGAGGAATACGTTTCCTTCCGCCGTATTAACGTTTTCTGGCCGACCAAGCAACTCCTCTCCATCTGCTCCTTAGCCAATCCTGATATCGAAGCCCCTGCCAACGGTACCCTTGTCATTAAAACCCAAACCCGAGCCCAGACCAAAGCCCTCCTCCGTACCACCACATTTTGTGGTAAATCCGTCACCATTACCCTACATTCCAACCGCAACACCACCAAGGGCACCGTCTTCGCGCCGGAGCTCCGCTTCCTGACTGAGGCGGATATCCAGACGGAGCTCAGGCCGGAGGGGGTGACCCACGTCCACCGCATTACCTCATTTAAAGACGGCCAGAAACGCGATACAAGCCTCCTTGTCCTTACATTCAACTCTACAACTCTTCCCAAGACCCTCCTCGCCGGCTACATCCGATTCCAAGTCCGCGTATTTATTCCAAATCCTCTCCGCTGTTTTAATTGCCAGCGCTTCGGCCATGGCAGTAAAACTTGTCGCCAGTCCGCCCGGTGCCCCAAGTGCGGAGAAACACCCCATCCTGATTCCACCTGCTCCAAGCCTGCCCACTGCCTCAGCTGTTACACATCCGATCACCTCACCACTTCGAACCAATGTCCAGTCTGGCGACGGGAAAAAGAGGTTTGCGCCGTCAAGGCCACGACCGGAGTCTCCTACCCGCAGGCCCGGCGGACCGTCGAGGCCACCTCCCCGACCACCAAAACTTACGCCCAGGCGGCCACCGTTGCTCCTCCCACACGTCGCGTCAACACTACTTCTACCTCGATCCAAACTGACATGATTCCCGGATTAGCTCCACTAAAAAAAACTTGCACCACTCACCACACCTACACAAACCACCCTGGCTCAAAACACACATACCATTCCGACCAAACAAACGCCAACAAATTCCGCAAGGAATTCCAGACCCCGCAGCCATTCGGCTGCCGGGGAAACGCGAGCCACTTCGGTGGCGCACCGACCGAACCCGGGGCGCCCGGTGCAGGCCGGCAACCACGTGACCCGACCGACTCCCGACCGGCCGGCGTCCCCCGCGGCGGTGGCCGGCCGGCGTGATCCTGCCAAGGTCACCGGTAGGCCGGACGGCTCAGGCGGATCAACCGCCGCCGGACGCACCCAACACACATGCCTGCCCGAGCTGCAATCGAGGCTGCGCCAGACACCGAAAGGTGCCGACAAATATTAAATTTCAATGTCCATATTTCTACAATGGAACTGCCGTAGTTTGATTTCCAAATTGGCAGAAATGAAAGCCTTTTCTTAGCATCTTAACTCCGATTCTCATCGCACTCCAAGAAACATGGGTTTTGCCTAGAGACACATATAACTTCAATCTTTCTAATTGCTCACTGTACCGTCACGATGAGGTCCGTGGACCACATCGCAGTGGCGGTGCAGCACTGTACATCAACAATGATTTTACACATACACAAATTACACTTAATTCATCTGTACAAGCCGTAGCTTGTACTTTACGTTTCCATGGGAGGAATATAGACGTATGTTCTATTTATATTCCACCACACACAGACAACACAAATATTTTGACAGAATTAGAAAACCTTATAGCACATTTCAAGAACCCGTTCATCTTACTCGGCGATTTCAACGTTCATAGCCCAGCGAGGGATAAAAAATGTACACACCCAGACACTCGCGGACGGATTATACAACACATGTTAGACCGACACAATTTAGTAATATCTAACACTGGAGAGCCAACTTTTTTTTCACCTAGGACACAACACAGAAACTGTAATAGATTTGACAATTTGCTCTCCAACTCTGGCCAACGATTTCGATTGGACCATAGACACAGATATTCATGACAGCGATCATTACCCCGTCAAATTAATACCAACTTTTTCAACTGCTACTGATAGCACACCCAATTTTATCCCACGCTGGAAAATTTCAAAAGCCGATTGAACAACATTTCAGGAACTTTCTTATATTCATTACAACCCCAACATTTCTCCCGTCGAAAACATCAACTCAATTACACACACACTTTTCGAAGCAGCATCCACCACAATTCCACTCACGAAACCTTTCACAAAACGAAACCCAGTACCTTGGTGGTGTCTAGAAATTTCACAAGCAATTGCGGTTCGAAAAAGAGCATTCAGGAAGTATTTACGCCATCCCAATCAAGAAAATTTAACCACCCGTAACCGTGAACGTGCGAGAACCCGCCGCATCATTCGCGATGCTAAGCGACGTTCATGGTCCTCATATTTCCAGCAGCTCATTTTTCAAACACCTTTAAGTAAAATATGGCAAGTAATCCGACGTTTGTCCGGACGCTCCCCATTTAAATCTCTACCGGCCCTCAAAATCCACAATCTCACCATTACAGACCCACTACCGACCTAATTTCTTACAAAATGCACAACACACTTTTCACACCAATCTCGACCTCTTTGATTCCGACAATACCGAGTACTACAATGATTCTTTTCATCTTTCAGAACTGGAGAATGCCATTTCCTCCGCCGGTAGCACTTCAGTAGGGCATGACAAATTACATTATTCCTTCTTTCGACATCTATCTGACCACACCAAACAATGCATCTTAGACACATTTAATTCATTATGGTCAAATCATATCTTTCCTGAAACATGGAAAAAAGCTATCATCATCCCCATTCCAAAACCCGGCAAAGACCATAGTAACCCAAGTAATTTTCGACCCATTGCACTCACCAGTTGTTAAGGAAAACTTTTTGAACGAATAGTTATTAAAAGACTGACCTGGCACCTGGAAACAAATTCACTTCTATCTCCCTTCTAATGTGCTTTTCGGCGAGGACGCAGCACCATAGATCACCTAATTAAATTAGAAACAGACATCCGCCTAGGCTACAAAAAACATGAACACACCGTCGCAGTATATTTAGACATAAGCAAAGCTTACGATATGGTTTTCAAACCGCATTACTTTTCAAAATTCAGCAACTCGGTATCAAAGGACACTTAGCTCATTATTTAGTAGGTTTTTATCCGGTACTCGCCCATTCCACATCAGGTGCCGGTCAGCCATCTCCGATCCACATATTCTTCAAAATGGACTAGCACAGGGAAGCTGCATTTCACCAGTTTTAGTCAACCTCATCATTGACGATCTTTTCACCGACATGCCTACTAATGTATCATACTCTTTGTTTGCCGATGACAGCGCAATTTGGTGTTCCGGAAAAAATTACGAGCATTGTTTATTTCACCTACAAAACGCACTGGACAAAATACATCAATGGTCCCTGAAGTATGGTTTCATTTTTTCGGCCCCAAAATCTGCAACACTGGTATTTAGTAAATCAACACCTTGCCCAAACCCAGATACACCACTTCACCTCGGAAACAATGATATACCTTTTGTAACTTCGTTTAAATTTCTTGGTATTATTTTGGACCGTAGGCTTTCAATGCATAAACACATCAAACACATCCAGAACAAAAGTTTTCACCGACTGAATTTATTTCGATGCATCACTTCTTCATCACTTGGAGCCGACCGTCATACACTTCTACTACTTTACAAATCTGTAGTTCTACTCATAATTGAATATGGATTCGTAGTATATGCCGGTGCTAGCACATCCTCATTACACATATTAGACACCATTCAAAATAAATTTATCCGTATCGCATCCGGTGCAATGACTACTTCACCCATTATTTCTTTACACCAGAATCGGGAATTCCTCCACTAGCTCTCCGTAGAATGCAGCAAACACTTAGATACGCCTCCAAAATTATATTTCACGCCAACCACCCCACACACGCGTCATTACAAATTCTCCAAAATTTACATCATCATTATTTAGGTCCAGCGGAAAAACGAATTGGTCTCACTATAGCTTCTCGGATAAAAGCATTCTCTGAACAACTTCATTTCACTATTCCACCCATTACTTCTCTTTCTCCACCGACTACACCACCGTGGCAGATAGCCAAACGACACATTTTATATCTCACCACCACTCCAAAATCACAGATTTGTCCGGAATATATCAAACAAAAATTTCACCGAATTCGGTCTCGCTATTACCATGTTCCATTTGTTTTTACAGACGGATCGAAAGATGCTAACCTTACAGGAAATGCCGTAGTTTCCGGAACATACAAAAAACAACATCGATTACCAGACGGAACATCAATTTTCATCGCTGAATTACATGCTATCCTCATTGCCCTCCGTTATATTCGCAACCGTTTTCTCTGTCGCCCCATGCGCAGCGTCATCATTTGTTCGGACTCCAAATCTGTTTTACAATCTCTTTCGTCACTTTCTTTTTCACATCATTGCCATATTTATATTTATGAATCACTAGAAACACATGGGCGTGAAGGTCCGTTTCCTGTGGGTGCCCAGTCACTGCAGCATCCCAGGAAACGAGGAAGCAGATCATCTAGCGAAACAATCATTACAATTACCACACATCATAGAAATCCCATCACATTTTGACGCCATCAACAATACGAATTCCCATCAACAATACGACAGAACATTCGGCAATTTTGGAACCAAAGCACAAACCATACCCAATTACGGAACATTAAACCAGTCATCGATATCTGGACGCCATCATTTTTAATCAACCGCCATGAAGAAAAAGTCCTATCGCGCATCCGCATAGGACATACTTACCTCACACATCGATTTATTTATTCTGCTTCACCTCGGCCTTCATGCCCATCATGTAACACTCACATTACAGTCCCACATATATTACTATACTGCCCGCAATACCATGGCCCTAGAAAACAACTTATCGATTACTGCCACACACACAACATTCCATTCTCTTTGCCCTCATTGTTGGGGGACGACCACCCATCTCTTATCAAGCTACTTTTCTTTTCTTCTACGAGAAACCAAATTGTTCCAGGAATTATAGACTGATTTTTGCGATTTAATACCTTATTCATTTTTTATCAACGGCGCAAAATGGCCTGAGGAGGCCGAAGCGCCTAATCAAACAAAACGGAATCACTACACAGCTGTGGCCATCTGCGAGAAGTTCTCAACTATTAGAAGACCGACCAGTTTAGAGACTAGCGAACTCTTGTCGCGGGTCTTTGAGGACCTTTAACTCGTCACTCTTCCCGGTTAAAAAGCCAATCCCAGAGTTGGTACGCGAAGTCTTGCAATGTCTCGAAGCCAAGGAACGGTGACCTGTCTCCGCTACCGGCGCCTCAGGCCCGGTACTGGCCACATTAATACCGGTCAGCTGGATGGATTACTATGGAGCCGGCGGCCCGTACGACAACGGGCCACGCCGAACGCACGTGACCTCTCCTCCGTCTCCCTGGAGACGAAGCCGTCCGTCCGTTCTGTGGCCATCAGGCAGACGGGATGAGTCGTCGAGTAGATAACGTGCGGACCTCCTGCGGCGGTCAGCCTGGACCACAGACGTCGGACAGCAGCTACACGTGTGCTGCTGGCCTGTGGGTATCGAGCCGGAGCGGCCGTGCCCGTACACGTGTCGCCGTGCCGAGCTGACGACATTGACCATCTGACCAGTGGTGAGCGGTCAGTGTGGTCAGTGACCACACCAGTTGGCAGGGGAGCGGCCGTGCCCGTACACGTGTCGCCGTGCCGAGCTGACGACATTGACCATCTGACCAGTGGTGAGCGGTCAGTGTGGTCAGTGACCACACCAGTTGGCAGGGGAGCGGCCGTGCCCGTAGACGTGTCTAGCCGTGCCGAGCTGACGACATTGACCATCTGACCGGTGGTCAGCGATCAGTGTGGTCAGTGACCACACCAGTTGGCAGGGGAGCGGCCGTGCCCGTACACGTGTCGCCGTGCCGAGCTGACGACATTGACCATCTGACCAGTGGTCAGCGGTCAGTGTGGTCAGTGACCACACCAGTTGGCAGGGGAGCGGCCGTGCCCGTACACGTGTCGCCGTGCCGAGCTGACGACATTGACCATCTGACCAGTGGTCAGCGATCAGTGTGGTCAGTGACCACACCAGTTGGCAGGGGAGCGGCCGTGCCCGTACACGTGTCGCCGTGCCAAGCTGACGACATTGACCATCTGACCGGTGGTCAGCGATCAGTGTGGTCAGTGACCACACCAGTTGGCAGGGGAGCGGCCGTGCCCGTAGACGTGTAGCCGTGCTAAGCTGACGACATTGACCTGACCAGTGGTGAGCGGTCAGTGTGGTCAGTGACCACACCAGTTGGCAGGCAGCCGGACTGTGTGACTGACAGCTGTGCAGTGACTGTGCAGTGACAGCTGTGCAGTGACCATGTCGGTGCGTGAGCAGACGTTCCGATACGGCGCGTTCTGAACGAATACACCGGTAGTACTGTAGTCACCTCGACATTGGGAATCAATGTCGAGGTGCAGCAACTGCCAGCAACCGCCCACCAATCCTGCCAAACGAGATTCGCGAGGAGCGCCGCACCTACACGACAAGCATTGGCGGGAGCAGAGGAGCCCGAAGGGTGCTGGGAGCCCCGCCCCCTTAACCCGGCATGGGATGAGGTCTTGGCCGAATGCCACTGCTTGTGAGTGGGGCGAAGGGGCGTCTAACGTCCCCCACCTGTTGTCTTTCGCAGCAGCCAAGGATTGGATCGGGCTGACTCAAAAGGTGATCGAGTTGTGTACCATGCACGTTTGGGGTATCAAAATTGTAACATATGGTCATGGATAATGTCACAAAGCATGTCAATGTCAATGCCAATGTCAATCAATGTCAATGTCAATCAAGGTCAATGTCAATCAATGTCATGTCACTATCATTATCCGAAAGTCGCAATCTTCCTACCAATCTCAGTCGCCGCCCAATCCACTGATTGTCCGAATTTATACTGCATATATCTATGTATATATGGATGGATATATATATATATATATATATATATATATATATATATATATATATATATATATATATATATATATATATATATATATATATATATATATATATATATATATATATATATATATATATATATATATATATATGCATATATCCATACCTTCTGGTATGTTTGTCGCTGTTATGTCTTTGCCTTGTGCTTCTTCAATAACGTATTGAAAGGAATGGAGTGTCAGAATGGTGTCGTGATGTACTGTTCTGCGCAGTGATGCGATATGCAATAAGCGAGAGCAATGGAGCATGCGAGCCCTCTCAGCATCAATTGAATTCAGTAAGTAATCAAAAATAGTGCGTCTTCATAAAGAAGTTAATCAATTTCTTACTTCGCTCCATGGGACGATTTCGCCACACTGGATTGGCTCCAAAGGCACGTTCGAAGTACCTAGGCTCGGGACCATTCTGCTGTCGATCCCTGCTGTATGGGTCGACGAGGAACTTGAAGAGGTGCAGCACGGCTGACATTGAATGATGTTCGAAGTTACTTGCAGGTATATTTTGAACTCGGGGTAAAGCTGTGGGTGATAGATCTAGACACCTGGTTCGACTGGTATGGCAGTGGTGGTAGCTGGACAGGGTGGGTCAATGCTTCTGCTGGTGGTTGTCTGATCCTATTGTCAGATTTTAGTGTGCCATTTATAAGTATTTTCTAAAGATCGCACACGGCAGATGACGGTATTCTTGGATCAATGATATAATTTCACGGACATATCTGCTCCAGGAATTAATCCTTTGATGGGCATACGCTCTTTCGGTGGACGACACTTTCCAAGGAACTAATTTGTATGAAAAGAACTAAGTAAACCTCCAGAACAACTTCTATTTTATATAAATAGTATAATGGGTTCTTGAAACCTATAACTTTATGCCGTCAATTCTCATCTCATCAGTAGCTGAAGACTTGGAAATGTCCAGTAGGGATGCTCTCAATCATGGTGTCAAGTGTATGGTGATCACGCCGAGCTCTTTGCATCCAGGGAACTATCGAAGAATAACGACACGAAATTTGTATTGCACAGGGAATATTACGCGCTTACTTCTTTTTGGATGAGACGTGATCTGATCAGGTAGGATTTGTTACTGTGCCTGTTTGAGTCACGTTAATATGGTTGTCATAAGATGTTGGGAAAGAAAGAAAATAACATGGAAATAAGTAGCGTGTTCATGCAGGGCAGCTTTCTATGCAAAATGAGAAGAATAATCGACGTGGAGGTTTCTTCATATACGGCCTACGTGGCTGTCGTACTCGAATACTATTGTAGTAGACTCACGTGGCTGCAGTACTCGAACACTATTGCAATAGACCAACGTGGCTTCAGTACTCGAACACTATCGTAGTAAACCCACGTGGCTGCCGTACTCGAACACTGTTGTAGTAGACCCGTGTAGCTGCCGTTCTAGAACACTACCATAGTAGACCCACGTGACTGCCGTACTCAAACACTGTTGTAGTAGACCCACGTGGCTGCCGTACTTGAACTTTATTGTAGTAGCGCGAAACAAAATAATGTTAAAATAACAGAAAAATAACCTAAAATAAAGGAAAGACTCGCGTGGAGCAGCTTTCGATGCAAATTGAGACATCAAATGCTGGACGATTTTCCGATATACAGCCCACCTGACTGTGGTACCTGAACCACATGGTCCTCGTTCTGCTCTCGAGGCCATCCATCACCTCTAATGGGGCTTACATTGGTAAGACAAATGGCGATCGAGAAATATTGCAAACGATAGCTAATCATCTTGGCTTTTTATTGCTCAGCATGTTGGCCCTTTGCAATCATTTCGGCCGCATGCGAGTCCTGACGGAGACAAGCGGCTCGTGGAGCTGAATTTTGGCCCGAACTCGGGTAAGTTTCGGCCGTTTGGCGGTGGTTGCAGCCGCCACGGGCTTGTTTCGGGTGCCCGGGCCACGTTTCGTTCGTCGCGCCATGCCCGCTACCCAGTTGGGCGGGCAGAGTGACGCTGGGCTTCGCCGCGGAACTCCGCGGCGAATCGATGACGATTACAGGATCGGGGAGCGCGGCCGCAAGAGGGACACGCCCGGGGACGGCCTGGCCTGATCGGGGAGCGCGGCCGCCAGAGGGACACGCCCGGGGACGACCTGGCCTGATCGGGGAGAGCGGCCGCAAGAGGGACACGCCCGGGGACGGCCTGGCCTGATCGGGGAGCGCGGCCGCCAGAGGGACACGCCCGGGGACGACCTGACCTGATCGGGGAGAGCGGCCGCAAGAGGGACACGCCCGGGGACGGCCTGGCCTGATCGGGGAGCGCCGCCGCCAGAGGGACACGCCCGGGGACGACCTGGCCTGATCGGGGAGAGCGGCCGCAAGAGGGACACGCCCGGGGACGGCCTGGCCTGATCGGGGAGCGCGGCCGCCAGAGGGACACGCCCGGGGACGACCTGGCCTGATCGGGGAGAGCGGCCGCAAGAGGGACACGCCCGGGGACGGCCTGGCCTGATCGGGGAGCGCGGCCGCCAGAGGGACACGCCCGGGGACGACCTGGCCTGATCGGGGAGCGCGGCCGCAAGAGGGACACGCCCGGGGACGGCCTGGCCTGATCGGGGAGCGCGGCCGCCAGAGGGACACGCCCGGGGACGACCTGGCCTGATCGGGGAGAGCGGCTGCAAGTGGGACGACGCCCGTAGACGGCCTGGCCTGATCGGGGAGCGCGGCCGCCAGAGGGACACGCCCGGGGACGACCTGACCTGATCGGGGAGCGCGACCGCAAGAGGGACACGCCCGGGGACGGCCTGGCCTGATCGGGGAGCGCGGCCGCCAGAGGGACACGCCCGGGGACGGCCTGGTCTGATCGGGGAGCGCGGCCGCAATAGGGACGACTCCCGGGGACGGCTTGGCCTGATCGGGGAGCGCGGCCGTAAGAGGGACACGCCCGGGGACGCCGCGTCCGGCCACACTGCGGTGTCGCTCTGACAGACCGGGAGGACACGGCCTGGCCTGATCGGGGAGCGCGGCCGTAAGAGGGACACGCCCGGGGACGCCGCGTCCGGCCACACTGCGGTGTCGCTCTGACAGACCGGGAGGACACGGCCTGGTCTGATTGCGCCGCCACTGAAGGCGCCGCCTGGACGGTCGGCGTCGCTTCTGTGTGCAGCCGGCCGGCCGGCGTGACTGCCAGTGCTGTCCCTTCACCCATCCGTTCACCGAGTGGAAGCTTGTTTGTTTGGTGCGGGGGTGGATTTGGTTCGCATTGTGGAAGTCATGCGATGCTGTTTTATGGCGGACATACATAGACCAGAGCATGAATGCTTGAAACATTTTTAAAGTCGCGATCCACTGGGGAATTGGGACATTCCCTTTTCCTCAGATTATCGACAGCTCCTAACTCCATGCGGTTTAATGTTTCTAGTATTTGCAAATAAGCACGTAGACCCGATATGATAAAATACACATCTCCGCAGGCTAGCTTACGTGATGTTGTAGCGACATGGCAAGGGTAGGCACAAATGGCGATTAAGCGAATCCACGAATAAGGAGGTTCTAGTGAGTCAAGCTGACTGCTTCCATGGCTAGTATCAATTTCTTCGGTGACTAGAGGCCATCCAACAGAAACGAAGGCGCGAGTTAGGTTTATCCAATTCCTAAGCCACATTTTCATCCGGTATGTTTCTGCTGTACTCTGTAATAGCCAGAGAAGAAAACTTGACGTCACAATTTTTAACGTCACTAAGGTCATCAATGGTCTACTTCGAGGTGGTAATTATTGTTCTAGTGTATGGAAAATGTAAATAGAATGGAACGTCAATGAAGGCACCAGTGGTGAGATACGTTGCAATCTCGTTAGCGTGATTAGTGTGTGAGGTTCAATTGGAAATCACATCAATAATTTTAACCTACATAAAAACAAGAGAGAGAGAGAGATATTAAAAAGTGCGTGTGCTGCGACTCGCATTGCAATTTCATTTGCAACACGTAATACAAATAAAGGAACCATGGTATGTGGCTGATGGAATATTTTTACTTTTCTTACTTTCACTGAAAAATATAAATGCGCGATTTTGCGTATTTCTTCAAAATATCCAAATAAAGTGGCTTGGAATAGAACGCTTTTCGTTTTAATAAGGTTTTGCTCACTCTGATCTCAATGAGCATGGTAGCTTATCGAAAGTTACTCCCACCCCAAACCGACCGGCTGGATCCGCCCCTGGCCTCACCCCAAACCGACCAGCTGGATCCGCCTTTCCGAGGGGCGGATCCTCCAATATATGGGTTCACAGTTAGTCTCTGCAGATCCACATTGTGCTGTGAAAATATAAATATATTAATCAAGCAATAACGATTGAAAGCGATTCATACCAAGATAAAATAGGTACCTTAAATGAAAACCAGCTGTCCAGAACCACCATACGGCAGCCAGAGCCAACCATGGCTGGGTGGAACCTAAAGCAAAATGTTCCAACAATCCCTTCATGTGTCCAAAGATAAGTCAACATTTTCTGTCAGTGGAAAGAAATTCCTTCTTTCTGATTCAATGCTCCATGGCCGATCAGAAAAGTCTACTTCCCGACACACGAAGGTGGCTGCGGAATCTCGTGAAAAGTGATTTTATTGCTCTTCGGGGAAGAAAACGCCAACAATGTGTATGGATAGGTTTCAGCATGTTTTTTTTCAACACATCGATTTCCACAGTGGTATTTAAAACGCAATCACGCAATTAAAGCCACTTTATCGCATTGCATTACCAGGGGAATTCACCAAGGATTGAAGGAACGCAAATGACAGATGACATGCAGTCAAAGAGTAGTAAGTCATTGGAATGGGTTACCTGAGGATGTGGTGGAGAGTCCTCTTAGCTATTGTAGTGGAGGAATTGTCGTAGTATAATTGCTGTAATGCATGGCAATTGGCAGCTGTTCAGATATATGTGCGGAAACAAAGACGGCTAGGGGCCAAAAGATTACTAGCGAGGCCAGTGCCAGTTGTCTGACTGCCAGTGGCTTGTCGGCAGCACCATAGGCTCAGGGATTCATTGGAGAGACCGCAAAAAATCGATTACATACCACAGGGCACCGGGCTGGGGTAATGCCGCCAGACTTTGCTGCGTGGGAATGAACCCATTGTTAATCAGCGGCTGTAGTCAAGAATACGAAATTACCGCCAAGTAACTCGAGACTGGGTGGTGACGCGTTCCACCATCCTCTGCGGCCGTGATGCCCAGGCTGCAGCTATGGTTCGAGGGGGTTGAGAGTAGTATCCAGAACAGGTTGGCCCAAGACACCGACCCGGGATTTCCAGAGGTCGCATACCACACACCATTTGAGGGGATAATTTTTTGCTCAGATGCCCTTGGCAAGCTTCTCTGCCACTCACAGCTTAGCCACGTGACATTTAAAACAGATAAATCTGCAGAAAAGCACCACCTCCAGGGGTTTCCTCCCACACTGAACCCTGTCGATTGTTGATACCGTAGTGACCACAAACATCAGCACTCCGCGCCGCGTAGATTTGCATCTACCATTGCAATATTTGTTTTCGCGTATGGCTTGACGATTAAACTTGAACATATTTGCAATCAAATTTGCATATTCGAAGTCCATTTATGGTGATTTATCATGAGGTGAATGCAGGCTAATTTCGCTTCGCTTAACCGTTTGCCCATCTGGCTGTTGTCTCTGGTTGACTTTATCGTGCAATGCATTGCCGCCTTTACTTCTAATCACGCTGAGGTTTCGTTTATGAGCATTTTCGTTTCATTTTTGCTTCATTTATTACACCATGTTATACAGAATAGAGCAGTGCACTATTCGGCATAATGTACATAATGCAACGGAGGATACTATAATGGACAGAAACAAAACCAGGATGTCCAATGATTAAACATCTTGAGTTGATTTTTGTCCATTTCACGTTCTTCCTTGAGGGTTTTCTTTGTCATTTGGTCCGCTCGGACACTGTGCCTTACATGCGACGAATCGTCAGGCTACAAATCGATACCTTGCATTTTGACCGAAATAGAAGTTTAGGTCATGGCCTTAAGGGATTCAAAGGTTAAGCGTATTGTTACGTGCAGTGAAGTCCAGCAATGACGCTGATGAATTAAAGCGTCACGAGTGACGAACTTAGATTACCGGACCTTCGGTATATGCCCAGAAGTCTGCAGAGGTTATTACGTACTGGACAGGAATGTGTATTATATTGTAGGCAGTGGTGATGTCAGCAAAGACGCTGTAATCTACAAGTGGTGGCTAAGTTTATCTAGCTGGTACAATTCATCCAACAGTCCATTAAGCCCGAAACCCAACATAAACTAATATTCCATGCCATACCATGCACATAATAGAGAACGCCCCATCCTCGATGGGTTTCGATTTCAATCTTGCAGACGACTTTGATCGTGGCAAGATTTGGGTTGAAGGCAACTGGATTGAATGAAGTAGAAGACAGGACGTTTGGAACACGAAGAGGACGACGCAAGAAGGGGGGGGCGATAAGCATACTGTTGCCGAGGACGCTCGCACACCCAATGACTGTGCACTGTCGAAGACATCCCTCTGACCGTCACCCTTACCACTGACTGACCATAGCAGATCGGACGCCTCCCTTCTCTCGTTGCAGCGGGTTCCTCGGGTCGACCACAGCCTTCTCGTGCGCGAGGCTGACCACGGGCTTCCACGAACGTCCAGCGTCGACGACCACGTTCTCGGTCGACGAGCAGCCCACGACTCCGAGGCCCGACTCCACCGACGGACCACGGGCCCCACGAGCCGACTACGAGCCTCTCGGCCCCAGACGCCACCTGCCGCCGTCGCCGGCAGGGGCGCTGCGGTCGCCGATCGCGCGTATCGATGTTTGTTTGCAGCCAGACGGCGGTGGCCGCGCGGCGAGTCACAAAATGCGCTCTTCATCGCCCTGCAACACCGGCAAGATTTCGGCCGTCGAGACGCCAAGGCGGAAATAATCGGAATGCAGTTGGTGCACGCATCGTCTGAGGCGTCATGGCATGCGGGAAGACATGGGCGCATTTGCGTTTGAAAAACAAAGTTGGGACCCGAAAGAAGAACGCAAGACCGGGCCAAGTCTGATCACAAACCTGGTCTCCAATGGAAGGGGGTGGCGGAGCATATAGGGCTCTTGGGTGCTGCGCACTCTTGCGTTGGCCCATGCAGTTAAAGGCGACAGCTGTCGCTGTTGCGACGACATCTGCATCGACAGGGTTAACTTGTTCAATACGTAATAACCTCTGCAGACTTCTGGACATATACCGAATGTCCGGTAATATAAGTTCGTCACTCGTGCCGCTTTAATTCCTCAGCGTCATTGCTGGACTTCACCGCACGTAACAATACGCTTAACCTTTGAATCCCTTAAGGCCATGACCTAAGCTTCCATTTCGGTCAAAATGCAAGGTATCGATTTGAAGCCAGACGATTCGTCGCATTTACTATATATATATATATATATATATATATATATATATATATATATATATATATATATATATATATATATATATATATCTATATATTTATATATATATATATATATATATATATATATATATCTATCTATATATATATATATATATATATATATATATATATACTAGCTGCCTTTTGAACATGTACTTTCCACACAGGTTTCAAAGGTTAAGCGTATTGTTGTCCTTGTAACGTAACAATACCGCACGTAACAATACCAGTATGACCCCGATGTATTCCAATACATTATTATGTCTATATGCCTTCATTAACTGTTAGGTCTTTACAAGTCATCATTCTGCTGCACTCATGGGTTGAGAAGGACTACGCCTGCATAAGTGTCCGTCGTCACCACCTCCTGAGCTGTCTTTAGTGCCGGCGCGGCAGCGACAGGCACCACTGCCAATGAAGGGCGTATGTCCGGATCAGTTAGGGAGGGAATAGTTATTTTGACAATGCTCAATCGCTCAAGCTTAAGAGGAGAAGATAATTAAACATGTGGAGAAATAAGGCACACCACCCTGGCATAGCCAGTTTGAGACCTGCAATCAAGGTCCTTATCAGCAGGTCCGGTAATCACGAAAAAAAACAGTTTAGCTGGCCACAAGCAACCAACAAAAACATATTACGGAAAATGGGAAGCTAGCACCTGTATAAGACAGTTATACGTATCATTAGCTTTGGTAGAAATACAATTACCCATCTTCATGGATGCAATTGCTTCGTTCTGAGGACGTTTCGTCCTCTGGTGCCCCCAGAGAGATGCCAGACCATGCCTCTGGTGCCCCTTATACGACCATCAGACAGAGCAACACTCCATAGCCCTCTCGATCACTAGGCCGTCCTCACCAGCATCTGGAACTCTCTTGTTGCACTATTTGATGCCCTGACCAGCCCACAGGGAACCTTGTTCAACGCTCTATAGTATCCCCGCCCTCAGGCGGACAGACCCGCCACTACAAAAAGAACACTTGGCGGCTTTCTTGGTGGCAGTTTGTGGCTTTGGCTCCTCGTGGCCTTCTCTCGCTTTTTGGAGACTTTCCCAGTCTTCGGCAGCCTTTCCGGCTAGCAAGGACATTCGAACTCTGATACTGGCTCTCAGCATTCCTCAAAACTATCGCTTGCCCTCAGGGACTCCCGTTAGCTATCAAGAGCACTGTTCGTCTCATAAGGACCCCTTTCAAACCTCTGAGGCCCTTGGTCATCCCAGTTCAGTCCTCTCCTGACCCTATTCAATCGCCAGGGGCCCTCTCCAGCTCCATGGGTCCTTCCCAGTCTTCGAGAAAATAACCCAATTGGGGTTGACGCACCCTAAAGCCCTTCCCAGTCTTCGATAGCCTTTCTAGCTTCAAGGGCTTTCAATATTGTGAGTAAGTCAACTACGGACCCTTCTTTCGAAATACGTTTAGCAGCCTACTCACGACAACTCCCATGTATCGTGGGATCCGGGCTCCGAGCTGATCCCGATCGGTCGGCCGGCCCCTGCCGCCGCCGACGTCAGCATGGCGCCTCGAGTCTCGGCTGTGGCCGGATGTTATGCCTAAGTCAGATCCGGTGCCGACGCGGCGTCCGCCGGTCGGCGGATGCTGTGTCGTCATCGGATTGTGCTGCCCATGTGCCACGTAACCGAGCCACATGTGGGGTGTGTCTGGGGTAGAGTGCGACGACCGCACTCCTCCATTCGCGGTGTGTTGCAATAGGCAATGCCGGCCAGTGACAGGCCAGGGCGTTGGCCGAGTGGGCCCCCTCCCCATGAGCGACTGGTCCTCTCTCGCGCGCGCGGCTCGGCGCAGACGGAGGAGAGCCGTCGAGGTGACAAGATGTAGCCCTGTAGTAAGGTGTGGACGTTGGGACGGTTGACCGTCACTGGTGCCTAGAGTGTCTTTGAGGCACGAACTTGGAAAAGGCACGCATCTGTGTATGCTCCATTTTCTGTTGAAATCGTTGCACAGCAAGCTATCGCCATATTGCCAATTATCAGCACTGTCAATACAAGGACATTTATGACTGTTAGATTTGATAACTTGTTGGAATTTAGAACCAGTTACCGTACCAGGCGAGGTTTCCTAGACTATCACTCAAGCTACAAGAAGTGCTGGGTCTCCCAACTGGAGCATAGCTTCACTACAATATCAGAGGCCGGTGCCCAACATTCCTCACGGCCATCGCTAGCCTCAGGGAGTTCTCTTAGCTCTCGGGGGCCTCTGTTAGCCATCAGTGGCCCTCCAAACTGCAAGTGGCAGTTCCCAATTATCTGAGCTTTTTTGTTTGTTTCAAGGACAAGTACAGGCGGGTCGTCAGCATTCCTCACAACAATCGCCAGTACAGGCGGGTCGTCAGCATTCCTCACAACAATCGCCAGTCTACAGTGACTATTTTTAGCTCTCAGGGTGCTCGGTTTATCTTTCAGGGACAGAGGCTCAGAATAATTTAAATCCAGTCCTCAGAGGCATTTCAATTCAATCATCTCTGACTCGCAGGACCCTCGTCATTCCTCATGACGCTCTCATGATTTTAGTGCCCATCACAATCCCCAATAGCCCTGCCTAGCTCTCGTCTCAAGGGCATTCCAGCTCTGAGTTGAGCCCTCACTCTTCATGGGCCCTCTTCAACTCTTAGGGATCCTGCTCATCCCTCAGAGTCCCTTTCAAGCTCCAAGAGCATCCCAGCTCTTTCTGGCCGTCAGGTTCTCTGTTTATGCCTCAGCAGTGGTGGGCTCAGGATTTTGTCAAGGAGGTCATCCGTTTTGGGTCCCTCTAGACCTTAATGCCCTTTCTCCCGCTGAGAGCCCATGGGTGCTCAGGAAAGGAAAATATATAGGGAGCAGGGAGCTTGAAAATATGTGAAAAATAAGTAGGTGCAACATTCTGGTCGCATTTTACTTAGCATCGCTGCCTTAAACCGGGCACCGGAGGGCCTCTCACAAACGCGGACCGGAGAGAGGGGATTCGTCCACCTAATATCTCGGGAACTACTGAAGCCAGAATCACGAAAGTTGGAGGGAAGTTTACGGCTGTATTAAACCCCCCGCAATTTGAATTTGATGACACTGGGTAAATGACTTCAAATGGGGTCGACCGATATGCCAGCAGCTCGCCACTGCGCAGACGAAACATCTGAGTCGCTGGCTGGCGGCGGCTGAGGATAAATATCCCAATGAAGTCGTAAAGTCTTAAAAGTCATAGTGTTCAGACTTAGTAAGAGCCACAAGGGCTCATCCCGGTACAGTCTGTAAAAGGAAGATGCCATAACCCTGGCAAAAAGACACTCATCACAATTCACACCAACCAACACCACATCACTAATTACAAATAATTCATCCACAAAAATCCCATACATCCATCAATGCCTATCTACCTTACCTATCCAGCTCCACTCACCCGACCCCGCGCAACACATGTAGCTCGAGCGCCCCACCAGCAATTTCAAAACTCCACCCATGCCCGCTCAAAGCAGCCTGCACAGTGCACACCCACGTAGCACAAAACTCACCCCATCCACCATTACTCAGAACTCAAAAACAAGATTCTCCAGCCTAAGAATGTGTCCACCCTGTTTTAAATACATTCAATGGGGGACTCCCCACAACATTAGCAGGCGGCCTATTCCGCTGATCAACAATCCTTTGACCGAATATCTGTTGTCGCTTAACTGTCCAACACCTCGATTTGAACAATTATACTATATATATTTTCTATTGTTCAAGATGCACTTTCTGGCAACTTCCAGTAACGTCGAGTAAATATGAATCCTGAACTAAAGACCAATCAATCGGCTGAACAAAATTGCCAACAACGGAGACATATATTTCAACCTTAGCTAAATCGGCCAGGGTATGTAGTATGACCGCGACTTAGTCCGATTTCCGATGTCGGGGCCTTACTACATTGAAGAGATGTATATAGCTAGTAGTGAACAGACGTAGACCTGCATGGGGTCGCTTAAAGTAGACTCTACTTTCCTATAGGGTCGTGTAGAGTCGTAGGGCGGCCGCTTTACGTCAAACATGGACAATCTTGATCGAGTCGGGGAGGGTCGTCGTAGTTCGCACTGCGAGGAATGGGTATGAACCCGCTTACGTGTTTCCAGGTTGATTTCGAAACCGCCCAATATATCAATTTGAACCTTGGTATATATGCACCTAGCTGAATAGCACGTCGCTTTGCGCCAGATTCGACCCGAAAGCATGTTCAGTTCATTAGGGTAGTTTAAGGTCAGGTCATGCGTGCTGCCGAAGATCTTTCTCAGACCTATCTTAAAGCATTTCTCAGCAAGCACGTAATAATGATAGGGCAAATTTTTGAATATGTGTCCATAGATAATTGACCACCAAAATACACAAATGGTTCATGACCTTGTAATTTGTGACGCGGTCAGGTGGCAAGTTTAAACCGAAATTAAAATTGCTCAAGATTCAGCATCATTTTGGCATTCTGACATTTGGCATTTAATTTTTGAAAATTCGAGAAAATTTTTTGCCCGAAATAATGTCTGAAGAACACCGGAACACATGTGATGGGGCACACTATCATCTACATGCATACCACATTTTTAAGCAGATATCGTATCAGGCGTCTTTGAGACCACCAAAAATGTACCTTAGATATGCGTACTTACGCTTACGTCACTTACGCCTTACCGCACACGGCTCTAGCATGCTCCTAGTATTTTCCACACTTTTAACCACCTCACATTACCTGTACGTTTAGGTTCCTAAAGGAGAACAAATATGCCATACAACACGCCATGCCATACGAGGTGGGCCTTTCAGATATACAATGGGAGGGAGGGAACTGGATGTTATTGAAGAGGAAAGGAACTTAGGTGTGTTGGTTTAAAAAACCTTAAGTCAGAAAAACAGTTTATCTCAGCTAGGAATAGGGCATCCAGAATGCTGGGACTCATTAATAAAAGTGTGAGATATAAGAGCAGGGAAGTCATGAAAAAAAACTGTACTTGCATATGTGTGACTCCATTTGGAGTATTCTGTACAAGCATGGGGCCCCTACCTAGAAAAATATATATATATATGTTAGAAAGAGTAGCACAAAGCAACTAGACTCACTCAAGTGTAGAATATTAAGGGGGGACATGATTGAAAGGTGCACAATTGTGAAAGGACTAGATCAGGTCAATTTGAATGATGGTCTTCAGTTTAGAGTATCACATAGGGGTCATCAATTCACGTTAGACAAGTTGAGGTGTAGGGCAGTTGAGGGACAACAGGTCTTCAGTCAATGGGTTGTTGAGCAGTGGAATAGGCTGCCTGCTGATGTTGTAGGGAGTTACTCATTGAATGTATTTAAAAGTAGGGTGGACACATTTTTTAGACAGGCAAATCTTGTGTTTGAGTTCTGATTTGTGGTGGATGGGTGATATTTGTGCTAGGTGGGTGTGCACGGCACAGACCCCTTTAAGCGGGCATGGATGCGGTTTTGAGGGGGTTAGGGGAATAGGGCTGGATAGCTAGGGTAGATAGGCATTGAAAGGTGTGTGGAATGTTGGTGGATGGTTTCTTTAGGATGTGGTGATGGTTGGGGTGGGTCTTTTTACCGGGCGTATGGTATCTTCCATTTACAGACTTAACTGGATGGGCCCTTGTGGCTCTTATTAAGGCTAAACACTTTATGTCATTTTTTATGTCAACACAAATATAACATGTAACCATTGGCGGAGCCTTCTTAAACATTGAGGTTGACTTTGATTTCGGCAACGCTGATATGAATTTCACTTTAGTAGAGCGCATGGAGCTTCGTGTTGTATACGATAACCATTCGATTTTTGCAGTCATGATGTATTCTAATTATATCAGAAGTTCGAAGTCTACAATAATATATCTCCGTGATCCTAAGCAATTCGATTATCGACCATAATCATAATAAGTATTTGGCCATGATGGACGTGGTGTATCCGAGCGTGGCAGATTGGAAATTGGGAGAAGAAAAATAAACTGCAAATTGAACTTTGCATTATATTTTTCCGATTCTGACAAAGTGTATGATTGTCAAAATCCAAGAAGCTTTTATTTATCCCCCCCCTCTTGAGGAAATCCCGGCCACGCCCACGGACCAGACCCCGGTTCCCGCCAATCTGCTTCACAGAACGACATCCGAGTCTAAAGTTGCGGATGAGTCGTTTTAAATCTGAGAGTCTGAGTCTGAGAGTCTTTCTCGACTGTGGGGACGAACTCCACAGGAAAATGACTGGGGATGGGCGTCCCTCACATCCTCTACCTTGACGGCGCCGTTTGATATAGTAATGGGATAGTGTAGTCGGAGTTCAACCAACAAGCTGGTCTAACCACATACGCAAAAAAGAAGAATGCTGGGAAATGCGAAATGGAGAAGAGGATTATTCTAGAGGATTCGGTGCCGGCCATTTGATACGGTATGCATTCACATTTTGCGCACTCGATATCTCCGCAGTCAAATAATGCGCCTTATACATGCATATGACCAACACATAATAGCATTTTCCGTGTGTTTGTGTTCAGTTCGCGTTTTCTATGGTTCTGCGCACATGCAGAAATCGTTGCACCCGAACCGTAACAAGTGCTCGCTGTCTTAAAAAGCTCGACATGCGTCAGATTCACCTCGACCCACGACAAGTGGACTGGGGTGTGCTTGCGGGGCGACATCAGTTGCCTGATGCCTGGAGCGCTTTTATCACATGCTTACGCCAATTCTTGACCAGAATGCACCCGCCAAAACAACCACCATTCGCAACCCCACTGCTCCCCCGTATCAACATCTATCCTGGAGCTGGTGGATTAACGCCGGGGAGCGATCAGGAGTTCGGACCAGATTCGAGTCAGTACAGGGACCTACATTGCGCGGTCTGCTCGGTAATCCGGCGTCAGCGTGACACGAGCGACGATATCAAGACCAAAATCCTCGCGGGCTCTCTCTTGTCTTCACGGCCCTTGCCAGCCCTTGGGGTGGACGTCTTCAGGTCTCAAGAACCCTTTCCACACAGGCTGCTAGTTGCGATCTAATTTTTCGTCGGTTATATCTCTGCCCCTCAGGGCGGTTGCCTGACAGCATCCCATCGGACTCGCCAGGGGCGAGTGCCCCTTCCCCCTTGGAAATGCCACTGCCTTTTAACAGACTGGGACCCCTCCATGGGCTTAGAAGCTCTTTATGTAGCATCGGGAACCGTCCACGTCTGTCCGAATCATCTCCGTAGTTTGGGGATCTCTTTGTCGGCCTGAGCCCGCCGTCAGCGTTAGCCAACGCCGACCCAGTGGCCCTGCACGTCCGGCCGGGGCTCCCATCCGTCAGCTCAGGAACCTACCTTCAAAAGCTTGTGCCTCCTCTATCACACACCCTCTGTGCAGTTTCGGCCACCATCGGTCCAGGAGCCATTCATTGGGCCCTCTTCGACGACCCGGTGTTCTCCCGCGGCTAGGGCTCCATAGGCGAAAGGTCCCCCTTAGCGATCCAAGGCTTCTGTCAGGCCGGAGACCCTCTTTCAACAGCTCGGGTTCGCTCCTCCATGAGGCCAGGGACCCTTGTACGGCTTGGGCCTCATCCGTTGGCCTGACGGCCCGAGGTCCTTTCCGGCAACTCGGGCCCCCTCCGTCGTCTCAGCGCCCCTCTTTGACGTCAGCTTGGGTCCCCTTTCGTCGGTCCAGTGGCCTTCGCGTCGGACCAGGGAGCCTTTGTGGGTCCTCTGCATCGACGCCTTGTGAAGCCCTTGCAGGCCACTCAAGGCGGTCGCTTGGATGGCCCCCTCCGACTCTCCAGGTGGGCTGCCTACTTCGCTCCCCCTGGCTACGTCACTGATAGTAATGCCTGCAATGCTTATTACATATTTTCTGATAAGTAGGTAATTAAGCATACTCACAAAACACTGGATTTAATTGAAATTTGATATGCGAGCAAACATGCAGTGTTGTTCGCATGAAAATTACGTCTACGGGGGTTCGCTTGGACCCATGCTCCTATAACGGGCCAACACAGAAATTGGGGGTCAAAAAGATAGTCGAAGTCTTGACCATGCTGTCAGCAAGAGTTGACGGCAACGCTGCAATGCGCCGCCTATAGGGGAATTTAGTTGCTGCGTTACGAATTTTGCGCATCAAAGACATTGGTGATGAATTCGTTCAGCTGTTTCCCAGTTCGACACGCACGTGGGGGATTATTGATAAGTGTTGTATGTGGTTTCGTGTAGGGGATGAGGTCTCAAGTGGTTTAAAGTGTTGATCGAAGCCCTTTTCTTTCAAAAGTCTTGTGCCAGGATTTTAGAAACAAGGAAATATATTTTGGTATAATTAGTCGGTTTTAAGAAGGTCCAGGCTTGAGCTGTGGTTCTTAGTCGATGTTCTTAATTTCTTGGGTTCAAAACTTATCAAAGCTAGATCAATGATGACGATTTGATACAGCCACATATTAAATCGTGAATTTTTGTTAGTTGAATTTGACATCTCAACACAGATCCTTGCTATGGGAATGAAGAAGCATAAGGTGGGTAAAGGTTTGTAAAGCATGAGTGTTTAAAAAAAAACATGTTTATGATGTGTCATTCTGATGGTCAGTGGGGTAGTGTCATGAAATTCTGGAAATCCTGTGTCCTGGCATTCCTGGAGTGGAAGGTAGGTGTGAGCCCAAGATGTTAATGTGAGCTATGGCATCAAGGTATGCCAATATTGATAGCAATATTGACATAAAAGGAATGCTGGCCGTAACGATCGCACAATGGGTCCGTACTACCGATTGTAATGACAGCATGCATGGTCTTTACCACCATATGTTGCGAGCATACATATGAATGGTCTCTACCTACCGTTTGGCAGTGGAATGTGCATACTTTCTGTACGTACAGGCAGTGCTGGCTGGGGTGGAGTGGAGGCCAATTGTGACCTCATTTGACCAGAGTGGGAAACTTACTTTCCGGTTTGGGAGTCGGAGTGCATACCGACGGTAATCTTTACCTTTCAGCCGACACATACTGCCAAGGTTAGTGATTTGTAAAGAGGTGTACAGTGGGGAACAGGGACGTCACAGGAGTCAGGGAAGTGACGTCACAGGAGTCGGGTGTCAGTAAAGATTACCACCGGTTCTAGACTAAGATAATGTAGCATAATATACAAATGTATCATAGCATAATATATTCTAACCTAACTTAACCTAACCGGAAAACCAGAATCCTCCGAAGCACTTGTGACGTTGTGACGTCACTTCCCTGACTCCTGTGATGTCACTAGTCGGTTTTACAGTGGCAATTTGCTCTCCCGTCTAGTTGCTTTTCATACTTCCAAGTCATTTCTTGCTTCACCTAAACATTCCAGACATGAACTAAAAAAGTACATCGAAGAACATTTATTATTAACAAGAATTGATTTCACTCAATTTTATGAACTTTTTCATTGACAAAGCTTGTTTCTTGGTGGTGAGAATAAAACTATTTTAGACTGATTGTTTTAGTATAATGTTCCTTAAACCATTTTATATTCCGAAACCTATATCCCAGTACGCGGTAGGCAACAAATCAGTTGGTGCATGAGCGTCCTACTCGTGGGATGTGCTGTGATTATTTATTAGTTGTGCGGCGTGAGCATGTCGGCAGTATCAGGTATGGATTTATAAACTTGGTTGACATCGATTAAGTGTACTTTTGTTATCATTTTCTCTACCGTTGCTCAGGAAGTTCGCTTATAACCGCATCCTTCGCTAATTTAACCACAGCACCAATTTGTTATCTGGCAGTCATCTGTCCGCTGCCAGATACCATAGAGCTGAGTGCAGTCTTGACGTAAATTAGAAAGCGTATTGCAATCTGCTGATATTGGTAAGTTTAATTCTACTTATTTCAGCAGCATCAATAGTAAAACCTATTTCGTTATCAAAACTGATGTGATAATTATATTTGCTGGTCACTTTTAATTTATGCAGATCACTATGCCAGGTCTTCTCCCTCTATCTCGTTCCTGAGACCATGTGACCTGGGAGCAAAGTTCCGCTGTAAAACCGACTACTGTTCCCCAATGTACACGTCTATACAAATCACTAACCTTGGCAGTATGTGTCGGCCGAAAGGTAAAGATTACCCATACCGACTTCTTCCGGAATACATTTTCATGGACATTATTTTTTATGCATGGAATCTGTTTACCAGTAACCGACCTGAAAAACCTATGTAATCAGTTCCTACATAATATGGGTATTCTTCAAGTATTACCCCTCACACTTCTTTTATCTCAACAATGTATCCAAGCCATCATCAGCTGACTGCCAGTCAGCTGTTGGTGACGTCACAAATGTACCGACACCCCCTCGGCTGGGTGCACTGAATGATCCAAGGGCGTCACCAGGAATATTTATAAGGGTCAGGTCAGGTTAGGTTAGGTTTTCACCATCGTGAAATAGCATCTGCACACCCTCCCCTCTGTATGTTCGAGTGACGTCACCAACAGCTGCTGGCAGTCAGCTGACGGTGATTCGGATGCATTGTTGATATAAAGTAAGTGTGAGGGGTAATACTTGAAGATTACCCATAATATGCATATGTTATATGCATTCTCATTTTTGGTGAAATCAAATGTCAAAACATAGGGACAAAGAAGTGAACAATGGATGGCACCGCCCAGCAGTGACTCGTAATAATCAGCACTGTTTTGTCTCTCATAGCTCACAGGAGCAATGCGCTTTCCATTCACTGTTGGTCTCAGTACAAGGCTAGCCATATGAAAAACGAACAAAAATACTTCACACTTCACCTTCAGCTCAGAGCAAATACCCACCTACGCAACCAATTTCCTACATAATACAAATGCAACTCTGCTACTACACATGCCACAGTTGGATGTGATCAAAGCAAAGGTTCAGTCAAGGTCTTGTGTTTGCAGTATGACACTTAACCATGTGTTCATAGTTGCTAATGGTAATGATGTCATAAAAACTACCTTGCATTGATTGGTTGACACAGGTTTTGGAACAGAAAATGCTAACACAGCCAATTCTGATTGGTGCATCTGGAACTCAGGAGAACGTCTCTTAAAACTGTCAAACTTTCCCACTATGTAGGGTGGCAGGAACACAAGTTTTCTGAGATGCCGCTACAAAGCCGGAGAACAGTGTACTCCATGTGCATGCACATCATCTTGCAAGTTGCTGTTGGCATGTTGTCGGCAACTCCTGTGGTTGAGATTGATGGCGTATGTGAAGCTGTGGTCCAGCTGCTGACTGCTACAAAAAGTTGTTAGTTTGAGTGGTGACCATAAGTGGAATAACCAGCATTTTTTGTTTGGTGTTGTTCTGTGTTTGTTTTTATTGATATCTTTGTTCCCACATTTGTGTTGGAGTACATGTGAAGCCCATCCTATCCAGTATGAACCCGGAGTGCAAAAATGTTTTCAGAGATAGAATCTCTTAAGAAGTGCCTTAATTCCCACCCTGCATTTGACCCTGAAGACATTGACCTGGGGTCATGAAATGTATATTGCAGCGAGTTCACTACAGCCATAATTCCTCCAAATTGTGTGCTTCTAGTTTCAAATGTTAGGTGCCCCCCCCCCCAGTGAACGTTATGTGAGAGGCATGTTGACCAGGGATCTTCTGCACTTCCTACAGTAGCATTGCTTGCACTCAAAATGTAACGGAATGTGGTGCATACGGAACCAGGCTGTTGAAATAAACAACTTGAACTGGATATGGATGCAATGTTTCATAGTGTCACAAATCCTCGCTGTGAGGTAGGTGTATGGCCACTAGTTTGAAGATACCAAAAGTTGAATGCCTGCAGAAAGTGAGAGATCTTACTGCAGGGCAGCATGCAGCTGTCATGGAACCATCTCAGTGGTTCCAGTTCATCAGTATCCATTTCAATTGTTTCTGGGACAGGGGTGGATACAAGGGATGCTGGGGGCATGTGTCCACAGTGTCAGTCCACAGCCAGAAGCACCCTTCCAGAGACAAAGTTCCGCGATGACAATTCCAAATGGTCCAATTGGACATTAATTGCATGAGTAGGCTTTAATTGAGCATTTCCCCCATTACTATCATGGACAAATATTATTACATCAAGCAACTCATGATAGTGTAAAGTAATCTGAAAAGTGCAACATTAACCAACGGCCCTGACCGCTAACGACTGTGTGATCAGGTTAAAAGTGTACCGGTGCCGAGATTAGAAACCACCACCAACCATACGGAAAACAGACGCCATAACCACCTGCACCATTCGTCAACATGGCGCGGGATGAATACGCAATGTAGAGCAAGCCGACTGAGGAGATGTTTATTTCCTCAATGATCTCCGATGAAGTTTCGCATGCTCTTTACACACCACCTAAAAGGAATGACATAAGAAAGATAGCAGTTGGCTGAAATAGCAGTGGTAAAAACATTTTGATTATAATAATGTCAAATGTATTGCCAAGGCAAATGTATGAAATTACATACTATTTGAATGTAGTTATATTTCATGGATGTCAATTCAGGAATGGGCACTATATAACCAGTAGCAGTTGATCAAAGCCCCTTAAGCCCAAATAATCGATCAGTAAAATCAGGAAGTCAAAGCTCTGTTCAAAAATATCTAGTTAAGCATGCCAAAGCAAGCTTATAATAGATGTAAGTTTGTGCATATGTACCTACTTACATTTGGGAATTGGGATTGGGAATGCTGTTGAGGGCAGAGTGGGAAACTTACTTTCTGGGTTGGGAGTCGGAGTGCATGCCAACTTCTTCCTGGGTACATTTTCATAGACATTATTTTTTTAATGCATGGAATCTGTTTACCAGTAACCAACAGGAAAAGCCTATGGAGTCAGTATCTATGTAATATGCATAAGTAATATGTGTTGTCATTTTTGGTCAAATAAAATGTCAAAGCATAGGAACAAAGAAGTCGACAATGGCAGTGAATCGTGATAATCAGCACAGCTTTGTCTCTCATAAGTCACAGGAGCAATGTGCTTTCCTTTCACTGTTGATTTCAGTACAAGGCTAGCCATATGAAAAACAAACAAAAATACGTCACACTTCACCTTCAGCTCAGAGCACATAACTACCTATGCAGCCAATTCCCTACATAATACAAACCCACCTCCGCTACTGCACACTCCATGGTCGGTGTGATAGTGGTGCACAACGCAATGGATCAGTCAAGGTGTTGTGTTTGTGGCATGACACTGTTAACAATGTGTTCAAAGTTGCTAAGGGGTGACATAAAATGCCTTGTATCAATTGGTTGATGGACATATTTTGGAACAGAACACACTAATGCAGCCAATTCTGATTGGTGGCCTCTGGGACTCCGGAGGATGTCTCTTAAAACTGTAAATTTTCCCACTGCATGGGTGGTATGAACGCAGGTTTTTGGAGCTGCTGCTCCAGAGTCGGAGTGACAGGAGAACATTATACTCAGTGTGCAGGCATGCCATCTTGCAAGCTCTGTTGGCATGTTGTCTGCATTTCCCGTGGTTGTGATTGAGAGAAGTGTGTGAATCTGTGGTCTGGCTGCTTACTGCTCTGAAAAGTGGTTAGTTTTAGTGGCAACCGTAAGTGGAATAACCAGCATTTTTGTGGGTGTCGTTCTGCATTTGTTTTTATCCATATCTTTGTTCCCATATTTGTGGTGGAGTATATATGAAGCCAGTATGAAGCCATCCTATCCAGTATAAACGAGGAGTGCAAAAATGTTTTCAGAGGTAAAATCTCTGAAGAAGTGCCTTAATTCCCACCCTGATTGAGGGCCAGGCTGCAAAGTATAGCACTTTCAATGAGGTCACATCTGTGCAGGGTGGACAGCCAGGAGTGTGGCTGATGTGGTGATTGGTGTGGGTATGGGTAGGTACCTGGTGTGGGTGGGTCAATAACTCACTGACAATTCACATACAAATTGCAAAAATAGCAAGAAGAAATTCACAATTGCAGAAAACTACAAAAATAATCAGGACACCATATTTTCCTCATCTGATACCTGCCATATTTATGTGCAGCCCCAAAAAATTCCCTGCTGCCAATAGCAGGGTGGGAAATGTGGGAGGTTGTTTGTGTTTTAATTATGTTGTATGTGCATTTTTGTATTGGTTGGATGTGAAAGATGTGTATGTGGAAAAACACTTGCCTCTTGATTTTCTTACCTTATGGTTTTTATTTGGGATGTGTATTTGATCTCCCTGCAGCAGATTTGTGCCTTCCTGGTGCTTTTATGTGCATATTTATTCTGCTGCTGGTGCACTTTGTCAAGCAGTTTGTCATACTTTGCAGTCTGGGTTGGAAGTAGTGGGCATTTTTTGTTTGTTCATTATACCAGCTGCCAAAAAAAATATTTTAGTCACAAGGTATTGGAAGATGGGTAAAGTTGTATTTAGCTTTGTATACATCATTGCAAGAAAATATGTGAGTTTGCAATTTAAGGCAATTTTTGTTTTTATGTTCTTTTAAAACTGGAATATGGCATTTATGAACATGATTGACTATGGGCCACTAATTTTCTCCACAAATGCTTACTTTTCAGTCAGTACCAGTCAACACAGTCTATGATGTCAACCATTTGATGGAGTTTAGGCATGGCACAGAGGAAATGTGCTATGATATTTACTGTATTTTTTTAGTTAATGCTGCAAACATTTCACATACCTTAGTGGGATGGTCCAGGCTGTGGCTCATTCATTTCTTCCTTGCTGGTGTGGGACGAACTAACATGGTGCTCAAACTGAGGTTCATAAAGCTTTCATACTTTGCGAAGGAAGTTGTTAATTTCCTGGCCCTGGAATTCCTTCAGGAATGAATACCATATGGGATGCTGCAGCAAATATCTGGACTGCACATTAGGAATGACACCATGTTTTCTGAAAAAAATTAACTTGTGTGATTGTCCCAAAAAGAAAGTACTTCTGGTCAGATCCTCACACCCTGTCTTGGGGGGGGGGTCTATAAACACCCACTCTAATATCCCAACTAAGCATGACACAAAAAGAAAGAGGTCTAATCAGAAAGCACTCAATGAGTAGCATTTGAACCCACCCCCAAAATTTTATCTCCCATAAAAGTGATGTCACTGGGGGGGGTGTATGTGGTAACAGCTGAAATGTTTTTGGCTCTGGGAGGTTCATTTTGAGGAGGTTTGAAGAATAAAGAGTGTTTGGAATCAGAAAAGGAAGGCAAAATCGACCTTGGCCATAAAATGTGTGTGGCAAAATGTAAAATCATGGTTTTTATTTCATGGAATTTCTTTTTTCCAATGCAATGTTTATGATTGTGGTTAACATAATGCTTAGGGGAGACTGGGGCACGTTCTGTCACTTTCTAAATTTGGCCTGGGTGGGCATACTTTCAACAGTTGGTGATTGATGCTTTCCCAGTTTGTTGCACACAGCAATAGCTTCGAATAATGTAGAGGTAGTCCAGTGGTATCTCAATTTATTTCGACACCAGTGTCGACAATGTGTCAATGACTCATTCGACAGAACCTGCCCCATATATGAGGCAGGTTCTGTCACCTTCAGGGGCACATTCTGTCACTGGCGGGACACTTCCTGTTATCACCGAACGGTCATCCGGAGCATCCCTGGGGGAGAGAAAGATGGGTTCATTCATCGTCATCATGAATAGTGAAGAAAATGACGGCCAGATACAATTTTTTTTCTTAGTTATACATGCACATATAATACAAACCGCATCGTTACACAGACCATTATCGTGTTCATCAACATCGAGGATTTTCTCAGCCTCTGCAAACATAAACACTTGAGGTGAACACTGAGCACTGAGAGACAGTGAGAACACTGAGAAAACTTTTGGCTCGCTGCCAACAACCATATGTTGTCTCCGATGCCCACTCACACCTCCTTCACAGCCACAGCTCCCACGAAACGCATGTGGAAGTTGCGCCCGGTGGGGGAGATTACGGACTCGGGCGTCTGCAGCCGGCAGATGAGGTCCTCGAACTTGGCGTGAAACTTGTCGCCGTCCTTCTCGACGAAGCAGGTTTTCGCGGCGTCCACGCTTCGGTACCCTTGGACCAGCGTCTCACCGTCGTCGTCGTCGATGTACCGCAGTGCGCAAGCGACGAACTGGAAATTGGTCTTCTGGCGTTTTCCGCCTCGGCATCGAACAAGCAGCCAGCAGTTCTGCTTGATCTCGCTGTAGATGACAGGCAGCGCCGGGTCGTTCTCGAGTGCGCGTCTCTCCAGCTCCATGTCGATGATGTTGATGTCGTTGTCGTCGTCTTCGTCGTTGTTGTCTGGGAAGGGCTCGTCGATGTCGCTGTCGTCGGTGGCCGAAGGCGTTTTCGTCAGCTTACGTTTCTTGGACCCCTTCTGGGCGAGGTTGTGGGAGGGCAGGGCGAGGCGCTTCGACGCCTTCCTCGTCGGCTCCAGGTTGGGCCTCTTCTTAGCGTGCTCCATCTCCAGGCGGGTTTTCTCCGGCGTGCTGGTCAGCCACCGTGACTCTCCCTTCTTCCTTCCAACTTTGCGCTCCTCCACTTCGTATCGAGGGAGCGGGTGGATCGATTCCACAAACTACGTCTGTCCTGTCTCATCACTGGCCTCGCCGCTCGGGCCGGCGCCCGCTTCGGCATTCTTCTCTCCAGTGACGTACGGCCGGAACACCTCAGATGCAGCAAAGGCGTGTTCGGGGAATACCTCCGAGTTGACGGGGTAGATGCCGGTGGCGCGGAACCCGGAGATGATGTTGGCCGGCGACATCCCGAGCTCGAAGGGGCGCCGGAAGATCGCGGGCAGGTCATATATCGTGGGCCGGCGTCCGGGGTTGCTGAGCATGTACTCGTGCATGGAGGTCTTGTAGTGCCGCTTGATGGGGCCGTAGACGGCAACATCGAGTGGTTGAAGGCGATGGGAGCAATGGGGCGGGAAGGTCAGGATGACCACGCCTGCCTCCCGCGCCCTCTGGACCACCGCCAGCGACATGTGCGACTCGTGGTTATCCAAGAGGAGCAGCACCGGCTCCTCCTGCGTCGGCTTCGTGTACGAGATGAAGTGCTCCAGCGTGAGCAGGAACATCTCCGCGGTCATCCAGCCTTTGGGAGTTGCGCCCCCGACGGATGCCGTCGGCGCGCCGCAGATGAACCGGTCGTTGTACCGCGCTCGCGGGAACACGAAGAAGGGCGGGATCGCCATCCCCACGGCGCTGATAGCGCACGCCACTGTGACCAGCGTCCCCCGTTCCGCCGCCGCGATGGTTCCCACCTGTTTCACGCCTTTGCCCGCGATCACCTTCGGCACGTCGCAGACGGTGGTGATACCGCTCTCGTCGAGGTTGAAGATCCGGCCTGGTGGGAAGTTGTGCTTATCCATGACCTTCTTCAGGTTGGCGAAGAAGAAGTCCTTGTTCTTCCGGGAGAAGCCGATCGCCCGGTTCATGGAGGTTGACTCCGGCGTACGCAGGGAGAGCCCGTTCCGCTTGACGAACGCCTCCAGCCAGTCGACGCCGGCCAACTTGTTGGCGTTCCACGACTCCGGGAAATTCTTCTCCTTCCCATTGGCGAAGTCGTACGCCAGCTTCCTGGCCCCCTTGCTGGACAAACCGTGCAGCATCGACGCGCACGTCTTGAGATGGTCGGCCAGCTCCTTCTCCTCCTCATCATCCAGCACGCGACGAGTTGCGTACGTTACCACACGCTTGCCCTTCTTGAGGCACGCCCTGAGCGTCTCCCGGTTTACGCCCATCAACTTGGCGGCAGATCGGGCTGATTCGCCATCGGCACAGAGGGCGCGCGCCTGCTCCAGGATATCCGAAGATGTAACCGCCCGATTCGTTTTACGCTTGTAATGGCGTACCATGTCTTTGGATGTCTGCGAATAACAGGCGATCATTAGTATGGTTGTTTATAAGCAATACGACTAGTAATCATGAACAGATTCAGTGACAGAACCTGCCCCAGATTCAGTGACAGAACCTGCCCCCCTGGAGGAAGGTCACAATTTTTCGTTTTTGACCGAAAACTGGGGAGAACTGGGAAAAATAACGATCAGCACTACACTCTGGACATTCGTGACTCCCCATAACAGTATTCAGAGACACTATACAATTATCTCAATGACCACAAACCAAAATTTTGCTCAAACCAAAAAGTTTGGATTCCCATTGCAAAAACAAAGTTTTCCAATTTGAATAAATCTGGTAGTAGGTATGTTTTTGTTTTGATAGTGGGGGGTCATTCCAAGCAAAAACGAACATATTTTATGAAACAACAATATATCTGCACTGGATAGTTTACAAGAAAATCCCACCGACATAATGTGCCCCGTGACAGAACCTGCCCCGTTCTCCCCTACTTTTTGGTTGGCAAGCTGAATATCACTAGAAATGGGCTTCGGGTTAGATAATATTGTGTGAAAATGTTTTTGAATAAAATGTAACAAGCTAACCTAGCCTAAGCATGATTTTAAGACAAAAATGTAGACAATTTTGTCCCAATTATCTGAATTAATTAAACTTAACCCATCCTATCCTTAGCTGGCATAATCTGGGTATGAAACAAGAATGTATTTCTTGTGGGAAAAAATGTGATTTTTTTTCTGATTGATTACCAACAGAAAAATCAGACACATACCCATTTCTTTTGGAAATGAAGACTTTTTCATATAAGCAGCTCAAGTTGAAGTACTTCTATCTCAATAAGTAGTCATTTCATCAGGAAAGGAACATCAAAATAATTCAAATAAAAAAAACACCAGAAAAAAATGTTTTTGACAATGCAGATGCATCTTATCCCCCTCAACAGAACATGGGAAAGTGTACAGAACAGCTGGTTTGGGGTGTTGTATATATTTAATGATATATAATGGAGGTTGTATGTGCATGAAGGCAGTATATAATGAAAAAATGATTTAAAATGACACCAAAACCTAACTTAGCCAAACATACTGGTGTTGGATCACCTGGTATCATTACATAAGCAAAGGAGCCTGCCTAATCTGCAGTTTTGATGCCAAGTGGGGTGATTTTAAATAGTGAATATCGTGCTTATATGATTTCCCAAGGAATGGTAGAAAAGGAATATGTTACATAGGCATCAACAATTCCAGCCCATGCATTTCCTGATTTGTTCACAGGGGTTCTATATACCCAATATTTTGACAACAAAAACTAGCATAACCTAGCCTAACATCTTTTTTTTATTGATGGAGTCAAAACACGTGATTAGCTTATTGCATGTCCAAACTGAACTGCAATAATCAGAGAAAATGGAGAACTACAAAACCATGCTCCAGTAAAAGGTGAAAAATATATCCACATTTTGATGTACTGGAATAGGTATTCCCAGCTTATTCCAGCTCTATCGTGTTCAACTTTCGGTGCCTGTCTGCAAAGTATCACAGTCGGCTTTATTAGATGCATCAGTGTGAATGTCTTGTGCACTGAAGTGCACTGGCCTCTTGTGAAGTACAATACCTCTTGAGCATTGCAACACACCATCACAGCATATTTCTTGCACACCAAAGCACACTGGTGGTGTCAAATTGAGTGCCTATGTTTTGCACATATATCACTGACACAGATCAGTCCTGCTTTCATTGGTCTGCACTTCAGTGTGCACTACTTCATGCATTAGTTAGTTATTGAGGTTTTAGGGCGCATCGACTGCATTGGTCACACAGCGCCAGCATCATTTGCTAGTATGCACCATTGCATATTGATTATTGCATGATTGAAGATTAGTGCATATATACATACCATTGCATATTGTTTACATCTAATTGAGATTACTGCACTTTGCAGATAGGGTTGTAGGTAGGTACATGGTACTAGCTTTGGTTTTATCTGAGGAAGCTTCACACATGCACAATATCCCACATACTTCTGAAGTCTTCTAGGCTATGATGTTGCAACAGCATGCCACAATATTGATGGCCTCACCAGAGTAGAGCTGCATAGGCAAGCCAAAGAGGATGAATGCTGAAGGTGTACATTCAGCTGTCTACTTTGCAAAAGAGGATGGAAGCTACATGGGCACACCCAGGTCATATGGAAGATACGATGCACTCAGGAGTAGGAAGCTGCTGAGGTGCTCCCCACAGGAGTAGTTGCAACAAATCAACACCAAACTCAGATCGTACTATTCCTTCATCAAGACGAAGAACTCTGCTTTCTAGAAAATGTATTTAAGGTGAAGCTTACTGACTCGAGGGCAGGTTCATTTCCCGCGTACTTGTACCGCATTCAATGTTGGCAGGCTAACTTTGGGGTAACTTTTTACGCCGAAGATGGTAAAGAGCACGCAATGAGCATGCTGGTTCAATATATGTCAATATCGATGCTCGATCTAGTACCATGTATATTCTACACAATGCGATCTGATACAGAATGTTGCTGTTCTTCGTGAATTAATTTCTGAATTGGGTTTCAGCGCCATCTGCCTATGCCGTGCGACAAGATATTGGCTAGTTAGTTATTAGGGCTTTAGGGTGCGTCGACTTTATTGGTCATGTAGCGCCCATAACAATATTAATTATTTACACTTCGATATATCGCATATGCTAGCAAAACTTGCAGAACAGTAAAATTATAGTAACGAACGGTACGTAAGTTACGTTATGACATAATTAAACCTGTTCAACGTAGTGCATATATTACTGAAAATTATACCTCGGCGAGGTAATCTAAAAGTCGGCGGAATTAGGCAGTGCCAGAGTCGTCGCCTCAAACTTCACTGAGTAATAGCGACTGAACACGCCCAAGGTGACGTCTGCGCTCCTCACCATAACCGGGACATGAGAGCAGGACGTGACGCACAGGGAGGCGGGCGTGACATTTCGGGCAGCGCGGTATTTCATTACCAGTTAACAAGTAAGAGCGAGTGGAATATGTATGCCCTTTCCTCAAGCGGCGCAATGCTACTTCGTCTAGCCGATTACTACTACTACTACTACCGGCCTTCTCCCACGAACTCCATTTTAGAAAATATGCTTGATCGCTCTCAGCTTATTATCAGGTAGTGCGTTCCAAGAAGCTTGCCACTTTTCGAGCACAGACGTGGAAGTGGTTCGGAAGTGACCACGGGCTGTGGACGGGTTCGCGAGCATGGAGCTTGCGATGCACGATTCGCAGCAGCATCAGCTAGTTCGTTCCCAGGGGTGCCCACGTGGCTCGGGATCCAACACAGCACTACTATTTTACCTGTCTGGTGCACAACGACAAGACGCGTTAAAACATGCCGTAAAATGGGATTATATGGGTCGAGCGTCCCATCGCTAAAAGGCTACTTAAGGAATCCGTCAAAGTAATATGTAGTCGATCGTCTGATACTTCAATGAAACGGAGCTTTCAAGATGACAATAAGCTCGGATGAACATACAGACGCATGTGCTGGAAGTGAAAAGCATCATACCACACCGGTAATAAAAAAAAACGCTGCCGATGTCTGCCTCCGTCCTGGATCCATCGGTGTATATTGCGGCTAATCCAGTGTAACACTCAATGTGCTCTACGGCAAGTGTTCTGAATTTATGCAGTGTGATATCGGCCTTCTTTATGCAGGCGAGGGTTTTGTCAACTTCTGGCGTGATCAGTTCCCAGGGAGGCGTTGGAATGCACTCAGTCCGCCGAACACCCCGGAGCCTGAGACCGCTTTCATGAAGAAGTCGCATTCGCACTCCATACGGGATGGCTCTCATAAGCATTTCGTGTGATAACAGCGTTAGTATGCGATGTGAAAATACATCCATGAAAGTTAGGTGATACGGATATTGTCGTAGTATGCAGGTATATCGCATATCAAGCTGTTCACGGCGTATATAGATAGAACTCGTGAACTTCCGCGAGGAGACTCGTCGTTGGCGATGTACGAAAAGCCCCTGTAATGATACGAAGCACAGAGTGGTGGACTGTATCCAGGGTACGTTTGTTGGTCAAACAAGCTCCGTCATCAATGAAACACGCGTAGTCCAGCTTTGATCGAACTAGCGATCGGTATGGCAGGAGCAGCGAATCCCGGTCTGTTCCATAGGTCGCACGAGCCACACATTTCAAGATATTCAGAGTTGTTGTTATTTGGGTTTGAGGGCGCTTACACCAAAGATATTCAGAGTCTTTACACGTTTATCTCGTGGCGTTTTTAGGTGCTCTTGGTATGTCGAGCTCGTGTCAAGTTTCACCCCCAGAAAGCTAACTAACTGTTGTACCGGTATCGTGTACCCGTAAAGTAGGACTTCCATGTTGGGACATAGGCGGCGGCGACAGAAGTGTACTGCAACAGTCTTCGCTGTAGAGAAGCGGAAGCCGTTCGTACTACCCCACTGCTCCAAACAACTGCGTGCAGTGACCGTTGCGGATTGCTGGTCGACATCGCTTACGGTTAGAACTAGGGCGGTATCTGATCGCCTTCGAACCTCTTAACTTTCATTCTTGGCTCATGAACATTATCATTATCGGCAAATGTTTTCACAGTAGACCGTGATCTGACCTTATTTTGCCTAATTTGACCTTTCTATGGAATTACTTTCCAAGCGGTGTGCACTTAGACGAAGACCGAAGTGATCGTTTTGTCAATCTATATGTTTCCCTAGTGTGGCCTAAGGTAAGGTCAGGAGATCAGAAGCTAAGCAGTTTGCAAAGATGTTTCAGTATCATGTCGGTTCTTTATGAGAAAAAATTTGGCAAAGTTGCATTTTAGGGCATCAATTATTATAAGAAAAAGTTCGAATACCATGCTTATGAACGTGGTGAAGACGATGTGAAAACTCATGTCCGGTGCAAATATGTGCTATTCAGCTGGCGACCGAAATAATATCACAAAAGACGCTTTGAGTGAAATAATGTATGCTGAACAGCCATGTAAAATTAAGCAAAAACTTAACCTAACCTAACTAAACCTACTCTTCCCTCAGTTAAATAGAAATCAACACACTATTTCTTTTAAAAAATGTGAATTTTTTTGGACAACCTAAGCCTAGTCTGACCATTTTCAGATTTTGTGATTCTGATTCTGATCAGATTCTGATCATTTTCAGATTTAGGTTAAACAAAATCCTAATAAACGTATCCTAACCTGGCGTAACGTAGCCTAGCCTGACTTCTTCCTTTGCGTCTGTGATACGTGTCTTGTGAACGCCCTAAAGTGCAATAATGCCCAACTTTTTTTTAATCCATGGTGGTTCAAAATGGAACCACCAAAATAGTGGTCGAATTTTGATGACAAATCTACCCGTGACACTGAAGAACGAATTTTCAAGCAATTGTTTTGCACTAATGTTCTCAGCAACATGTGAAAATTGCAATTAAAAGCAAGAAGCGTAAATAGCAGGCTTCTTGCTGTGAGATCACTGCGATTCATTTGTCAAGTTTTTTTTTGGGGGGGGGCAGTTTAGTGAAAAGCATGGATGGTTCTCGGCATAACACAGGTTGAAATAGATGACAAGGATGTTTGTGTTGTATTACGAATAGGCACGTAATTAAAGTTTAAAATGTCCAAACAATTCGGGCGTGCAACCCAAAATAGGCCGACAAAAACCGGCCCAAAAATACCAGCCTGGTTCTTGTGTAGACTTTGGTGAATGTTCGTACTTCACGGGGATGACATGCAATGTTCTTGTCCTGGTTCTTTGGTGAATGTTCGTACTTCACGGGGATGACATGCAATGTTCTTGTCCTGGTTCTTGGTGAATGTTCGTTGGATGACATGCAATGTTCTTGTCCTGGTTCTTTGGTGAATGTTCGTACTTCACGGGGATGACATGCAATGTTCTTGTCCTGGTTCTTTGGTGAATGTTCGTACTTCACGGGGATGACATGCAATGTTCTTGTCCTGGTTCTTTGGTGAATGTTCGTACTTCACGGGGATGACATGCAATGTTGCTCACGTTTCATGTCATTTGTGCGAATATAACTCGGATGAGGATTTATTTGGCGGTGCTCACAAGCCGCTCCCTTTCCTAGGTTGCCTTTTTTCTCTCGCTTTTGGCCTCCAAGGGGACCGAAGTCTCCAACGGTGTGGGGACTTAAGCCTTCAATGGTGTGGGTGCTGAAGCATCCAACGGTGTGGGGACCGAAGCCTTCAACAGTGTGGGTGCTGAAGCATCCAACGATGTGGGTGCTGAAGCATCCAACGGTGTGGGTGCCTAAGCATTCAACGGTGTGGGATCAAGCCTCCAACGGTGTGGGTGCCTAAGCATTCAACGGTGTGGGGATCAAGCCTCCAACGGTGTGGGTGCCTAAGCATTCAACGGTGTGGGGATCAAGCCTCCAACGGCGTGAGGTGGGTGATGCGGATGTGGGCTGCCTCTCATCTCCGCTGTCGCAGATCGCTGGTACATCCAACCATTGTATCCAGGGACGATGAGCGTGGTGTACAGCGACGATGCGACGAGGTATATTGTTCGCAGAGATAATGCGTACCGTAGTGCAAATTCCTGTACTGTTCGATGGCACCCAGTAATACAGGAACGATCCCTCAGAACAATACAGGTCAACCTGAAGGGTCCTGCAGGACCACAATAAAAGCCGGTAGGACAGCAGGGATCCTGCAGGACTGTTGCAGAACTTGTAATGTGTCTGGGCAATCCTGCGCGACATAACTGTTAGTAGTCATGCAGGATTGTCTTGTATGATCCCTTGGCTATGGTTTGCAGATTTATAGATCAAATTTATATTGATAAAGATTTATATAATTATAGATGGATGTGTTCACCCATAACTTGCAACATTTATTCATGCAGCACAATAGCACTATTTATTTATTAATATTATTATTATTATTATATATATATATATATATATATATATATATATATATCTTAGCATATTACATACATGATAACATGCTTCATACTTTTATCTTCATCAATTCCTTCAGATGGACACACTGCGACCCCTAGACATTGTGTTCCATCAGAATTATCGTGTAACGATGCTAATATTGGCCGATTGCTACTGGCCATTGGCTATTGGCGGACAGTTGCCGCTTGGATGGTGTCCATACCGCCGCGTGACCAGCTATACTGACGATGCATATCTGTGTTGGCAGCTCGCCGGCGGTGACCAGGGCGACGCGCTGGCGATGCTGCGTGACGACAACGACTTTATCTGTCGCGTGCTCAGCTTCCTGCCCGTCGAGATGAAGCAGGGCTACGGCGGCGACGACTCAGATATGTCTGATGGCGGTACGTCGCCCGGTTTGTGCAAGTGGCGGTGTTTTGCAGTGGCACATGAAAATGTGCAGGCTGCACTTTCACTATGGAGATTCGGCAGTAGGTTCCCAGAAACACTGGTGTGTTCAAATTAGTTGTTAATTTTTTTGGCAGGCATTGATCCATGATATCCTCCAGAAGGCGCCGGACTTCCACATGGGTTTGCTTAGTGGTGCGGAAAACCAAACGCCCCAGAAGCAGTGTTAAAATAATGTTTTGTATTTGGGTCCGAGATGTCTAAAGGAGTACAGTAGGATGTATAAATATGTTATGGAAGCATGCCAATTAAAATATCGTTTCAGTCCTTCAAGTTTGATTTGAGCCAATAGTGTACTCATTAATGCATGTTTTTGGTCTAATTTTGGAGACGCCCAATATATGGATACCTATGTTAACGCTAACAATTGCAAGGTTATGTTATCAGCAGATCGCATTGTTTAACACACCACATCATGTGTAATCCCTGTACCTGGAATCGTGTCGCGAGATGCTTGTGTAATCAATCCGTAATGGTGAGCATAAGCATGCTACTTATGCGCAAAATGTTCTTAGGAAAGAGTCATGGAAACTTCATAAACACACATCAACGACCACGATGTCGATACGCCCTTGGAAAGAATGTCTATTCAGTGCTCAGAAAGTGGTATATTCCACTCTATTTCACGGATGATTTATCACTTTCCAGAAGACACTGCCTTCCTCATTTTGCCAATTCCCCAGTTATTTGTATTCCGATTGGATATAAACTACGATATCGCTTCCATGTTACGCTATCACTGACTACCTTTACTGCACGTATTCAAATTTTGATCCCATTGAATACTGGAATGTCTGACGCTCTTGAATTTGCTTTCAGATGACACGCCAAAAACTAGGGAAGAACGGCAGGCAGAGTTGCGTGAAAAACTTCACGCTAAACTACAAACGTTAAGAGGTAAGGTAGCATCTTTCACCAGCACATATTGTACGAAAGTGGTCAGAATATAATTGTGTTGGTCATTGTAACCGGTGTGTTGGACAGGTGAGATCCGGTGCATCTCCTAAGATGCATGTGTTAAAACGAAAGTTTGGAGTAATTTTATAACTTTTTCAAGCAGGGACATGTCGAACATGCTGTATAATAAGTATGCCTGGTCAATTGTTCGCCCACTCTTTCACCCAAATCAATTTTAGTTCGAATATGTTGATAAGGTCGAATGTAGACGTCGATGGTCGATACCTGAGCTCTGACTTACTGTGCAGATCTGATCCACATGCGCATAATTTTCGTTGAAATATGGACATTCATGTACTGGGTACTGGGCTGATCTATCGTATAGCTTCCCGGGTGGGTATTTATGTCATCATAATCTCTTCGGGAAGCGGACGGTATGGTAGCTAACGGCTGTCTTCATATTACAGCAAAAAGTGGAAGTCTCAAGGCTCAGAAAAATATTCGAAAGCGGTTAAATAAAATGGAGAAGCGAAAACAGAATCAGAAGCAGTCTGGCAAAGGCGGGGCGATAAACTCCAAAGTTAATGCTGTGAAAACGGCAAAGAAGCAGAAAATGATAGAACGAAGGTCAAAGGGAGCCTTACCGAGTGAAGGCATGATACCCAAGCCCGTGTTCAACACTGAGGGCAAAGTGGTGTTCAGCAAATTTGATTTTGCCTCGAGCGGAGAGACTGAGAAAACAAAGCGAACGAAAAAGGTCAGCTTAAAGGCGAAACTAGCTCAAGCGAGGGAAAAAGAGCACCAGAAACAAAGTCAGTCGCCAGCGGAAGCCAGTAACGAAGCATGGCAGGCGGCCATGAGGAAGGCTAAGGGTGAAAAGATGAAGGATGATCCAAAACTTTTGGCAAAAAGTTTGCGAAGAGAGCAGCAAAAGAAGAAGCAGAGCAAAAATAAATGGGAAGAAAGAATTCGAAACGAAAAACAAAAGGGCGAGGAGCGACAGAACAAGCGACAAAGCAACATCAACAACAGGAAAGAACAGAAAAAGAAGAAGTTTATCGACAAGTTAAAGAAGAAAGGTAGGATCCTCCCGGGATTCTAGTTGTTCAAAGGTTTACGATTTGCGCGTTTTAATATCAGGTGCGCAACATTTTCTAAATGTCATTTTACAAGTGCGGTCGTCCATGCGCATATGTTCATTATCCACACTCTGATTTTCTTGACAATGACTTGCGGTCTGTTCGCGAGTTTATTTGATTTGATCGATTGAGCTGATTTTGTTCGCGACTGTGAGAGATCCGTGTGTATTATCCACCTGACGCACTCGCACACATGTGCAACCGTTTCGCACACAGGGCTTGTGGACTAGCTACAGTGAGCTTCTCGTGTAGTGTGCGATTGATATGAGAATACGCTTCGTATCATACGGTAGTCATGTCTATCCACCCTAAGTTCTTTGCTCCCGTATGCGGGGCAAACACACGAGTGCAGCGTTTCGATTGACTCGACGGCTGATCCTTCTGATACCGCAAACACGGCCTGAACGGGCGGCGGAACTCTCGAAGCTGTATTCACAAAACTTGTCATGCTGCGCACTAAATATACTGTGATGATACACAAACAAAACAGACGCTCGCGCGCGCGAACATACGTATACAAGGGCGCGCGACTGGAATGAGACTCCGGCGCGTGTGGAATCAGCGGTGATCTCGTCTATTTCGAGAAGAGAAGCACACATCACGTAGCAGTCTGCCACCTGCCGCTCCTCGTCGCCATCGGCACAGTGAACGTCAGCAGATAACCGCACGGCGGAAGCAATGCCATCGCGAACGGGTCGAGTATTCATTATGAGCAGCTATGCACTCGCAAGCTTGATATGAATGGTCGGCAGGCAAAACAGGCCGCGATTTTCAGCGAGAGCTGAAAGTGGTTGTTCCATGAGATGGAATGGACTGTTGTGGGGAAACAGCGACAGCTGCGTAGGAAATTGTGTTACTAAACCAGGTTTATGTGCGCTGCTTTGACAAAAATGAGCTGCTCTTTCATCATCAGTCGGATTATCACGAGCGTTTGACTAGATCGCACTTTCCGCAGTTATCTCACATGTCAAACATAATTTGCTCTCGTGGCCATCTACGCCATAGTGTGTACAAACCATTTCAGCAGATATAGGAGCAACACGCACAACGAACCATCTGAGCTTGCAAATGCACGCGGACACTCAACCATTACACAGCGCGGGTACACACAAATGCGAGATTCAAGCAGTAGCGGCCTCTGCGGCCCGCGGTCTGCGCGCCAGACGCCGCGTGCTGAACACAATGCTGCTGAAATATCGGCGGCCGCGTCCTCTGCCGTGCCGCTCCATAAGATGCGTCAGCCCTAAACGTCCCACTCGCCTTGGATCGGGTATGTCCGCTCGGTGCGGGCAACACACCCAAGGCAAGGCGCACCCACCCCATCCCGGGCAGACTATCCATTTGGGAACGGAATACACCGGCCCGGGGAAGGATACGCAAACTCGGGGCAGGCTACACCAGCATAGGGTAGGGTACACTTGCCGAGGAGGGCACACCCACCAAACGGCAGGGCACACGCGCCAAATGGCGGGGCACGCCCACCAAACGACCGGGCACACCCACCAAGCGGCGGGGCACACCCGCCAAATGGCAGGGCACACGCGCCAAATGGCAGGGCACACGCGCCAAATGGCAGAGCACACGCGCCAAATGGCAGAGCACACGCGCCAAACGGCAGGGCACACGCGCCAAACGGCAGGCTGCGTCCAGCCATGGCGGGGTGCATCCGCCGGCGGGTGTTCCATGCGCTCAGGGCCGGGTACACCTCTGCCCATGTGGGATACATCGGGGGGCAGTGGGCGCTGGCAGCGAGTGCTGAGGCGGCCTCCGGCGCCACCAACGCCAGTGGCGAGGAGACCGAGGCCAGTCCGGCCGCTCACCGATCACAGCTGCGGCCGCTTGGACTTGCGGATCAGTATGGAGCAGCAGGTGAGGCAGGCGTTCGCCTTCGCGAGCTCGCTGTATGTGACCGGGCTGAGGCTGGTGGTGAGCCGATCCTCGAACACCTGGAAGTGGAGGAGTCGTGTACACGTAATGCGGCGTGAAGAAGGCGATTGAATGCTTTAAACCGTCGTTCGGTACAACGGTCCACATTCAGAGAGTGAACTGTGATTCAAACTCATGAATGCTAGAGAGAACTTCCTAAACCCAATAGCATTGGCATATTATATGCAGATGCTTGCTGTGCACGAATCACAATGCAGATGCTTATTATATGTATGTATCTGCATACACTGTGATAGGACCTGGTCTGACAGCGCTGTGAAGACGTTTCCCGCATTGTGTTGGACAAGGTCGGCACGTTATCGCTTCTGGAAGGCTGTGAGGGAAACATGCGCCGTGTTTCGGAAGGTCATCTATTCAATCATCCTTGAAGAGATGATCAATACTTAGTCAACAATCGTCAGTTTAATTATTCAAGTTCCTACTTCCTCCGGCCACAAATACGCGCACTACAGAGGGTTGTACTCGAGACGCGCTTCGCTGAAGCCCGGGCAATGAGGTCGGAAAGTCGGAAGGTGTGGGGCTACGGTGCGGCCGTCGGGAACCATCGCGAGTCGAAGACCCATGCCACAGGTGTTTACACTGACGTCGCAGGCGCGTCAGGACTTGTTGCATGCGTAATGCCAAATTTACTGACATCGGGGCACTCGTGTCGCACGTGCCAGACACTCCATTCATAGTCGCGTGGAACTAGCTGTCCAAGCGTCACGGGACGTGACAAGGCAGTCACGTCGCGGGCGTCAGGAAACTGGCACCGCGGTCAACGAGTTACTCACGTCGCAGGCGTCTGGACATTCGGCGCGAAACTGGCACCGCGGTCAACGAGTTACTCACGTCGCAGGCGTCTGGACATTCGGCGCGAGATCGGTGCATCAGCGTGCCGTTGACGAATACACAGTTGGCAGCCACTGGCTCGCGCACCGTCAGCGTCTGGTACCGGAATGTGGCCTCCCGCTCGATCCTCTGTCGGACGCCACAGTCACTGTTAGTACGCACCATCTCCGCTAGGCTGCAGCACACACCACTCCGTCGTGAGCTCGATCCAAAGTCAAAATCAGGGCGTCAATCAATCAAAATCAATAAACACAATCAGGGCGGATACAGAAAGGGGGGGGGGCATGTGCCCCCTCTCATGGAAAGGTGGCACTCCTCCAGCCGGGGGCCCCTTCAGGAAGCCTCGAGTGCCCTCTTGCTGAACAGATTTTTAAGCCAAAGACGCGCTTTCAGAGGAAGAAGCGTCCCTTTGAGACGAAAAGGCGTCCCCGGGGAAACGTGCCCCTCCCCAAGAAAATTCCTGGACCCGCCACATGCACACGAATAGCTATTGATTGCCTGCCGATTATCTGAGTGACGGTTTATTTATTGATGCATTAATATGTTATCAGCAAACTGATTGCAAGCTTTCACGACTTGTTCAATATTGGGGCCAAGGATACCAGCATTGCTCTCACGAGCTTACTCCCCGAGGCACACAAATCTCCACGTCTCTGCGCTTTACCCCCCCCGACTTCAGCTTCTCATCTCAGCCCCTCAACCCGGGCGGACCGCACGACTGGCTGGCTGACCAGCGCATGACACCAGTCTGCATCTGTTCACGTGCTGCACCTGCACCTGTTCACCTTGAGGACAGTCTGCGACTCCTCCGTTTCGGAGACGCAGAGGATGTCCGGTCCGGCCATGGTGACCAGGTCCTTGAGGTGCAGCACGTCTGGCGGCACGCGCACCGGGGTGCAGGCGAACTCCGGGAAGGCGGCCGCCACGGCGGCGGCGCCCGCCTCGTTCGTGCGGCCAGACAGACCGACGAAGAACTCGCGACCTGCAACGCAGCGCGCTGCCGTCACGTCGCCGATCTGGATCTGAGACGCGCACGACGCTGTAGCGAAACAATACAGCCGTGGTTTACGGCGGGCGCAGTGCAGCCATCCAGACCTGTGAATACACCGAAACGGTACAAACGCATTTGGGAGACCATGTTAAAAACGATGCACGGTGGGCGATTTTCACAATTGGCGCGAATAAACACCCAATTGCCTATGGATTGCCACCAATTCGTTTTTTTTTTACCTCGAGTCATATGTGATGTCCATGCAAACTGCATGTCTGATGAATCGGGCCTTCCGGTCAATATAAAACAATATAAATTTCGGATTCACGGGCGCCCCAAAATGGAGGCAACTTCGGTGCGAAGACTTGTGCAAATGAGTGCCTTCTCTAATACGGAATCATCACAATGCCTTACTTATTATCAGGAAAACGTTCCAAAGGTAATATTATTCACGGAAAGACATTTACGCCAATGTCTGATAAAGTAAATTAAAAGCACTCTCACAATGTGAACAGAGTGTGATGACACTTTTATGACCATGGGCACCTTGCTAAGTCACTTTTCCGTTCTCACCCTCCACCTATTTCTGGCCCCGGCCCGTCTGGTCTCGCCCCGCGGCGCGGCGCGGGCACAATTTGTCCAGCATGGATACGTTGAGTTGAGCATATTTTTCGCAGTTGGCTGTGGTTGGCTACAGTATTTCCAGTCTCTGGTAGATGAAGATGTGGGAAATGCGGGAGTGTAAATGTCCGACAATACTTCGCGATACCGGTTTGTATTTCCCTTCATTTATGTAATCAACTCAGAAAGACAAGGCTGTGTTGAGTACGCGGTTGAAATTGTAACTAAATAATGACGAAGAAATAAATGTACCGGAGTTTCACCGAGTTCTTGACTGAAAAAGATCTGCATATGATATTTCAGATTATCTTTGTCACATCAGTTCAATGTAAGCGCTCGGGCTGCTCAAACAACAGTCATTTTGCTTGCTTCGGGGATCGCGGCAGATCGCCGGACAGAAGTTCAACTTGAGGGCTTCTTGTTATATTTTGTGGCGCAGTTTTTTTTTTGTGTGGGGGGGGGGGGGGGAGAAACAGTATACCACCGAAAAAGGAAGACCATTTTACGCGCAAATATGTGAAGTTTGAGTTAACGAATTGAACTGATGACCGACATAAGCATTATTACATAAATTAATTGGAAGATTTGTTGAAAAAATATAATAGCATCAAAAAGATTGGTACATATTCAGGTTGCCTCTTCTTCAGATCAAATTTAAATGACAAGCAGGCAGGGCGATTGGAGAACGTACCCACGAATTACGTGACGAGAATATTATACGCATACAATTTCTGGAATTAATATCGGTATCCAATACAACACTCGCATAATGGTACCACAACCATGGTAGTACTCGTTTACCACAAAAAGGACAAAATTGAAAATATATCGACGGAGCAGGCCTGGCTGGATTATACGCTTCTACATTATATGACTATCGGTGATATCCATAACATCCATAACATAAACCCGGAAATTAAATGTTCCAGCTGTCGTGGGACTGGTTACCTTAACGTCAGAAACGCACAATGCACACCGGCATGCTATGGCAAGCATACCACGAGAGAGGTGCGCGAACTGGCGCCCATCACATTCGCCCCGCCCCCTCGTCACGCGTGGGCGTCGTCGGACCGCGGCGGCCGCCGTCCAGACACCGCCGGGGCTCGGAGCCGCCGCAGCTGCGCCCACAGCCGTGCGGCTAATATCGCCAGCACTCACAGCCGGCCGCCGGGTCTGACATACGACCGTCATTCACCGAACGCCAGACCCTCCGAGCGGACATGAAACGGCCGACGCCCGGATATAAGCCACCCGGTGCCGCGGAAACTGGCCGCCTGCGACCCTGGCCAGTACTGGTGCCAGACGTGGGTCACCCGTGCACCATACACGGACCCGCCCTTGACATCGAACACGGGCCCAGACGTGGGTCACCCGTGCACCATACACGGACCCGCCCTTGACATCGAACACGGGCCCAGACGTGGGGCACCCGTGCACCATACACGGACCCGCCCTTGACATCGAACACGGGCCCAGACGTGGGGCACCCGTGCAACATACACGGACCCGCCCTTGATATCGAACACGGGCCCAGACGTGGGGCACCCGTGCACCATACACGGACCCGCCCTTGACATCGAACACGGGCCCAGACGTGGGGCACCCGTGCATCATACACGGACCCGCCCTTGACATCGAACACGGGCCCAGACGTGGGGCACCCGTGCATCATACACGGACCCGCCCTTGACACCGCACATGGGCCAGACGTGGGCCACCAGTGCACCATACACGGACTCACCCTTGACACCGCACATGAGCCCAGGCGTGGGTCACCCGTGCATCATACACGGACCCGCCCTTGACACTGCACATGGACCCAGGCGTGGGTCATACACGAACTTGCCCTTGACATCGGACATGGGCTGCCATTGTACCATATATGGAGCTGTCCTTAGCTTCGGACATGAGCCACAATTGTACCAGATATGGAGCAGTCCTTGGCTTCGGACATGAGCTACCACTGTACCAGATATGGAGCCGTCCTTGACTTCAGACATGGGATACCAGTACACCGGATATGGAGCCGTCCTTGGCTTCAGACATGGGCTTCCAGTGCACCGGATATGGAGCCGTCCTTGACTTCAGACATGGGATACTAGTACACCGGACACGTAGCCGTCCTTGGCCTCAGACGTTGACTAACAAAGCACCGGCCATAGAGCCGCCCACCGCCGGACATAGAAGCCGCCTACCGCCGGACATAGAGCCACCTAGCGCCTGACAGAGCCGCCCACAACAGCACAGACACGGGCCGCGGTCTTCCGTGACACACGACCGGAGAGCGGGAGCCGCCCACCGCCGGCCATAGAGCCGCCCACCGCCGGACATAGAGCCGCCCACCGCCGGACACAGAAGCCGCCCACCGCCGGACATAGAGCCGCCCAGCGCCTGACAGAGCCGCCCACAACAGCACAGACACGGGCCGCGGTCTTCCGTGACACACGACCGGAGAGCAGGAGCCGCCCACCGCCGGCCATAGAGCCGCCCACCGCCGGACATAGAGCCGCCCAGCCGGACACAGAAGCCGCCCAGCGCCTGACAGAGCCGCCCACAACAGCACAGACACGGGCCGCGGTCTTCCGTGACACACGACCGGAGAGCAGGAGCCGCCCACCGCCGGCCATAGAGCCGCCCACCGCCGGACATAGAGCCGCCCACCGCCGGCCATAGAGCCGCCCACCGCCGGACATAGAGCCGCCCACAGCCGCCCAGCGCCTGACAGAGCCGCCCACAACAGCACAGACACGGGCCGCGGTCTTCCGTGACACACGACGCCCCACCGCCGGCCATAGAGCCGCCCACCGCCGGCCATAGAGCCGCCCACCGCCGGCCATAGAGCCGCCCACCGCCGGCAAAGCCGCCCACACAGCAGAACGCCCACCGCCGGCCATAGAGCCGCCCACCGCCGGCCATAGAGCCGCCCACCGCCGGCCATAGAGCCGCCCACCGCCGGCCATAGAGCCGCCCACCGCCGGCCATAGAGCCGCCCACCGCCGGACATAGAGCCGCCCACCGCCGGTCATAGAGCCGCCCACCGCCGGCCATAGAGCCGCCCACCGCCGGACACAGAAGCCGCCCACCGCCGGCCATAGAGCCGCCCAGCGCCTGACAGAGCCGCCCACAACAGCAGACACGGGCCGCATGTTCCGTAACGAGACGCCATGTTCCGCCGACACACGACCGAAGAGCCGCCCACCGCCGGCCATAGAGCCGCCCACCGCCGGCCATAGAGCCGCCCACCGCCGGTCATAGAGCCGCCCACCGCCCCACCGCCGGCCATAGAGCCGCCCACCGCCGGACACAGAAGCCGCCCACACCCCACCGCCGGCCATAGAGCCGCCCAGCGCCTGACAGAGCCGCCCACAACAGCACAGACACGGGCCGCAGTGTTCCGTGACACACGACCGGAGAGCAGGAGCCGCCCACCGCCGGCCATAGAGCCGCCCACCGCCGGCCATAGAGCCGCCCACCGCCGGCCATAGAGCCGCCCACCGCCGGTCATAGAGCCGCCCACCGCCGGCCATAGAGCCGCCCACCGCCGGACATAGAGCCGCCCACAACAGCAGACACGAGCCGCAGTGTTCCGTGACACACGACCGCGAAAGAGCCGCCCACCGCCGGCCATAGAGCCGCCCACCGCCGGCCATAGAGCCGCCCAGCGCCTGACAGAGCCGCCCACAACAGCACAGACACGGGCCGCAGTGTTCCGTGACACACGACCGGAGAGCGGGAGCCGCCCACCGCCGGCCATAGAGCCGCCCACCGCCGGCCATAGAGCCGCCCACCGCCGGCCATAGAGCCGCCCACCGCCGGACATAGAGCCGCCCAGCGCCTGACAGAGCCGCCCACAACAGCACAGACACGGGCCGCAGTGTTCCGTGACACACGATCGGAGAGCGGAGCCGCCCACCGCCGGCCATAGACCCCCACCGCCGGCATAGAGCCGCCCACCGCCGGCCATAGAGCCGCCCACCGCCGGCCATAGAGCCGCCCACCGCCGGCCATAGAGCCGCCCACCGCCGGCCATAGAGCCGCCCACCGCCGGCCATAGAGCCGCCCACCGCCGGCCATAGAGCCGCCCACCGCCGGCCATAGAGCCGCCCACCGCCGGCACCGGCCATAGAGCCGCCCACCGCCGGACATAGAGCCGCCCACCGCCGGCCATAGAGCCGCCCACCGCCGGCCATAGAGCCGCCCACCGCCGGCCATAGAGCCGCCCACACGCAACGGGCCCATGTTCCGGACACACGATCGGAAGCAGGAGCCGCCCACCGCCGGACATAGAGCCGCCCACCGCCGGCCATAGAGCCGCCCACCGCCGGCCATAGAGCCGCCCACCGCCGGACATAGAGCCGCCCACCGCCGGCCATAGAGCCGCCCACCGCCGGACATAGAGCCGCCCAGCCGGACACAGAAGCCGCCCACCGCCGGACATAGAGCCGCCCAGCGCCTGACAGAGCCGCCCACAACAGCAGACACGGGCCGCAGTGTTCCGTGACACACGACCGGAGAGCGGGAGCCGCCCACCGCCGGCCATAGAGCCGCCCACCTCCGGCCATAGAGCCGCCCACCGCCGGCCATAGAGCCGCCCACCGCCGGTCATAGAGCCGCCCACCGCCGGCCATAGAGCCGCCCAGCGCCTGACAGAGCCGCCCACAACAGCACAGACACGGGCCGCAGTGTTCCGTGACACACGACCGGAGAGCGGGAGCCGCCCACCGCCGGCCATAGAGCCGCCCACCGCCGGCCATAGAGCCGCCCACCGCCGGCCATAGAGCCGCCCACCGCCGGTCATAGAGCCGCCCACCGCCGGCCATAGAGCCGCCCACCGCCTGACAGAGCCGCCCACAACAGCAGACACGGGCCGCGGTGTTCCGTGACACACGACCGGAGAGCGGGAGCCGCCCACCGCCGGCCATAGAGCCGCCCACCGCCGGACACAGAAGCCGCCCACCGCCGGCCATAGAGCCGCCCAGCGCCTGACAGAGCCGCCCACAACAGCAGACACGAGCCGCAGTGTTCCGTGACACACGACCGGAGAGCGGGAGCCGCCCACCGCCGGCCATAGAGCCGCCCACCGCCGGCCATAGAGCCGCCCACCCGGACATAGAGCCGCCCACCGCCGGTCATAGAGCCGCCCACCGCCGGCCATAGAGCCGCCCACCGCCGGCCATAGAGCCGCCCACCGCCGGCCATAGAGCCGCCCAGCGCCTGACAGAGCCGCCCACAACAGCACAGACACGGGCCGCAGTGTTCCGTGACACACGATCGGAGAGCGGGAGCCGCCCACCGCCGGCCATAGAGCCGCCCACCGCCGGCCATAGAGCCGCCCACCGCCGGACACAGAGCCGCCCACCGCCGGACATAGAGCCGCCCAGCGCCTGACAGAGCCGCCCACAACAGCACAGACACGGGCCGCGGTCTTCCGTGACACACGACCGGAGAGCGGGAGCCGCCCAGCGCCGGCACACAATGACAGGAAGCTTGATCGATGGCGCCGCGCCGGGCTCGGATCCGTGACGAGTGAAGGGTCGGACCGTCGTCGTGATGCCATGGAGATCACGTGACTCGGAGCGGCAGACGACCCGCCGAGTGGAACACCGCTTGTGGTGGAGCGCCACGTTGCCTGGAGCGGCAGACTTCTCACGGAGTGGAGCACCAGTCAAGGGGAAGCGTCACTTGGCTCGGAGCGGCTCAGTTAATTAGCTGGATAGCTACTTGGATAGTTAGTTAATTAGGATGTATGGGCGCTTCGACCATATCCTTGATCATATCGCGCCCATATCTATTCAAATCTTACTAAAGTATTAACACTCGCACGTCCGGGGGGGGCAGATATCTGCCCCCCCGCGGTTTTTCCTAATTTGCCGCCATAATAATCGGGTTAGCATGGCCAAACCTCGTATGGCTGCTCATTCGTCTTTTCCGCATATCCTCAGAAATTTTTTACCCTGGGTCATCTCAAGTCAGGTCACCAGGTCAGGCGAAGTGACCCAACATCCCTCGGAGTCTAGGTGGCATCACTTCCACAATAATTGGGCGATTGATTTCAAACTTATAACACGTCATGATCTCATCAGGGACTATAATATATATCTAGTTTTTTTCTCGTAGCATTGACCTGAGGTCAGGTCGCGGCCATGGCTTCCCCCATTATAGGCCTATGGTAAAATATACAAATGTTTCCTGGTTACATATTTGCTCTCGGAATGACCTCACAACGGTTATGGCGTGTAGTTGGAAGCTATTCTCAATGTTGCCGCTGACATTTTTGCTCAGGGACCTCACCAAGGTCATCTGAGGTCACCTGAGATCACTAGCACATTTCTGCGCATTATATCGCACTGCATTGAGCTAGAAGGCTGAAATTACCGTCATTGTGTTTGTATCGCCAAGACGTGTCGATTGATACATTACATGACCTTCCTAGGCCACCCCATGACCTTGACCTGAGGTCATAGTTTCGGAGTTGACCTGACCTTAAATCACACAGCGTATTGTCGATAGCACATTTCAAGGGCTGTCGAATAGCATTCGCCGTTTGTTTCTATCTGTTATAGGTCCTGAGATATGTGTCAATATCTGAGGGTCCCACCCGATCTGGTCGAATTTGACCTATGATGACCCAGTGACCTAAATATTGTCCTGAGCGAAAAGATGGCCGAAATACTTTCGATAGAGCTTGTCACCAGCTATCCAACGCCGTTTTTCGTTTGTCGCTACCTAGCATAGTTCTGGAGATCTTAGGGGGGCAGACATCTGCCCCCCCCCCCGGACCGGCGAAGATTGTGCGGACCGCCGGACGTGCGAATGTTAACACGCGCACTGGAGGGGGGGGCGAAATCCGCCCACCCCTCCGGTTTTTCGTACATAACTCCAGATTTTACCGGTCGATATACGCCATGTTTCGCGTATCTGCTTAGAAATGACCGGCGCGTCGTTTAAAGTAAGAAAAATGGAAATCGGCTGATAATTTTTTGAGTTAGGGGCCGTTAAAGTAAAAAACAAATTCGTAGCGCCAGACCACAAAAACCGGCGCTGATGCGCTTCCCGTATATCTGCAAAAGGGAAGTGTTATTGGCAACACTAACGATTTGTTTTATGTATATTGATATGCTATATAGTTTCAAGGTCATGTTAGGTCACCGAGGTCAAGTAAGGTCGAGTTTATAACAGGTTAATGGAACCAAACTTGGTCAACTGGAATGTTGTCATAAATACACTACTGTTTGTCATTGTGTACTGTTTGTCATTGCGCTTCAATACTTTATTCATGTACTTCACTCCTTTCTTCGTGAAGCCGATTGCGCCGAGCTGCCCGACGGAGCAGTGGGGCGGGCGGTCCGGTTCCGGTAACTGGAACAGGTAACTGACCTGATAAAATGCTGCTATATAGGTGGCCTGAGGTCAAATGTAGGGTCTAGCATCTGTATTGCATCATTAGTAACGTCCAAAACATCATTGATGCTCATTTTGGAGCATTTAAACACAATCGCAGCGATCGATAACAATGACAAGCCAAGCCACGCAAAACACGAAAATTTTGAGAAATGTAACCTCATTTGACCTTGAAGATATTGACCTAAGGTCATGAAATTTTCACACAATAGAGTTCACTACCGTATCCACCCACCCTGCGAATTTCGTTCATCCAGCTTTAATAAGAGCCGAGATCTTAGGGGGGGGAATCCGCCTCCCTCCAGTGCGCGTAATTTTCAGAGGCCCTCCAGGGCGCGTGTTAAGACATCTCCAGAAATAATGCAATAAGTAGCCAGGGCGACACAGAAACAGACGGCGGAGCGTGTTGTAACCGCAGTAAGGGACACATTGCGTCTATATCTATTTAAATCTTACTAAACTATGAATGCATCCATGTCTCGTCGGCGTCTACCCCGACATTCATGAGGCATGGTGGCTGTGGTAAATACGCTATTGTAGGAGTCGCACACTTGCGCATAGGCCCTTGTGTTACGGTGAAGTTCAATGAGGCCACCATCTGCCCTTTGACCAGTGGTAGCAATGCTGGATTCATTACGAGCGGGGACGGAGTCTGAGCGAGTCTACACCCGTGTATACCGTAAATGAAGCTCATCTGAACGGCCATGGCCGGCCAACCATATCGCTAAGCTATTGAACCGTAATAACCCCTGGGCTACAGCATTTTAGGTTCTATTTTATTAACTCAGAGTGCTCTTTGAATTTTTATTTTTACGAAGTTGTATTCCAATATTATCCGTGAAGTGCACGTAATGTATGTTAAAACAAAGAGGCTTGCGGCAGCATTTCCGCTCGCGTGCAACCTTCGAGAGCCATTCCAGCTGTAATACAGAATTTTAGGGTATAGTTTTCTCATGCAGAGCCAGATTTGCTCTTTTCATTTCGGAATCTACCAACTTTTGTCACTTTATTCTGAAGTCTCAAGCTTTGCTGACAGAAAGGAGTCTACAGCGGCATTCCTCCGCACGGACACCTTACAATACACATCGGACCGCAGCGGGCGCCGCCGTACGTTCGTCACAAATCCAGCCACTGCCGGTTGACCTGTTGACCTCATGCACCACGTGACTTACGCACCCCAGGGGCCTGGCAGTTTCGGATGTGGGCCGCCCGTCGTGCTGAAGTGTTGTACGCAGCATAGCCAGAGCGGGATGGCCGAGACGTAAGGACCGTGACACAGCGCGGCTCGCTGTGCTAATGCGACACGCTGGTATAGTGCGCTGAATTTGAGATACGATGGATGCCTCGACAGGCTGTCAAGAGTAGAGCTGCGGTCAGTCGACAAGTTGAGTTTGGCGGTTTGACGCTCGATTCAGTGCCCGCAGCAGGGAGCCCCACAGCCCGGCGGCCCCTCCCCTCGCTCGTCTGACGCCCCTGATGGTACCCTGCAGTGGCACATTCTATCTGCTCGAGTTTCCGTATCGCGCTGAGATTACAATACAGTGAAAAGTCATGGTCGTTCGGCAAAAAAAAGAAGGCAATCATTGAGACCGAACTAGGGCTATGTCAGCAGTGGTATGGGTTATGTATGTTCCGGCTATATGGACGCCTTGCGCTTATACCACATCTTTTCAGCCGTAATCTCGAAGCGTCAGCGGGTAGGACGATAAACGATGCAAGCTTGGCATGTTGGACAAGCAAAACAAATCTGGGATGCAGTAGTCCATGAGACATCGATCAGCATTTCCCGCAAGGACAATGGCCTTATCATGCCATTTCAAGGCATGATCAACCAAGTCCCATACATCGATGGAGCAAAGGTTTAAATACGGGACAACTAACAAACATGTGGTGAAGGTGAAGTGGAACATGGCGGAACAGAGCATTCGGGTACTTGTCAAACGCGCGTTGCATACGTATGACTCCACACAACATACAACAACCTTCTTCCGTTCTCGTGGAGGCATGGATAGCTGGCTCAGCCCCACTGATGACTTCAATGTTCATGTCCCCCGGGTTTCAACTTCCACTCCGCCGCTACTTGGCGCCCGGGAAGCTAAAAATAGATTGGTAAATTGGTTCCCAAGTCTCCCAGGAAAAGGAGCAGACAATTTCGGCTGGGATGAGTTGCCGCCCCGCCTACGACACCCAACACACCACCATCAAGCGGTCGAGTCGTGTCCATTTCCGACAGACCCACCGCCAGCGCGGACTATGACCTCGCCGGCGCCGTACATCTCGCCCCCGACTCCTCGTCGACACCGTCCCGACGGCGGCCGACCGTTGGCCTCGTTTCCGGCGTGCCATTGCCGGGCCTGCCAGCCGCCAATTGAATTAATCAGGCCGAGCACGCGCGGCGCATCACACCCCAGTCACCCGCCGTGACAGAGGCGCCGCCTACCGCTCCGACTGGGTCGGCTGCTGGAGACGCTGACAGGCGCGCACCGTGACCCAGCGCGACAGTGAATAGTGGCGGCATCGGGTCGACAGTCATACGGCAGACGGGCCATGGGCGGACCTCAGTTTGGCCGCAAACCGTGCCGCAGTAGTGACACGGACTGTGTGCCGGTCGAGTCATGAGCTACGTGCCAGGAGTGGCACGGGCTGTGTGCCAATAGTGGCACGGGCTGTGTGCCAGTCGAGGAACGGGCTGTGTGCCAGTCGAGGAACGGGCTGTGTGCCAGTCGAGGAACGGGCTGTGTGCCAGTCGAGGAACGGGCTGTGTGCCAGTCGAGGAACGGGCTGTGTGCCAGTAGTGGCACGGGTTGCATCCCGGTCGAGTCACGCACTACACCAGAGATGGGCCGCGGACTATAACTCAGCCTGACCATGAACCATAATTCACATCGGCTTATATGGGTGAGCACACTTAGCAATTTCAAACTTCTTCAACCATCATGCATGAATTGCTTAGGAATCCCCAATCTATGTCGTCCAGCTCATCGAAGAATTCGATGAACCAGTTCGCCTAATAACCAGCAGCCAACGTGCTCCCATACCGGAAACCATCGCCGATTGTACCACCACCGGGATGTGGACGGAAACCACCACGGATTGTACCACCACCGGGATATGGACCATGCCGTGCCCGATCTCACTCCGATTGACCCAGAATGAGGTTGAGCAAACAGCAGAGTGGATAGCAGAACAGTACCAGGAGCATAAAGACATAAAGACAAAAGATCAGTGCAACTATGAGCCACAAGGGCCCTTCTTGGTTGCACTCTGTACACTGAACCAGTTTTCCACCAAATGCGCCTATCAACTCTCCCTGGAATACAGAAAAACAAGCCCCCTATTCTTATAATGATTGTCTATGCTGTTTTTAAAGATGTTCAATGTGTTGCTACTGACAATAGTTTCTGGCAGCTGGTTCCAGTGTTCTACTACCCTGTTCGTGAAGAAAGACTGTCTTAACGTTGTCCTGCTGTGATTAACTTTAATTTTGAATTGATGACCTCTAATTGCATCATTTCTGTTAAATTAAAACAGTTCCCTGAGATAACCCTGTTCCTGACCATGAACAAATTTAAAGACCTCGATGAGATCTCCTCTCAGCCTTCTAGATCTAAGTGAAAACATATTCAGTTTCTTCAATCTTTCCTCATATGCCAGGTTGCCTATGCCATTCACCATTTTCGTTGCCCTCTTTTGTACTCTCTCTAAAAGCCAACAATCTTTTTCATAACTAGGGGACCAAGCTTGGGCACAGTATTCCAAATGTGGCCTGACATATGCACAGTAAAGCTTCGTGATGACTTCCTCACTTTTGTATGATACATTCCTATTTATTGCCCCAAGCATTCTTAGTGCCTTCTTCCTGGCTTCTTTGGTCTGTTCTGATGCCCCCAATGTTGTGTTAAAAATAACACCCAAGTCCTTCTCCCGCTGAGTCACAGATAGTACTTGGCCATCCATCAAGTACGGAGCCTTGATATGCTGCCTATCTACATGCATGATTTTGCACTTATCAAAATTAAACTTCATTTGCCATTTTTCGGACCACTTCACAAGCTCGTCTAAGTCTTTCTGCAGCAAGACCTGCTCATTGTCCCCTGTTATTGCCCTAAAGACCTTCGAATCATCCGCAAATGTCAAAACCTTACTGCTTAGGCCACTTTCAATGTTATTTACAAACACAATGAACAATAGTGGTCCCAGTACTGACCCCTGGGGGACTCCACTAAGAACATTTTGCCATGATGACTTCGTACCATTTAGCATCACTCTCTGCTGTCTATCTGAAAGCCACAACTCTATCCATTTTAGGATGCTACCTGCAATACCATGGACCTGAAGCTGCATCATTAACCGTTTATGAGGTACCTTGTCAAAGGCTTTGCTAAAGTCAAGATATGCTACATCAACCTGATTTCCCTTATCAAATTGTTCTGTAGCAAAATTACAAAAGTCCAAGAGATTTGTGAGACACGATCGCCCTTTTCTAAACCCATGCTGAGTATCTTGAATCAAGCTGTTTCCTTCCAGAAAACTAACTATTATATCCTTGATAATTGATTCAAGTACCTTGCAGACTAGGGATGTTAGGCTTACTGGCATATAGTTTTCAACTTTTCCTCTTTCTCTTTTCTTGAAAATAGGAACTACAATTGCCCTTTTCCAATCTGTTGGAATTTCATTTTGTGAAACTGATCTACAAAATATTATACTAAGTGGAATTGCCAGTTCCTTTTCAGCTTCCCACAATACCCTAGCATAAATTCCATCAGGTCCTGCTGCCTTGTTTGGCTTTATTTTCCTGATATAATTCAAAACAACATCACTATCAATGAAATCAACATCATGTAACTGATCACCTGTCACTGAGCTGTGGTTCACAGTTGGCAGATTAGTCACATCCTCCAAAGTAAACACTGATTTAAACTGCTTGCTCAGTTCCTCAACCATCTCACCATCCTCACTCAACATAATCCCATTTACTTCCAGTGGACCAATGGTGCTTGAAACTTTACTTAGCTTGTAGAAACTAAAGAACTTTTTACTGTCCCCATTACAGTTCCTAGCCAAATCCAATTATTTTGCTCGCTTTGCTGCTCTGGTTTTCTGCTTCACAGCGTCTCTAGCTTTTTGATACAACCTTAGATTTACTATATTTGAAGCTTCCTTAAATACTCTAAATGCATCAAATGCAAATGCAATTGTACAGCAGTACAAACGCGAGCATCAGATCGAAAACGGTGCTGAATCGAAATACGCTAATCAACGAAATGTGAAGAAAACATGCGACCTGGACGAAGGACACAGTATGGGCGTTAGTGGGCACTGTACCGGGTATCACATTCACAGTAGGGCCGTTGGAGTGGTAAGCGCGTCCTCCTCGTGACCAAAGGGTTGTGAGTTCGAGGCTCGCCGACCGCGCGAGCTTACGGCTCCCCGCGACTATTCGATGAGAACGGCGAGGCTGCAAAAGACACCTGCTGGGTGCAGTGTGCATGAATCCAAAGTTTCTGATCGAATACATTACATTCACACACCGTTAACGGACACGGAACGGGGGAGGTGGCAGTGACGTACCAGTGAAGAGCACATCTCCACCCTCCAGCGTCGCTTTGGGGTCCAACACCTCCACTATTGGCAGCTCCAGCTCCTTCTTAATTACTGCACGGATGGTGTCCACCTGGCCAGAAGAAAACAGAGAAGGAATCGTCGATGAGCCATAATAGACTAGGGTTCACTATTGGTAACAACGCCGTGCACATATATTAGTAGGCCAGAGACCCCACCTGCAAGATGCTCCCTTGCCCTAGCAAGACAAAAATCGAGTCCCTACATGCATTCACATTTACCCCCCCCGATTCAGCGAGTCACTTGGAAGCATTTGCGGCACGTTAGCTCTCAGTTTACTTTTCGCCGTTCAGCTTGGGCGCCCAGATCGAGTGGTGAGGCCTGTTTCCACGTAACATGTCCTGCTCCGCGTGGGGCTTTCGCAAAACAACCCGCGCGAATATACGGATGAAATTTTTTAATCGTCATGTGCTTGGTACAAGGTACCACAGAGCATACAACTTCAGAAATTCTGCTCAGCAAAACGGCAACCAGATTCGTAAATGCATCCAATACGTGGACCAACTACAATTAAAAGGAGTTGCTGGTATCACAGTGCCTATCCAGACTCTCCATCTATGCAATTGGTCACTTATTTACTCAAATAGTATATTATATATCACATGGGCAACGAACACGATAAAATGACGGCTCAAGTCATGATTTAGAAAGCGAACAATCATGGTAACAGAACAGGTGAATGTATGGCTAAGTGCATACAACGAAAAGGAAGAATAAAAGTATCACACAATAAGAAATAAAGTACATAGGTCAGAAGAGTGTGAACATAGATATATAGTCACGACCACTAGAACGCTTCCATATGTCTTCACACTGTGCCTCAAGGGAGCATCGGTGTCACGTAAAGGGTCAGATGAAGTACCTGAAGATAGGAAGTGCCCAAGTGGCGGGTGACCAGACAAATAGCCGCACTTAGCAATTTCCACTCTAAAATATGGTACATGCAAACTAATGTTTACTGCGGTTCTTGTGAATGGGGAAAATGTGAGAAGTAAGTTCTTGAGCAAAAGTACATAATCGATTTTCAACGAAGAACCTTGGATGCAAAAGGAATGTCGTATTGAACTCGTTTTTGAATTAGTGAGCTTAATACATCAATACATCCTTGATAGTTGAAGGAGAAACCCACACTCTTATATACCATATACACAATCATATATCATATATACCCATGATATCATCATATCATCATATCATGTCCATCATATCATGTCCATCATGCAGCCGACTGATTGGACTGGGGGTGATGAGCGAGCAATGGTGGATCAAGCTCATCCTGCAGCCACAACACCACATTACCGTCATATTCATCTATCGGATGAAGCCCATCCTGCAGCCACAACACCACATTACCGTCATATTCATCTATCGGATGAAGCCCATCCTGCAGCCACAACACCACATTACCGCCATTTTCATATATCTGATGAAGCCCATCCTGCAGCCACAACACCACATTACCGTCATATTCATCTATCGGATGAAGCCGATCCTGCAGCCACAACACCACATTACCGCCATATTCATATATCTTATGAAGCCCATCGTGCAGCCACAACACCACATTACCGTCATATTCATATATCGGATGAAGCCCATACTGCAGCCACAACACCACATTACCGTCATATTCATCTATCTGATGAAGCCCATCCTGCAGCCACAACACCACATTACCGTCATATTCATCTATCGGATGAAGCCCATCCTGCAGCCACAACACCACATTACCGCCATATTCATCTATCGGATGAAGCCCATCCTGCAGCCACAACACCACATTACCGCCATATTCATCTATCGGATGAAGCCCATCATGGAGCCACAACACCACATTACCGTCATATTCATATATCGGATGAAGCCCATACTGCAGCTACAACACCACATTACCGCCATATTCATCCATCACACATATCGCCATCCCACGACCATCGTGATTTCCTCCTTCGCTCCCCGCTCCCCATAACGAAACCATGTACTCCGTTTCCCAGACAGTGATACCGGGGAGTCAACTGAGCAATATCTGGCTCGCGGAAAGGGAACATCCATTGGCTATGCTCACGGCAATTAAGACTCCGGCGTGGCAAGACCAGCCCATCTAGTAGACTCCGGCATCTAGTAGTCAAGACACACTCAGCCCCTCAGCCCACCAGCCCATCTAGTAGTCAACACACCCAGCTCTAGTAGTCAACACACCCGCAGCCCACCAGCCCCTCTAGTAGTCAATACACCTGCAGCCCACCAGCCCCTCTAGTAGTCAATACACCCGCAGCCCACCAGCCCATCTAGTAGTCAACACACTCGCAGCCCACCAGCCCAAATAGTAGTCAACACACCCACAGCCCACCAGCCCCTTTAGCACTCAATACACGTGCAGCCCACCAGCCGCTCCGCCCAGCACCACGTTCCTCCCCTGACATACGTGGTACTCGCTGGCGACTCACACCAACAACAGGTTTTCGTCAGCACAAACGCAGCGGGCAAACCCTCGGCACACCATCATTTCCCTAGCATTATTAAAACTGATGTCTGTAACCTTCCCCCCCCTCAGCGCTACACCTGCAGCCAGAGGCGTCTCACGACCCTCCACCACGCAACACGTAGAGCACGGGTGCCTCTCGACCCCATCAGTCAAGCGCGGCGGCCGCCGTCGGCCCACCTCTCCGCGACGACTCTCGTGGCCGGGCCGGCACAGCAGCGCGATGCCGTTGCACACGACGGCGCAGTCCTCGACGAACACGCAGTCCGGGTGCTTCTCGTCGGCCGGCAGCTCGATCACGTCCACGTCGAGCTGGCGCAGCGTGCGCACGTAAGCCTCGTGTTGGCGGCGCGCCTCGTCCAGGCTGGGCGTCGCCGACAGGCCGAGCGCCGCGTCGCGGAACGAGTTGGGCACGCGGCACACGATGGCGTGCGTGTAGCGGCCGAACGTGGCCATGTCGGCGGCCGGCCTGCCGTCACACAGCCAGCGGACCGTCAGGTGGGCGCCCGGCGGCCGGGGGTACACCGGCCGGACACCGGGCCACGGTCGGCCGTCGGCGAACAGCGGCCGGCGGCTGCACGAGCCCGCCGCCGAGGCGGCACGCAGCAGAGATGAGGGGAACACAGCGGACGGGAGGCTGCTGCATGACAGCCGGCCGCCGGCGAACAGCGACACACAACCGAGCATCGCTGCGCTGGCGACACAAGGCCGGCGGAGATGCGGAGATGGGGCGATAGGTGAGGAGGGGGTGTCCGTTGTACACTGGAGCGGGTGTCCGCTGCACACTGACGCTGAAGAGCGGCACGAGCGGACGGGGGCCAGCTGGGATACACCGCCACCAGAACACTGCCAGGCGGCGGATGACGTAGCATTACCTACAAATATAGACACCAGAATAAACAAAGCAGAGACCGGGTTCGTGAACCGTAGAGGCGCGTTCAGGGCAACGAAAGAGGCAAATCCTCCGGAGTGAGATGAAGAAAACTGAATTAATTTTCTGGAGATTCAACACCTCACGCATGTAGCGCTAAACTAGAACGCATCACATAAGAAGCCAATTTAAGTACACAATGAGTGCAACAGTTTCTTTTTTTAGTTCTAACCACCCCGAGAAAAACTGCTGCCGGTTGACGATATGTTAACTGATTTGATCCACACTTGTCACTCCCGACCAGCTATTACGCGATAAATAATATATACAGCACAACAAGGTCGATAACAGCACTACATAGCCACACATAGCAACACCAAGGTTCAGGATGACCAGGTCTGGACAGGACGCCAGTCACGTGGTCACATTGGGCAGGACGCCAGTCACGTGGTCACATTGGACAGGACGCCAGTCACATGGTCACATTGGACAGGACGCCAGTCACATGGTCACATTGGACAGGACACCAGTCACACGGTCACATTGGACAGAACGCCAGTCACATGGTCACATTGGACAGGACGCCAGTCATGTGGTCACATTGGACAGGACACCAGTCATGTGGTCACATTGGACAGGACGCCAGTCATGTGGTCACATTGGACAGGACACCAGTCATGTGGTCACATTGGACAGGACACCAGTCATGTGGTCACATTGGACAGGACACCAGTCATGTGGTCACATTGGACAGGACGCCAGTCATGTGGTCACATTGGACAGGACACCAGTCATGTGGTCACATTGGACAGGACACCAGTCACACGGTCACATTGGACAGGACGCCAGTCACACGGTCACATTGGACAGGACGCCAGTCATGCGGTCACATTGGACAGGACGCCAGTCATGTGGTCACATTGGACAGGACGCCAGTCATGTGGTCACATTGGACAGGACGCCAGTCACGTGGTCACATTGGACAGGACGCCAGTCACATAGTCACATTGGACAGGACGCCAGTCATGTGGTCACATTGGACAGGACGGCAGTCACGTGGTCACATTGGACAGGACGCCAGTCACATGGTCACATTGGACAGGACGCCAGTCACACGGTCACATTGGACAGGACGCCAGTCACATGGTCACATTGGACAGGACGCCAGTCATGCGGTCACATTGCGCTCACAAACCAATCAGCGATTGATCCGCAGGAAGTGCCACGTCACATGGTCATACTGCTGTGAGATGCTGGTGAGGTATGAGGCCGGGAAATCACACACCCGACATGTCTGCATTCCATCAGTGATATGCATGGGCAGAGAGAGCATCCCATCAGCTACATAGTATACACCTACTGAATCCTTTTTCAACCTAGTTAGCTCAACAATGAAGCTAATAGTCAGTTCAAAAACGCTACCGAACAGGCTGTGCAACCATGCTCGTTACCGATTGGCATGATATGTGAGATTATGATTATCCAGGCAATGATCCAGCTATCTTGAGAACTATACCACTCCAGCTTCATGTGGATTCTACACGATCCACATCAAAGTACTAAGAATTTGGGAAAAAGATTCAGTTTCATCGGTACTAACTCGCGCATCAGTGCACATTCAGTTTATTTTTATACAAAAATGCCGGCGAAAGCAATGCCAATGACACCCACCTGTTAATGCTCAATTTCTCCCCTAAAGGATATTCGAGTCAATTTACTTTGACCTCCTTACTGGATCAAGACCTCACCTAGAATGCTGGCTAGTGGACGCACCCTCCCCGGTCATGGCTGTATCTCAAATCAGCGACCATTTCCCATTGTTTTATCGTTACGTGGGCGGGTAGGGGGGGGCAGTGAGACCGATTGGCTCCGACGGTTTCCCTGCTGTCGCCAATGGGCTCGGCAGCCAGTAGTGAGAGAAGCTCTGCTTCTGGTGCGTTACTTCAAGGCAACGATATATTAACTTACATTTTGGACCTCACAAAAAGGTAGCAGGCATCGCACATCAAAGCTAATTTACCCCGTACTGTAACGGAACGATCACTTCAAAATTCTGAAGTTAATAGGATTCTCCAAATCGTATTCCGAACCTGCCAAAATGCAGTGGACGACAGGCATCCAAGCTCACTGATCACAGTACAGTGTCAGGCGGTGAGGGCTGTCAGCACACACCACACTGCAGTGTCGGGTGGTGGGATGTGTCAGTGTCACCACACTGCAGTGTCGGGTGGTGGGATGTGTCAGTGCCACCACACTGCAGTGTCAGGCGGTGAGGGCTGTCAGTACACACCACACTGCAGTGTCGGGTGGTGGGATGTGTCAGTGTCACCACACTGCAGTGTCGGGTGGTGGGATGTGTCAGTGTCACCACACTGCAGTGTCGGGTGGTGGGATGTGTCAGTGTCACCACACTGCAGTGTCAGGCGGTGAGGGCTGTCAGTACACACCACACTGCAGTGTCGGGTGGTGGGATGTGTCAGCACACACCACACTGCAGTGTCGGGTGGTGGGATGTGTCAGTGTCACCACACTGCAGTGTCAGGCGGTGAGGGCTGTCAGTACACACCACACTGCAGTGTCGGGTGGTGGGATGTGTCAGTGTCACCACACTGCAGTGTCGGGTGGTGGGATGTGTCAGCACACACCACACTGCAGTGTCGGGTGGTGGGATGTGTCAGTGTCACCACACTGCAGTGTCGGGTGGTGAGATGTGTCAGCACACACCACACTGCAGTGTCGGGTGGTGGGATGTGTCAGTACACACCACACTGCAGTGTCGGGTGGTGGGATGTGTCAGCACACACCACACTGCAGTGTCGGGTGGTGGGATGTGTCAGTGTCACCACACTGCAGTGTCGGGTGGTGGGATGTGTCAGCGTCACCACACTGCAGTGTCGGGTGGTGGGATGTGTCAGTGTCACCACACTGCAGTGTCGGGTGGTGGGATGTGTCAGTACACACCACACTGCAGTGTCGGGTGGTGGGATGTGTCAGCACACACCACACTGCAGTGTCGGGTGGTGGGATGTGTCAGTGTCACCACACTGCAGTGTCGGGTGGTGGGATGTGTCAGTACACACCACACTGCAGTGTAGGGTGGTGGGATGTGTCAGCACACACCACACTGCAGTGTCGGGTGGTGGGATGTGTCAGTACACACCACACTGCAGTGTCGGGTGGTGGGATGTGTCAGCACACACCACACTGCAGTGTCGGGTGGTGGGATGTGTCAGTGTCACCACACTGCAGTGTCGGGTGGTGGGATGTGTCAGTGTCACCACACTGCAGTGTCGGGTGGTGGGATGTATCAGTGTCACCACACTGCAGTGTCTGGGTGGTGGGATGTGTCAGTGTCACCCACTGCAGTGTCAGGCGATGAGGGCTGTCAGTACACACCACACTGCAGTGTCGGGTGGTGGGATGTGTCAGTACACACCACACTGCAGTGTCGGGTGGTGGGATGTGTCAGTGTCACCACACTGCAGTGTCGGGTGGTGGGATGTGTCAGTGTCACCACACTGCAGTGTCGGGTGGTGGGATGTGTCAGTGTCACCACACTGCAGTGTCTGGTGGTGGGATGTGTCAGCACACACCACACTGCAGTGTCGGGTGGTGGGATGTGTCAGTACACACCACACTGCAGTGTCGGGTGGTGGGATGTGTCAGTGCCACCACATTGCAGTGTCGGGTGGTGGGATGTGTCAGTGTCACCACACTGCAGTGTCGGGTGGTGGGATGTGTCAGTGTCACCACACTGCAGTGTCGGGTGGTGGGATGTGTCAGTACACACCACACTGCAGTGTCGGGTGGTGGGATGTGTCAGTGCCACCACATTGCAGTGTCGGGTGGTGGGATGTGTCAGTGTCACCGCACTGGTGGGATGGTCAGGATCCCATATCACTGGTGGGATGTGTCAGTGTCACCACACTGCAGTCAGGCGGTGAGGGCTGTCAGTACACACCACACTGCAGTGTCGGGTGGTGGGATGTGTCAGTGTCACCACACTGCAGTCAGGCGGTGAGGGCTGTCAGTACACACCACACTGCAGTGTCGGGTGGTGGGATGTGTCAGTGCCACCACATTGCAGTGTCGGGTGGTGTGATGTGTCAGTGTCACCGCACTGGTGCGATGGTCAGGATCCCACATCACTGGTGGGATGTGTCGGTGTCACCACACTGCAGTCAGGCGGTGAGGGCTGTCAGTACACACCACATTGCAGTGTCGGGTGGTGGGATGTGTCAGTGATAGTGTCGGGTGGTGATGTCAGTGTCACCGCACTGGTGCGATGGATCCCACATCACTGGTAGCGTGAGGGCTGTCAGACACACCACATCGGGTGTGTTCACTGCAGTGTCTGGTGGTGGGATGTGTCAGTGTCACCGCACTGCAGTCAGGCGGTGAGGGCTGTCAGTACACACCACATTGCAGTGTCGGGTGGTGGGATGTGTCAGTGTCACCGCACTGGTGCGATGGTCAGGATCCCACATCACTGGTGGGATGTGTCGGTGTCACCACACTGCAGTCAGGCGGTGAGGGCTGTCAGTACACACCACATTGCAGTGTCGGGTGGTGGGATGTGTCAGTGTCACCACACTGCAGTGTCTGGTGGTGGGATGTGTCAGTGTCACCGCACTGCAGTCAGGCGGTGAGGGCTGTCAGTACACACCACATTGCAGTGTCGGGTGGTGGGATGTGTCAGTGTCACCACACTGCAGTCAGGCGGTGAGGGCTGTCAGTACACACCACACTGCAGTGTCGGGTGGTGGGAAGTGTCAGTGTCACCGCACTGCAGTGTCGGGTGGTGGGATGTGTCAGTGTCACCACACTGCAGTCAGGCGGTGAGGGCTGTCAGTACACACCACACTGCAGTGTCGGGTGGTGGGATGTGTCAGTGCCACCACATTGCAGTGTCGGGTGGTGGGATGTGTCAGTGTCACCACACTGGTGGGATGGTCAGGATCCCACATCACTGGTGGGATGTGTCAGTGTCACCACACTGCAGTCAGGCGGTGAGGGCTGTCAGTACACACCACACTGCAGTGTCGGGTGGTGGGATGTGTCAGTGTCACCACACTGCAGTCAGGCGGTGAGGGCTGTCAGTACACACCACACTGCAGTGTCGGGTGGTGGGATGTGTCAGTGTCACCACACTGCAGTGTCGGGTGGTGGGATGTGTCAGTGTCACCTCACTGCAGTGTCAGGCGGTGAGGGCTGTCAGTACACACCACATTGTAGTGTCGGGTGGTGGGATGTGTCAGTGTCACCACACTGCAGTCAGGCGGTGAGGGCTGTCAGTACACACCACACTGCAGTGTCGGGTGGTGGGATGTGTCAGTGTCACCACACTGCAGTGTCGGGTGGTGGGATGTGTCAGTGTCACCGCACTGCAGTGTCAGGCGGTGAGGGCTCTCAGTACACACCACATTGCAGTGTCGGGTGGTGGGATGTGTCAGTGTCACCACACTGCAGTCAGGCGGTGAGGGCTGTCAGTACACACCACATTGCAGTGTCGGGTGGTGGGATGTGTCAGTGTCACCACACTGCAGTCAGGCGGTGAGGGCTGTCAGTACACACCACACTGCAGTGTCAGGTGGTGGGATGTGTCAGTACACACCACACTGCAGTGTCGGGTGGTGGGATGTGTCAGTGTCACCACACTTGCAGTGTCAGGCGGTGAGGGCTGTCAGTACACACCACACTGCAGTGTCGGGTGGTGGGATGTGTCAGTACACACCACACTGCAGTGTCGGGTGGTGGGATGTGTCAGTGTCACCACACTTGCAGTGTCAGGCGGTGAGGGCTGTCAGTACACACCACACTGCAGTGTCGGGTGGTGGGATGTGTCAGTACACACCACACTGCAGTGTCGGGTGGTGGGATGTGTCAGTGTCACCACACTGCAGTGTCGGGTGGTGGGATGTGTCAGTGTCACCACACTGCAGTGTCGGGTGGTGGGATGTGTCAGTGTCACCTCACTGCAGTGTCAGGCGGTGAGGGCTGTCAGTACACACCACACTGCAGTGTCGGGTGGTGGGATGTGTCAGTGTCACCACACTGCAGTGTCAGGCGGTGAGGGCTGTCAGTACACACCACACTGCAGTGTCGGGTGGTGGGATGTGTCAGTGTCACCACACTGCAGTCAGGCGGTGAGGGCTGTCAGTACACACCACACTGCAGTGTCGGGTGGTGGGATGTGTCAGTGTCACCGCACTGCAGTGTCAGGCGGTGAGGGCTGTCAGTACACACCACACTGCAGTGTCGGGTGGTGGGATGTGTCAGTGTCACCGCACTGCAGTGTCAGGCGGTGAGGGCTGTCAGTACACACCACACTGCAGTGTCGGGTGGTGGGATGTGTCAGTACACACCACATTGCAGTGTCGGGTGGTGGGATGTGTCAGTGCCACCACATTGCAGTGTCGGGTGGTGGGATGTGTCAGTGTCACCACACTGCAGTGTCGGGTGGTGGGATGTGTCAGTGTCACCTCACTGCAATGTCAGGCGGTGAGGGCTGTCAGTACACACCACACTGCAGTGTCGGGTGGTGGGATGTGTCAGTGTCACCACACTGCAGTGTCGGGTGGTGGGATGTGTCAGTACACACCACACTGCAGTGTCGGGTGGTGGGATGTGTCAGTGTCACCACACTGCAGTGTCGGGTGGTGGGATGTGTCAGTACACACCACACTGCAGTGTCGGGTGGTGGGATGTGTCAGTGTCACCTCACTGCAGTGTCAGGCGGTGAGGGCTGTCAGTACACACCACACTGCAGTGTCGGGTGGTGGGATGTGTCAGTGTCACCACACTGCAGTGTCGGGTGGTGGGATGTGTCAGTACACACCACACTGCAGTGTCAGGTGGTGGGATATGTCAGTGTCACCACACTGCAGTGTCGGGTGGTGGGATGTGTCAGTACACACCACACTGCAGTGTCGGGTGGTGGGATGTGTCAGTGTCACCACACTGCAGTGTCGGGTGGTGGGATGTGTCAGTACACACCACACTGCAGTGTCGGGTGGTGGGATGTGTCAGTGTCACCTCACTGCAGTGTCAGGCGGTGAGGGCTGTCAGTACACACCACACTGCAGTGTCGGGTGGTGGGATGTGTCAGTGTCACCACACTGCAGTGTCGGGTGGTGGGATGTGTCAGTACACACCACACTGCAGTGTCAGGTGGTGGGATGTGTCAGTGTCACCACACTGCAGTGTCGGGTGGTGGGATGTGTCAGTGTCACCACACTGCAGTGTCGGGTGGTGGGATGTGTCAGTGTCACCACACTGCAGTGTCGGGTGGTGGGATGTGTCAGTGTCACCACACTGCAGTGTCAGGCGGTGAGGGCTGTCAGTACACACCACACTGCAGTGTCGGGTGGTGGGATGTGTCAGTGTCACCACATTGCAGTGTCGGGTGGTGGGATGTGTCAGTGTCACCACACTGCAGTGTCGGGTGGTGGGATGTGTCAGTGTCACCACACTGCAGTGTCGGGTGGTGGGATGTGTCAGTACACACCACACTGCAGTGTCGGGTGGTGGGATGTGTCAGTGTCACCACACTGCAGTGTCGGGTGGTGGGATGTGTCAGTGTCACCACACTGCAGTGTCGGGTGGTGGGGTGTGTCAGTACACACCACACTGCAGTGTCGGGTGGTGGGATGTGTCAGTGTCACCACACTGCAGTGTCGGGTGGTGGGATGTGTCAGTGTCACCTCACTGCAGTGTCAGGCGGTGAGGGCTGTCAGTACACACCACACTGCAGTGTCGGGTGGTGGGATGTGTCAGTGTCACCACATTGCAGTGTCGGGTGGTGGGATGTGTCAGTGTCACCACACTGCAGTGTCGGGTGGTGGGATGTGTCAGTGTCACCACACTGCAGTGTCGGGTGGTGGGATGTGTCAGTACACACCACACTGCAGTGTCGGGTGGTGGGATGTGTCAGTGTCACCTCACTGCAGTGTCAGGCGGTGAGGGCTGTCAGTACACACCACACTGCAGTGTCGGGTGGTGGGATGTGTCAGTGTCACCACACTGCAGTGTCGGGTGGTGAGGGCTGTCAGTACACACCACACTGCAGTGTCGGGTGGTGGGATGTGTCAGTGTCACCACACTGCAGTGTCGGGTGGTGGGATGTGTCAGTACACACCACACTGCAGTGTCGGGTGGTGGGATGTGTCAGTGTCACCAAACTGCAGTGTCGGGTGGTGGGATGTGTCAGTACACACCACACTGCAGTGTCGGGTGGTGGGATGTGTCAGTGCACACCACACTGCAGTGTCGGGTGGTGGGATGTGTCAGTGTCACCACACTGCAGTGTCGGGTGGTGGGATGTGTCAGTGTCACCACACTGCAGTGTCGGGTGGTGGGATGTGTCAGTACACACCACACTGCAGTGTCGGGTGGTGGGATGTGTCAGTGTCACCACACTGCAGTGTCGGGTGGTGGGATGTGTCAGTACACACCACACTGCAGTGTCGGGTGGTGGGATGTGTCAGTACACACCACACTGCAGTGTCGGGTGGTGGGATGTGTCAGTGTCACCACACTGCAGTGTCGGGTGGTGGGATGTGTCAGTACACACCTCACTGCAGTGTCAGGCGGTGAGGGCTGTCAGTACACACCACACTGCAGTGTCGGGTGGTGGGATGTGTCAGTGTCACCACACTGCAGTGTCGGGTGGTGGGATGTGTCAGTGTCACCACACTGCAGTGTCGGGTGGTGGGATGTGTCAGTGCCACCACACTGCAGTGTCGGGTGGTGGGATGTGTCAGTGTCACCTCACTGCAGTGTCAGGCGGTGAGGGCTGTCAGTACACACCACACTGCAGTGTCGGGTGGTGGGATGTGTCAGTGCGCACGGCTCCATTTATCCATAGCAGACAGTCTGCCATCTCGCCCGGCGCTCTCACCATGCCGCTGTATATATTTTGACAGTTCAATCAACCAGATGCTCGCCACACGCCAGGGCAGCATACGCTACAGACAGTGACGTACCTAGGACTTACATCAGGGGGCAAGTGGCTTTGGAGGGGACAACTTGCCCTGATTTTTTAAAAGCAACCAGATTTCAGCAATTATCTCTTAAGGGTGCCTTTTTGTCAAAATAATTAGTCACAACTTAATTTTCCTGCAGAGAGGGTCAAATCTCCCACCAATCTACCCGACCTACCATCGTTTCTAAGTCACCGGATGTTACCCCCACCCCTACGCTGTTCAAATATTATGTTGTTAATCTCTTGACAAGTCCGCTCACACTGCTGAAATTACAACTATACAAGTCAATAAGAAGTTCACAATTTTCCTATTTCACGCATTTCCGTCTATAACGCTGTCTCTGCAACACCAGCATTTGTGCTCTTACACACCCACATTGCACATTTAGTGCATTGGCCACACTTTGTGATTCTGCAGTTTTAGCTAGGCCCTCTGTGCTTTACTAATTGCCACCATGTCATATTTGACATCATGGAATGCTTTTTATAGCGGTCCGCTGGGAAAATTTGATGCATTCAATTCAAAGATGACTTTTCTTCTTCCAACATTTTCTGGCAGAAACGAAATCATGACACCCCACTGAGCTTTGATGTATCTAATCTTTGGACATAAATGCGCTCCCCGTCGGCTACCAAACCAAAGCACTGGTTCAGTGTTTTTTCTTGGTGCCATTTCGATTTTTCTTCTACTAATGATTTAGGGCTCTCAGCGCATTTTTGTGCCCAGACAATTTGTGGGACCCCAGTGCTTTCCATGGCTTTGTTGCTTTTTGTGTGGACCCACGATGGCTCTCAGGGACCAGCGAGTTTTTGAAGGCCTCGATGTGTTCATTCAGTGCCGACGCGTTTTGTATGACTATGTCGCTTTTGCGGGCCCAGTCTTTTTGTCTTTCATGCTGTCCTTGGTGTCCCGATGTGATTTGAGGGCCTCTGTTGTGTTTTTGTTTGTTCCCTGTGTGCTTACCTAGGGCCCTAGCACAAATTTTAAGACCCTATTGCTTTTTCCAGTCTCTGTGCACATTGGAGGGCCTCAGTTCGTTTTCGGCGTCTCTGTGTAATTGTAGGGCCCCACTGTTTATTTGGGTCCCAACATTAGGCTTTTGGCTCCAATGCGAGTTTTTGGGGTCCTGGTGATTTTTTCAGTGCCAGAAGCAAAGTTCCTGGGCCCCGACATGAGTTTTCTGGGCTCCACGCGATCTTTCGATACATCTTCTGCATTTTTAAACTTCGGTTTCATAACTTTTTCACTATTGACCTTGGATTGAACTTTATGACATTTTGGTTGGTTATTGGTTTTACGACACGTCGAACGTTGAGTCATATAGCGTCGCCAATCTCTCACATTGGTCGCGGACGAAGAGTAGCGACAGGTGAGACTCGAACCCACAACCTTTCGATTGTGAGACGAGCATCTTACCCCTAGACCACTCGTCCCTTTTATGACATTCTAAAACCACTGACTTTGGCTTTGACTTCGTATAATTTTCATCTCCTATATTTGGTTTTGGCTTTTGCTTCGTGATCCCACTGTATATTCAGATTTGGGTTAGAAGCCAACAGCTTGGTGTCACCCCCATTTCTGGCTATGATGCATTCTGGGTTAGTTAGTTATTTGGGCTTTAGGGCGCTTCGACCAGAATTGATCATTCGCGGCTATGATGCATTCTGAATGTTATTTCATACCATATTATGAAGATGGACCTTATGTAAGAATACTGTATAAATATGACATCTATTTGACACCTTGCCAAATCTCTTGGCCACAATTTGGCAGAATTTGACCCCGAGGACACAAGAGCAATTTTACTACTGTAGCTGGTGTGAGCCTTACTTCTGAATTTGCACATAATTGGTGTGGAGATGACATGTTGCAGACTGATCTTTATTTAGAGTAGATTGCATGATTGCCATCTTTCAACTGAACATTCCTAAGAACATAAGGGATGATGAGTGATCCCATCATCTTAGTCACATTCATAAACATTACATTGGTATGATAAATTCTAAGAATTCATAAAACACCTTTAAGCACAAATTTACCAAAAATAGGGGATGATGTCACCCAAAATCACACTGTCACCAACTGTTGCCCAAAACTATGCATGATACCAGCTCTGCCTGAATGCTAGCACATGTGGTCAATATAACATACATGCATTTCGCATGATTGAATATCATTGGTTTTATGAAATTGAATATTCATAGGTGTACTGTTGAAAAACATCTAGAGATTGACCCTGGTTATGTTAACTTTGGTCAGGTTAAATTAGGTTAGGTCAGGTTATGCTGGGCTAGGTTAGAATAGGCAGAGTGGTCAAGAATCATATCTTGCTTTTTTAGAATAGAGCAGCAAGGCCTATCTAGCATGTTAGTACATGACCCCAATCATCTCTGTGCCTCCCCTTCACATGTCCTTGTCCATTGCTAATTGCCTAAGCATTACTGGGGGCCAGTCAGGTCACCTATTATGGTCTTCTTACCAATGGGGAATGGGTGAGGCTGCTAGTCAAAATTGCATAGAAGAGGCTCTGGAGAACAGTCTCCTAGGCTTAAAACCATCACCAAACTTTGTGATCCACTCCTTCCAATTTGGGTATTATTGCAATTTAAGGTAACCACAAGGCATGATGATGATAATTATTGGGGTTTTAGGGTGTGTCAACCCATGTGGGTTATATTGCACCCAACCACAAGGCATATTTTACATATATTTTACCTCTATGAAGCATACAAAGGGGGTTTGATTAAGCTAGGTTAGGCTATGCTTTTGCTGGAAGTTAGGAATATTTTCTTTTTTTATTGTTAAAAAATCAAGTTTTTTCTTCAAAAACAGTTCTGGCTAGGTTAGGCTAGGTAAGGTTAGATTTTTTTATTTGATTTTTAAAATACAAAATGTTTCCTTGCATGGAAGGTTTGGTTAGGTTGTTATTTTTTCTTTATTTTGAATGCTGCATTTTTTTGTGTGCTATACTAGGCTTTTTGCTGTGCTTTTTGTGCTATGTCGTGGCTGCCCAACTCCAAGCCCCATTTTGGGTGTTATTTTGCATCCCAACTAAAAGATATGCATTTGCATAGGGATGAGTGGTCATATCATGTTACCCCACACAGTCTCAGGGGTTGATAGGCACCCCCCTCCCCCCAAGGTTTTCCACAGGTTGTGAAAGAATGGCAAGTGGAAGCATGCAGAAATTTAGCATACCTTTTCCCACAATAATATGGTATGTGTCAAAATTTTGAGGTCAGGTCATCTAGGGTCAACAAATTAGTAAAGGTCAAGTGAGGTCACCTCCAGAAAAGTTCAACCAGTCATCATGCTTTAATGGATAAGATGTTTTAATGAAACTTTCAGCATTTGCTTATCTTTACAGACAAAACAAAACACACCAGAGGATTTTTTTTTCATTTTTGATTCTTTCTTAATTTTGCATATTTGCCCACTAGAGCTAAAATCAAAGATTCTGGCTAAAGTAAGCATTTTTTATCAGAGCAAGTTAACTTTTAATGTTTTTCGGTCAGTTCTACCCATCAGAATAAGGAAAATTAAAGAATAAAAATAAAATTGTGATTTTTGGGTGGGCAAAAATGTGGTAAATTTTCTTAAAAGGTGTTCTTGGAGTTTTTGGATTTTTTTCACGGAATATCATGTTTATGAACGTGATTCGGAAGATGCGATCATTGGTTTTCTCTGTAAATGCTTACGTCTCAGTTAATCTTAACGAAAACATATATAATGCGCCATATATGCCACACCACTGCTCTTTGTTGCATAATTTATCCTTCCCTCACCTGGCACTTCTCAGACGTGATTAAAGGGACATTCAACACTTCACGCAGTTGATTCAACACTTTTTCACGTCGAAAATGCGTAATTTCTGCCTATTTGCCACATAGATGACACCCTACTATTCCACCACAATGCCAAAAAACTAAACATACAGCACGGGCAAGGCGATATATAAACATGCAGCACGGCTCAGAGAGCAGCCGGCTTCTGCTCGGTCTCGTCTTTCCTCACGACTTCCAACAAATAGTATGATAATTCATAATTAAATAGGAAAACCTAACCTAACCTAACGTAATACAATCTCTCTTATCTGAACTAATATAAACTCATATATTATAATTTAAAAACACAAGCGTAATATTTCTCGTGACGTCAATCCTTGTATTGGTACCAAGAGACACTCAGAATCAAATGTCAAAAATGCTAAAAAAAAGGGGTGGGACAGGAGGCTACTAAAACATTAAAAACACATGCATACAATACTCAAACATTCCCACATACAGCTCTTTTCAGCGCCTCCTTCAGCTTAAACTTAAAAGCCAGTCGCATATTCTCGGCCCTAACTTCCTCGGGGAGACTGTTCCAAAGAACTGCAGCACGGTACATGAAAGAGCGTTGCGCAAAAGAAGTTTTCAGGCGTGGGCGCTCTACTGAAAACGGTGTTGATCACGTAGATCGAGAGCTGACATCACTTCTCAATGTCACAAGATCACGCAGGGTTTCAGGTGCTCCTGAGTGATGCACTGCAAGATGAACCAGTGAGCAATCCCTAATGTTGACAAAGCGTTGTAAGCTAGGCCAGCCTAACCGCTCAATAACATGCGATATATGACCATAGCGAGAGGTCCTAGTTATGATCCTAGCCACCCTCATTATGACTTTTTGGATTCGCACGGGCTCGGTGTCACATGCAGCAGACCAGATTGAGCAACAGTACATTACATGGGGGAAAACCAGTGCAAGCACTAACTTCGACAGCGTTTCTTCAGTAAGAGAACGACGTCATCCGTACACACGGCCTCAAGCCGTGATTTGATTAGTTTTTTGTTGCCATTCTGGTGAGTAGTATCGGCATGTTATCTATGTGGCAAAGAGGCGGAAATTAAGCATTTTTGACGTGAAAGTGTTGAATCAACTGCATGAAGGGTTGAATGTCCCTTTAATCACGTCTGAGAAGTGCCAGGTGAGGGATGGATAAATTATGCAACAAATAACAGCAGTGTGGCATATATGGCGCATTATAGATATTGCCGCTACGATTAACCGAGACATAAGCATTTACGGAGAAAACGAATGATCGCATCTTCCGAATCACGTTCATAAACAATCCGCAAAAAAATCCTGAAATTCCCAAAACACCTTTTAAGAAAAAAATACCAAAAATTTTATGGCCATGGGCAATTTTGTCTTCCTTTTCCAATTCAAAATATTTTTTTTTATCTCCTCAAAATGAACTCCCCAGAGCCAAAAACATGATGTAAGTCATGAAAACCTAGGCCCTCTAGTGATGTTACTTCTGGGGGGATAAAATTTTTTGGGGGGTGTCTGGCCCAACTCGTTGAGTGCTTTCCAATGACACCTCTTTCGTTTTCGTGCAACGCTTAGTTTGGAGATTAGAGGGGGTTTGTATCAACCCCCCCCCCCCAAGACAGGGTGTGAGGATATGACCGGAAGGATCTAGAACCCAGATCTAGAACGGAAATGGGAAAAAGGCGGTTCCAAGTGAGAGCAGCTGCTCTTTATAACATATTACCTCAGGACCTGAGAGAACTGCCAGTGTCACGGTTTGGTGCGGCACTGAAACAGCATATCAGGCCATCTTGATGGATATGTTTGGCATGAGTTAGTTATTGCCTGGTGTTATGTGAGACTGGTGAGAATGTGAATTTGGAATGGTTGTCATCGCAGTGTTTTAACAAAATGTTATCCTACTTTATCGTTTTATCGTTTTATCTACAAGACGAGGAATCGTAATAGCCACGAATGTGTTGTGGAAGGTTCTAATAAATGTCTATGTCTATCTATGTGTCTATAAGGACATTATTAAGCACATTATTATTTAGATATTATTATATAGACATTATTAAGCAGGTTAAGCACATTCATGGACATCTATTGGAAAAAGAAATTCCAGGAAATAAAAAATCACCTTAAACTGCAAAGCTACCCCAACTGGAAGTCACAATTCACTGGAAGCTTTAGCATGCATGCTTGGATTGGCTATGCAAGTCCTATGTAGGTATTTCCTGCAGGTACCTATTCAATGAAAATTTCAAAGCTTCATTTTTGCTTTCTCGTTATTAAAACAAATTGTATGCACTGATGTCAATAATTGATTATTGAAACCTGCAACATTCTTAATGAATGCTTGCCTATTTACCTAGGTATTGCCTTTGCTGAAGCAGCGATAATTTAAACCATTCACATTACGGTGCATATTTGGGCATTCTTTTATCATTGCCTGCGGCAAGGATAAAAGTATTGCTGTCAATATCACAATGTGATTGATAGTTTCCATACAACACAGGATATACCTACCACTGATTAGGGGTATTAGTCTCTTGTATTCTTCCCTTGACAAGCCTACCCCAGATGGTCCCTTGGCTCTTCGGTAGGTCCGATACCCTTTGGGGTATATATTAAGATCAAGGTAAAATGTGATTTTTTGGATTTTCTTTTTTTAATATGGGGTATTTGAACGTGGAAATACAACAAAAAACTGTGAATTGTCCGAGTCCACAGAATAATCCACACAGAAAAGCGACAACGCCCAGAGCTAAACGAGTTCACGACCAATGCGCCTACTGAGCCCAAAACGACGATGTCAACAACATCCTGTGGAGAGAAATGGAAATGAAACTCGGGAAAACTCTTTAGTCTTTTTGCTTTCTGGCTGCGTCTTTGCTTTCCATGTTTAAATTTTAAATAGATGAACATTTTATGTTAATACAAAAATATCGAAGCATCATTTATGGCTTAAAGGTTCAACAATACACGAAACAAATTCGGAACTTTTCAAAACTTTGACTGCCTTTAGAACAATTTGGAATCAAACTTCATGGCGACGATTGAGAAGGGAGAGACGAGTTCCGAGTGCGCGTTCATCCGCCGGTGCTCCTCCTCATGTGCGGGGTATATATAAAATACTGTAATTTGAATTGTTTAAAAGACACGGATGTTTAATGTTGATGGGTCGTAGGGATCCGTCTGGGTTAATATTTTGCAGAAGTATGGACAACGAAAAACTCTTTAATATCTCTGATACATCAACATGTGTACATTTTCTTTTATTTGGACATTTCATTTTACCTGAAATATTAGATCATGTGGTTTTGCTAAAAGAGGTGGACCTGCTTTGATTTATGTTGTACATTGTAGATGGGCCTGCATGCTCCACTATCACAGGAAGGAAATAAATGCCTGTTTTTCACTGTGTAATCAAATGATACAATTGTCTGCATTAGCTGATTAGGTACCTGTGATAATATTTCAAGAATTCAGATATATCTTGCAATTGGTGAGTGAGTTACGTAATGTAGGCTTGTGAAGTGGGATATTCAACTGAACCCAATGCACTTCTCTTCATGGACATCTCAACCCAGGAGGTTATGCATCTTGTTTCACCAGCATCATCATTCAGTATCACATGCTTGAAGACTGGTACTGGATCAACTTCCAGGTGTAACTAGCATAATTTCACATTTATAAGGATGATCCCAGACATAGAAGGTCCAAGGCCAACAAGTACAAGAGGACCCATCTTAAGAGAACCTGTACCCATGATAAACAGCACAAAATAGGGTGGAATATACGGTATTCTTCAAGTATTACCCCTCAGACTTCCTTTAACTCAACAATGTAGCCAAGCCATCGTCAGCTGACTGTCAGTCAGCTGTTGGTAATGTTACTCAAACGTATCGAGACACCCCCCAGTTGTGTGTACTGAATGACCCAAGGGCATCACCAGGAATATTTATAGGGGTTAGGTTAGGTTACGTTTGGTTATTGTTTGGTTAGGTTAGGTTTGGTTATTGTTAGGTTAGGTTAGGTTGGGTTTGACCCCTTATAAATATTCCTGGTGACGCTCTGGGGTCATTCAGTGCAGTCGTACGGAAGTGTTGTTTCTGTACGTTTGAGTGACATCACCAACAGCTGACTGGCAGTCAGCTGACGGTGACTCTGATGCATTGTTGATATAAAGAAAGTGTGAGGGGTAATACTTGAAGATTACCGAATATACCAATTGCTGAACATTGAATTTACATCCTTCCCAAAGAAGTATTGACATTGTGCCTCTTGGTGGGTGTTTAGAAGTCTTCATGCCTTGTTTCTAACTGTATCTTGTTTACAAGTATCATGCTTTTACTCACTATGACATCTGGGATTGTGATGATGAACATCCTATAGAGCAGTTCCAGTTGAAGAGATGGTAAATTTTTCTTAAAAGGTGTTTTGGGAATTTGTGGATTTTTAAACGGAATATTATGTTTATGAACGTGATTTGGAAGATGCGATCATTCGTTTCTCCGTAAATGCTTACGTCTCGGTTAATCTTAGCAATAATATCTATAATGCACCATATATGCCACACTGCTGCTCTTTGTTGCATAATTTATCCATCCCTCACCTGGCACTTCTCAGACGTGATTAAAGGGACATTCAACACCTCTCGCAGTTGATTCAACACTTTCACGTCAAAAATCCTTTGTTTCCGCCTCTTTGCCACATAGATGACACACCACTACTATTCTACCACAATGCCAAAAAAACTAAACATACAGCACGGCTCAGAGAGCAGCCGGCTTCTGCTCGTTCTCGTCTTGCCTCACGACTTCCAACAAATAGTATGATAATTCATAATTAAATAGGAAAACCTAACCTAACCTAACGTAATACAATCTACTCTTATCTAAACTAATATAAACTCATATATTATAATTTAAATACAAGCGTAATATTTATCGTGACGTCATCCGTATACACGGCCTCGAGCCGTGCTCTGCTTAGTTTTTTTTCGGCGTTCTTGTGGAGTAGTAGCGGCGTGTCATCTATGTGGCAAAGAGGCAGAAATGAAGCATTTTTGACGTGAAAAGGTGTTGAATCAACTGTGTGAAGTGTTGAATGTCCCTTTAATCACGTCTGAGAAGTGCCAGGTGAGGGATGGATAAATTATGCAACAAATAACAGCGGTGTGGCATATATGGCGCATTATAGATATTATCGATAAGATTAACCGAGATGTAAGCATTTACAGAGAAAACGAATGATCGCATCTTCCGAATCACATTCATAAACATCGTATTCTGAAGAAGAAAAAATCTGAAAATTCCCAAAACACCTTTTAAGAAAAAATACCAAAGAGATTGCCTGTGATGTGCTATGTTATACAGTGGGCAATCTTTACCTTTCGGCCAACACATACTGCCAAGGTTAGTGATTTGTAAAGAGGTGTACAGTGGGGAACAGTGACATCACAGGAGTTGGGTGTCGATGACGTCATAATTCATATCACCAGTGACGCCATAGGAGTCTGGAAAATGACGTCACATGAGTCAGATTTTGACGACGTCATAAGTTAAACCATGGTAGTTTGATAAATGTAGTGACATCATAGGTGTCAGGATAGTGACGTCACATGAATTTTCTGACTATGGAACTCCTGTTATAACAATTATAACGTCACCCAAATCTAATGCATGTGACGTCACTATCCTGACACCTATAACGTCACTACGTTTATCAAACTACCATGGTTTCAATTATGATGTAGTCAAAATCTGACTTATGTGATGTCATTTTCCTGACTCCTATGGTGTCACTGTTGATATGAATTATGACGTCATCGACACCAGACTCCTGTGACGTTACTGTTCCCCACTGTACACCTCTTTACAAATTACCAACCTTGGCAGTATGTGTTGGCCAAAAGGTAAAGATTACCATACAGTGCCAGTTTATAGCATAGGTGTTTGTATCATTATTGTTTATATCAGTATCCCAGAATTAGGTACCTTTCAAAACAGGCAAAATGGAAACATATATATATATATATATATGCAATTGTTTCAAGACTGGGTTTGCATGACTTAACAAGATTTTGAATAGCATTACTTCCATGGTGATTTTAACATCCTGCTGTACTCATTTCAACATCTCAGACCCAAAGTGAAATCAATATTTTAACACTGACCTGTACTCTGTACTGTGTGGGGCATGGATGGCCAAGTGGTTAAAGTGTTGGGCTCTGGGTGCCAAAAGTTCTGGGTTCAACACTCACCACTTGGGATATTTCCCAATCCTGGGGCCCACCAGTGAAGCATTGTGGGTTGCATCATTAGCCATGAATGTGCATAAAGTGTGTCATGAACCACCCAATAAACAAACAAACAACTCTGTACAGTGCACACCTACCAACATCAATAGCACTCTATGCATCTACAATTCCCATTCCCACACTACAATAAAGTTCAAAGCTAAAATTTGACTGAACTAATTTTTGTCCACCCTATTTTAAAATATGCAATGAGGAACTCCTGACGAAATCACTAGTCAGCATATTCCATTGATCAACGACTAGTTTACAGAAAAACCTACTGGCATTTAACTGTCCTACAGCTTGACATGTCTAATCTGAATTGATGAACAATGTGTGTTTCACTAAATGGAAAAAAAAACATTTCAGATTGATGCTATCCAACATTTTAGCTATCTTAGACACCTGAATCATATTGCACCTTAATCTTCTCTACTTGAGTAAGGCACATATATTGCCTACCTGGCCCCATATTCTAAATTCCCTATTCCAACAATGAGCCTAGTAGGTTTGTACGGCAGCCTTTCTGGCATGTCTACATCTATTTCTAAGGAAGTACTCTATGCCTGTGCACAGCATTATTTCATGTGGGGTCTCACATAGGCAAAGTACATTTAAAAATATTTACTTGTACTTTTATTAAAAATTCAAATTAATTAATCCTAACATTCTAGTTGCTCTGTTTCTAGCTGAGCTGCATTGTTTTTCTGATTTAAGGTTCCTTGAAGCTAACACTACTGAGGCTTTCTCCTCTTCAAGGACATTCTGATCACTACCTTTCATTATATGCCTCAAGGTCCCACCTCCTGACCCATATGCATGACCTTGCACTTATAATGGCCAAAAGGTATCTGCCATTCGTCTGCCCAGCTGTTTAGGACCCCTAAGTCTAGTTGAATATTGCTAGATTCATCTCTCATAACATAGCATGCCATTCAGAAAGTTGTCCAATACTGACACATTCATGTAAAATATGCCATGTGCAACTGATCTGGCCATCAATCAGCACATACAGGTGCATAGCCCATCAATCATATGAAAGAAAGCTGGGCCTCCAGCCAGAAATCCAACCTGGGCAAGATGTTCTGGTTGAGTTTGAGTCATCTTCAGCTGAACAGGGTAAGCTGATTGCTGTTTTTCACGGGCAGCTTCCATCAAGAACTGAACAATGACCTCCACTGCAGAGAAGAGGAAAGGCTATGAGGTAGCATTAGCACCTGCCAAGAAGCAGAAGACTGGTATATTGGCTGTTCCTGGTGGCAATGAGGTGCAAGGATATGTGAGTATTGCACATCAGGACAAAAATGTGCATTATAATGTTGCCAGTTGGTTTTCATTGGATTGCATTGGCCACACCATAACTTTGTGTAGCATGTGTCATGTGTCATGCCTGTCTTCAATTTCATAATTATTATTGTGTCGTGATTCATTTTTAATTGCATTGAATTGCACTTGCGTTCCATTTTGTGATATATTTGGTGAGATGTTATCCACTTATGTGGCGTGGTGAACGCGATCGTCTTCTGTCGTGTGCCATGGCCCTTTGTAGTCAGAAAGTGTATTTATCACTGTGTGTAGCATGCACCATGTCTGTGGCCGACCCCATGTATGACATCATATGTCCTGGTAGCGCCACTGACGTGTCGCTGTGCCCGTAACGTGCCAGCTCGACAAGGTCGGCAGCGCTGTGCCCACCTGACCTGTCATCGGTGTCGGCCATTGTCAGAAGCCGGCGCGCACCTCCAGCCTGCTGGCGCCCATCATGCTGCTGACCGGCCACAGCGGCGACATCTTCTCGGTGCGCTTCCATCCCGAGGGGCAGTTCCTCGCCTCCACCGGCTTCGACCGTCAGATACGTGAGTGTCGGCGGCCAGCGGACGCCTTCAGCTGAGATAAATAAGTGTTGCTACTGAAAGCGTTTGTGGTGAGATTATAGAAGAAAATGTGCATAGAAAGATGATTCGTACCATTTGGCTATTCTCCCTCAGTCCAAATAGTAGAGTATGTGATTGGGTGCAGTTTGCCTGTTTGATGTGGTGTGGTCCCTCAATTTAAAATCTGTCACGTTTAGAAGAGAACGCTGGAAGCTTACCTGGACCTAAAAGGCTGCCTCAGAAGTGAAGTAGCTTCTCACCTGATCACATGCAGGCTTGACAGACTCGAGTATTTTCAGAACGAATCTTGTCAGACCTGCATCCACTGGTGAAATGTTTGGTTGCCGTTTTAGAGTATGCTTATCGCAGAGGGAATTACCCGTGAACACGGCTACGTGGGTGTTGTGTTGTGATCCGCGGGTGTTGTGTTGTGATCGTGGGTGTTGTGTTGTGATCCGTGGGTGTTGTGTTGTGATCGTGGGTGTTGTGTTGTGATCGTGGGTGTGGTGTTGTGATCGTGGGTGTTGTGTTGTGATCCGCGGGTGTTGTGTTGTGATCCGCGATGCATGCGTTCATTCCGGACTTGTGCGATGTCGGCAGTGTTGTGGAACACGCACGGCGAGTGTGAGAACTTCGCCGCCATGACTGGGCACGCCGGTGCCGTGATGGAGCTCTGCTTCTCAACCGACGGCGACTACCTGTACTCGGCCAGCACGGACAAGACGCTGGCCATCTGGGACGTGGCCAGTGGACAGCGAACCCGCAAGCTTAGAGGTGAGGTCCGACACGTGACTCGGCCGCTCCTCCAGAGGTGAGATCCGATACATGACTCGGCCGCTCCTCCAGAGGTGAGGTCCGATACATGTCTCCTCCAGAGTGAGTCCGATATCTCGGCCGCTCCTCCAGAGGTGAGGTCCGACACGTGACTCGGCCGCTCCTCCACCCTAGAGGTGAGGTCCGATACATGACTCGGCCGCTCCTCCAGAGGTGAGGTCCGACACGTGACTCGGCCGCTCCTCCAGAGGTGAGGTCCGATACACTGACTCGGCCGCTCCTCCAGAGGTGAGGTCCGACACGTGACTCGGCCGCTCCTCCAGAGGTGAGGTCCGATACATGACTCGGCCGCTCCTCCAGAGGTGAGGTCCGACACATGACTCGGCCGCTCCTCCAGAGGTGAGGTCCGATACATGACTCGGCCGCTCCTCCAGAGGTGAGGTCCGATACATGACTCGGCCGCTCCTCCAGAGGTGAGGTCCGATACATGACTCGGCCGCTCCTCCAGAGGTGAGGGTCCGACACGTGACTCGGCCGCTCCTCCAGAGGTGAGGTCCGATACATGACTCGGCCGCTCCTCCAGAGGTGAGGTGATCGGCCGATACCTGCAGAGGTGAGGTCCGATACATGGCTCGGCCGCTCCTCCAGAGGTGAGGTCCGACACGTGACTCGGCCGCTCCTCCAGAGGTGAGGTCCGATACATGACTCGGCCGCTCCTCCAGAGGTGAGGTCCGACACGTGACTCGGCCGCTCCTCCAGAGGTGAGGTCCGACCCCTACAAGTGACTCGGCCGCTCCTCCAGAGGTGAGGTCCGACACGTGACTCGGCCGCTCCTCCAGAGGTGAGGTCCGATACATGACTCGGCCGCTCCTCCAGAGGTGAGGTCCGATACATGACTCGGCCGCTCCTCCAGAGGTGAGGTCCGATACATGACTCGGCCGCTCCTCCAGAGGTGAGGTCCGACACGTGACTCGGCCGCTCCTCCAGAGGTGAGGTCCGACACGTGACTATGGCCGTGCTCCTCCAGAGGTGAGGTCCGACACGTGACTCGGCCGCTCCTCCAGAGGTGAGGTCCGACACTGACTCGGCCGCTCCTCCAGAGGTGAGGTCCGACACGTGACTCGGCCGCTCCTCCAGAGGTGAGGTCCGATACATGACTCGGCCGCTCCTCCAGAGGTGAGGTCCGATACATGACTCGGCCGCTCCTCCAGAGGTGAGGTCCGATACATGACTCGGCCGCTCCTCCAGAGGTGAGGTCCGACACGTGACTCGGCCGCTCCTCCAGAGGTGAGGTCCGACACGTGACTCGGCCGCTCCTCCAGAGGTGAGGTCCGATACATGACTCGGCCGCTCCTCCAGAGGTGAGGTCCAGATACATGACTCGGCCGCTCCTCTAGAGGTGAGGTCCGATACATGACTCGGCCGCTCCTCCAGAGGTGAGGTCCGACACGTGACTCGGCCGCTCCTCCAGAGGTGTGGTCCAGATACATGACTCGGCCGCTCCTCCAGAGGTGAGGTCCGACACATGACTCGGCCGCTCCTCCAGAGGTGAGGTCCGATACATGACTCGGCCGCTCCTCCAGAGGTGAGGTCCGATACATGACTCGGCCGCTCCTCCAGAGGTGAGGTCCGATACATGACTCGGCCGCTCCTCCAGAGGTGAGGTCCGATACATGACTCGGCCGCTCCTCCAGAGGTGAGGTGAGGTCCGATACATGACTCGGCCGCTCCTCCAGAGGTGAGGTCCGACACGAATGACTCGGCCGCTCCTCCAGAGGTGAGGTCCGACTGACTCGGCCGCTCCTCCAGAGGTGAACTCGGCCGCTCCTCCAGAGGTGAGGTCCGATACATGACTCGGCCGCTCCTCTAGAGGTGAGGTCCAGATATATGACTCGGCCGCTCCTCCAGAGGTGAGGTTCAGACATGGAAGACTGTCTCAGTGCCACCACTGTGCCCTCCCCAGGCCACACGACATTTGTCAACACAGTGTCGCCTGACTGTGGGTCTGCTGCCTCAGTGCCACCACTGTGCCCTCCCCAGGCCACACGACATTTGTCAACACAGTGTCGCCTGACTGTGGGTCTGCTGCCTCAGTGCCACCACTGTGCCCTCCCCAGGCCACACGACATTTGTCAACACAGTGTCGCCTGACTGTGGGTCTGCTGCCTCAGTGCCACCACTGTGCCCTCCCCAGGCCACACGACATTTGTCAACACAGTGTCGCCTGACTGTGGGTCTGCTGCCTCAGTGCCACCACTGTGCCCTCCCCAGGCCACACGACATTTGTCAACACAGTGTCGCCTGACTGTGGGTCTGCTGCCTCAGTGCCACCACTGTGCCCTCCCCAGGCCACACGACATTTGTCAACACAGTGTCGCCTGACTGTGGGTCTGCTGCCTCAGTGCCACCACTGTGCCCTCCCCAGGCCACACGACATTTGTCAACAGTGTCGCCTGACTGTGGGTCTGCTGCCTCAGTGCCACCACCCTTTCCCCCCCCAGGCCACACGACATTTGTCAACACAGTGTCGCCTGACTGTGGGTCTGCTGCCTCAGTGCCACCACTGCCCTCCCCACCACTGTGCCCTCCCCAGCTCCCCAGGCCACACGACATTTGTCAACAGTGTCGCCTGACTGTGGGTCTGCTGCCTCAGTGCCACCACTGTGCCCTCCCCAGGCCACACGACATTTGTCAACAGTGTCGCCTGACTGTGGGTCTGCTGCCTCAGTGCCACCACTGTGCCCTCCCCAGGCCACACGACATTTGTCAACACAGTGTCGCCTGACTGTGGGTCTGCTGCCTCAGTGCCACCACTGTGCCCTCCCCAGACCACACGACATTTGTAAACAGTGTCGCCTGACTGTGGGTCTGCTGCCTCAGTGCCACCACTGTGCCCTCCCCAGGCCACACGACATTTGTCAACAGTGTCGCCTGACTGTGGGTCTGCTGTCTCAGTGCCACCACTGTGCCCTCCCCAGGCCACACGACGTTTGTCAACAAGTGTCGCCTGACTGTGGGTCTGCTGCCTCAGTGCCACCACTGTGCCCTCCCCAGGCCACACGACATTTGTCAACACAGTGTCGCCTGACTGTGGGTCTGCTGCCTCAGTGCCACCACTGTGCCCTCCCCAGGCCACACGACGTTCGTCAACACTGTGCCCTCCCCAGGCCACACGACGTTCGTCAACACGGTGGCGTCGGCGCGGCGCGGGCCGACGCTGCTCTGCTCGGGCGGCGACGACTCGACGGTGCGTGTGTGGGACGGCCGCAAGAAGACGCCGACGGCCACCCTGCAGGCCACCTACCAGGTGACGGCCGCCACCTTCAGCGACACTGCCGAGCAGGTGTTCTCCAGCGGACTGGACAACGAGGTGAAGGTCAGTCGCACCGCCTCGGCCGGCGCCGTGGTGTGACGGTGGGCGAGTGGTGGTGTGTGTTCGGGTGATGTTGGGGAGGTTGAAGTTCGTGCTGAGTGTTGTGCTGTGTTGAGCTATGCTGGGTAGGATGTGTCGATAGTCACAAATCATCGCATGCAGGTTATTTTTTCATCGGTGCGATGTGAAAAACCATCAATGTCGAAAGCATTTGATGAAAAATATATTGAAGCCTGCACTGACTGATCAAAGTCTTCTATCGGAGGGCACCGCCCACCTATCAAACAATGCATGGACTACCGACATCTTCGCTACTGGCGTGTAGTGTCGTTTGTATTTGACCAAAATGGAATGATATAACATTCTAGATCAGCTTGAATCGAGGATCATAATTGTTGGATTTTAAAAACTTAATTAAAATAAACTAACAACTTGTGTCTTTAGTCATGTCCTCACCAGGCACCTGACCTCGGTGTGCGCGATTGTCTTCCACCAGATATCATCGGTGTGCACTTAAAACACGCAAAACTCACCCACTACTCAAAGACCAGGTTTTGCTTCGTCTTCAACCGAGGCATTAGACGACGGTGCTTCAGCCTGGCACAGAGGAAGCCCGGTCTGGCGCGCGCTCCGACGACAGCGTTGGCCGCCTCGGTGACGACTGGTATCGCCCGTTGGCCGCCTCGGTGACGACATGTATCGCCCGTTGGACGCCTCGTTGACGACTGGTATCACCCGTTGGCCGCCTTGGTGACGACATGTATTACCCGTTCAACAGCTTGCGTGCGAACGTGAACAGCAATTTTCAGCAGAGATTGAATGATGTTCATTATATCACTTGCCGATAGGTTTCTTGTCAGTGGCGGCTCACTGATGTCGTCACCGATCCAGTCGATGAGTTCCTCGCAGTTTTGGGTTGTGAAATTAAATGTGGGTAGCTTTAATAGTCGCACACTCTCATCTTCATTCCGGCCTTTTCTACACTCCTGTATCCTTTCGACGGCTCTCTGGCGGACCCCTGGGTCGGGGTCCGCAGCCATCGCCAGTGGAGTTGTTTCGTGGCGGCACCAGTGCGCGCTTTCTCCTGAATTACTGGCTGCACCACATCCTGGAATTGAGGAGGGAAGCTGCGAACATACTGCAGGCTGCGGACGATGTTCTAAAATGCGTCGTGAATCACCCAATAATTGGTGTTAAGCTTATCTACGCATTTACCTCAATGAGCGGTTTTCCAATGGCAGGATTTGGTCGGAAGCCGTGCGATTGCCCTCGACGTGAATTGAACCGGCCGCGCCCGTGTCGCCAGGTGTGGGACCTGCGGAAGAACGCCGTGCTGTACCGGATGAAGGGCCACTCGGACACCGTGACGGGCATGTCGGTGTCGCCGGACGGCTCCTACCTGCTCACCAACGCCATGGACAACTCGCTGCGCATCTGGGACGTGCGGCCGTTTGCGCCCAGCGAGCGGTGTCTGAAGATACTGACCGGCCACCAGCACAACTTCGAGAAGGTGCCAACGCCGGCGCAGCGATGGGCTGGAGTTGTGGCCGTCCAGCCAGTCATTGAAGCGCACATGGTGGTATAGCTCTCAGTTAGCCTGTGCAGGATGGGTGGTTAGTGTTCTTCCTCCATTGTTTAGTCCTTGCTTGGCTGTGCTGAATGTGTTTGTCCATGTGTACGTGCCGGCTTAGTCTCATTCGACAACTATTCTTGAAAATTCCTCATACTACCGATAAGTACTGCGTGCTGCATGCTGCTGATAAGCTATTGCACTGTAAAAAGTATCGTACGCGACTATGATCGACAGTCGGAGCGCAAGGATCTTGCCGTTTATAGTGTACGGTGCTGACACCTAACGTCCCGTTTCAGAATTTGTTGCGCTGCGACTGGTCGACAGATGGCAGGAAGGTGACTGCTGGCAGCTCCGACCGCTACCTGTACGTTTGGGACACCACGAGCCGACGGATCCTGTACAAACTGCCCGGACACCACGGCAGCGTGAACGACTGCCGATTTCACCCCACCGAGCCGATTCGTGAGTCACTACCATCGGCTGCAGAGGCTCCGGTATGCCTAGGTTCCATTCGCTTCGGTTCGACGTCAGCTGTGCGTGATGATGCTCAGTCATGTCTGCCAAGGGCAAAACAGATGCAAAATGTACATGTACGAGCTATGTACACCTTTCGCTACATGTTAGGTTCCGTGAGGTAAGCAAGGACACCATGCTGATTAGAAGGGGATGCACTTAATAGTTTGTCCGCCCCTAAGCCCAAGCAATCAATCAATAATAGTTTGTCCATCTTTTATAGCATTGACTTATTCGATATAATTCATAACGCAACAGTGGACGATGCAGGCAAAATGCAAAAATATTTTAGTTAAGATGTACTTTTTTATCATTGGGTCACGTTTTCCTCTGTAATTTATACATTTGCGGGCATCATGTTGCCATCCAGGACACTCTTCGATGCCTTACCTCGTAACCTAGGTGGTATGACTGCTACTTGGATGTCATGGAAAATGACACTGACACACCACCTTACTGCGATGTCGTGTAGTATGGATTGGGCGGAATACCATTCGCAATGCTGGGTCGCTGATGCCTGTGCCATAGGGATACCCGGTCATACCGTGATGAACTGGCACTTAGTGGGAGGGAAAGGGGGCCTGGGATCGCATCAAGTTCCGGTACTACGGGCCTGGTTCGCTCCTGGGTGTTGTGATAGGCGGGAAGTGAACGCTGCTTCGCCAGACTTCCCGTCTTGCCAGCTTGTAGGGCTAGAATATATGCCATTTCCTGTTTTCGTTCCCATCTGTCGCTGGGATAAATGAAGCACATCGCTGTTATGTGCCGCGGATGATGAATGTAAATAAATGGAAGGTCACCACTTTATGTGGCATTCGCTGCTCCCGGCGTGGCCGACTACAGTGGGCTGAAATGTGTTCGATTTAAAGACAAATCCGTGAAAACTAAATACCTGATCAAAGTTTGTTCTAACCTGCGAGCAAAGCTTTCACATCCTACTTTCACTTCCATTATGTTTAACTGTATCTCACTGAAATTAAATGTTTATCGGTTTCACCATTTTCGATTTTTTTGCATGTTCTCGTCGGAATGCTCGTATAAGGAGGTTATTGTGACATTTCAGCAATATTTTGTGTCTGGCACTCTTAGCTTAATGTATGTATTTACTAGACACATCCACAGACCACTGTGGCTATTCTCGTGCCTGTCGAAATGAGTGAGGTAAACAGGTATGGCGTGATAGGGACAGGAATTATAGGTGATAAGATGTGTGTGTGTGTGTAAGGCTAGGGGTTCACACCGGGTAAATTAGGGGTGCTGCAGCTTGAAGCGTGTCAGCCAGTATTGTCGCCTCGCTCAACAAATAGCAGGTAGAGGGATGCAAAGCTAGGGAACTAGTAAACAAATAAGTTCAATGCCATCGAGAAAAGATGACTGTGAGCTCGAGATTCGCTTCGTGATGAGTAGTTCTGGGAATTCCTGTAACTGAAACTGTAGTGAAACTGAAACTGAACCTGTAGCTAATTTTATCCTGTAACTCTGTGCACCTACTTTGTCATGCTGTTGTTTGATCTGTCACACTAGAGCCTGGGTACCCTGCGGTCTACCTCAGTGGACCGGTTGGTCATTCGTGTGAATACTATTCACCGTTAGCAGATTGTAGTGATGTAATCCTAGGTGCCTGCGATAACCCAATCGAACCCATAAATACGGAAATATATTGGAATTTATTAATCAGATCTTTAATTAATATACGGTACCTCAGAATTAGGTCATATCTGTAAATGCATCGCGACTTAATTCGCACAAACTGATAATCGAAATGTTGTAGCTGTCATCACTTCATTCTCTGATTGGTCTGATAAATGAAATAATTCGTTTTGCACGTAATTATTCTTGATAATTCCGAAATGCTTCGGCTGAGCCTGGTCTACGCTCAGAAGGGTAATACGACCTATGTCGACATTGCCACCTTACTGAGGATTGTTAAGCTGCCACTTACACTACACCAGGCATATTGCGTCAGTCGCGACGCGTGCCGATTCCCATAATCTTTGCCGGTGATGTTGATTAAAGTGGTTGCTGACGATGGACTCTATTGTTCATGACATCTTTATATGTCCTTGTTGCGGTCGGGTACAACAATTGTGTCGTTGCCTATTCGCTTCGATGGACTATTCGGTAACAATTATTAATCGAAGCTATCCTTTGCAGCGTGGCAGTGTATCTGCAAATGAATGGTTGCCGCACAGTTGGGTGTACTGCCAAATTAAAAGATTACTCGACAGAGTCTGGCACCATTTTCCCTGCAGTTTAGCGTGCGTCTTTGTTCTGATCAGTGCTTTTGCATGCGACTCCCAGACTCGTGGCTTTAGTCACTTAATATCTTCAATGCAGTGCATTAGCGATATGTACTCTGTACTTGGTATTCATTTGCTATTCATCAAGCTTAGGTGAATGGCGTTCTTATATCCTACCGTATTCCTGGTAGTGTTTTTAAGTGGAAATTCCAGTAAATGTGAAAGTTGTGGGTACTTTTGTGATGAAGACGTCGTTTTATTTATTGAAAAGGTATTCAGGCTAGGCGTATGAATGTATGAACGAGCTGAAATATCCAAATGCATGGCGGTATTTCAAGATTAATTAAGCTAATTGACGTTTAACTCACGGATAATTACTGTTACTCTCACCCCGCCGCCTCCCCGGGGCGGCTAAGGAAAGTTATCTGAAATTTTACGAGCAGAAAATCATCCTGGCACCTGCCGTTTGCACCTGTAACGCTTGTAACAGTCTCGTCACTGATACGTGTTCTGTTTGCAGTGGCGTCGGCATCGAGTGATAAGCAAATATATCTGGGGGAGATCGAGTAGTCTGCGGTCAGCATTCATCCTTCATCTGCGTCATCACAACGGCGGAGGCGGTGCGGTGTTCATGTGCCAGCCGACGAGCCTCCTCATCATGCGCCAGCTGACTGGCCTCATCATGCGCCAGCCGACTGGCCTCATGCGCCAGCCGACTGGCTTCATGCGCCAGTCACCGAGGCTCATGCGCCAGCTGACGAGCATCATCATGCGCCAGCCGACTGGCCGGATCATGCGCCAGCCGATGCGCCTCGCCATGCGCCAGCCGACGACGCTCATGCGCCAGCAGATGAACATCGTCGCTCCAGCCAATGGGTGCCGCCATGTTCCAGTCGAGGGATCCCGACCGCCAGGTCGTGCGCAGCGCAGTCACCACGCGCCGTCTGCAGTCAGTGGAGGCCGAGACGGGCCGGACTGTGTGGGACGAGACTGGAAGGTCGGCGCAGTCGGCGAGCCGGGGGCGGTGCTGTCGAGAGTTGAGCCGCGGTTGGGTCTCGTGTGGCCGTGGTGTCGCGGTGCGGGGCTGGTGTTAGGTGACGGTTGGCCGATGGCCGCCGTATGCACGCGGCCGGCCGGTGAGACGACAGTCGCGGCGCAATACACGCATTGCAGTCGGCGGGGCGTTTGCTGCCGCACGGCGATACCGACGCGGCTCGCGCTGCCGCCGGCGCATCGACCCGTTCGTGAATTGCGGGCCTAATGAGGCGGCAGCGGTCGCGGCGGCCGCGGCCGCGACACAATCAATGCGGCGGCGCGCCGGCTCGTTGTCAGTCGGGCGGGCGCGCGGCGCGGTCGCCGCCGTGTCGTTTAACGGCTCGGTCGCGTCTGGGCGGCGGCAAATCTCCCGCGGCGCCGGCGCCGCCCGCCGCCGCCGCCACCTTTACCGCCACTTCTTTAAGTTTATCGCCGCCGTTTACGTCGCAAAGTTAACTTTATTTCAAGTTGTTCAATCGTGCTCGGGCCCCGCGAGTGCTTTTCTTTCTACTCAATTTGTTTTCGGAATATATTAGAATGACAATGCGGGAGGCGGGCCGGCGGGGAGGGGCCTGCGCCGGTTGGCTCGGCCGCGGCTCGCGCGCCGGCGACGTCGGAACAAATTGCCGACGAATCAATCGCGCTCCGCTGAAAACTTGATGCCGCCCTGTAATTGAAATCGCCTCCCCGGAGAAATTCTCGCATCAACTAAACATGAGCAGTGTTAGCGGACGAGCGCGTCGGGCCGGATTGATAATCACATCTCCGCTCGTGGGACGTCGCTAGTTGGATGCGCTGCCGACAGATGTCTCGGGGGGGACGCTGACAGATTATAGATACTTGTCTTGGGGAAAGATCGACGGTCCGACGGTAGGGATATTGCGCGCCTCCGAGCGTCGGCAACCATTGGCCGCCGCCCATCTCGCTGAGAAAGTGCTGCTGCCTGCTCTCGTAACGAGCTAGCGACGCTGAGTGCACGCGCTCGGTATCCTTCCGTTGTTTTTAAACAGCTGGTGCATTTCGAATCAACCATCCGGGTTTCGTTTTTGTGTTTTTCGACCTGGTGGTGCCGTAGCGTATTCTCATGGCTGACACCCGGTGTGTTGTATGTCGGGTCGGTCACAATCGGCTGGGCCGTAGCAACTAGGCCTAGTATGAAGCCAGTGTTTCCATTGTTGGTATCTGGTGAATGGCGTTCTTATATCCTACCGTATTCCTGGTAGTGTTTTTAGGTGGAAATTCCAGTAAATGTGAAGATTGTGTGTACTTCTCTCACTAAGTCGGAACATACTGAGAAGTGGCGAGTGGGACAGTTTTCTTCGTATTGCTAATGGTTGACGTCTGGAAAACTGTGAGACGTCTCCTGAGCATCCAGTTCCTGCGTCTATGACTAGCATGGAAGTACGATTTACAAGCATGAGATTGCTTGCGTGTTATCACTCATCCGCTGGCTTGCCAAAAAGAACCGTTAGAAATATCAGCAGCGATTTGTGATTGACACTTTGCAGCTCAATATGCACCCCGCAACCTGAATAAAAAATAGTTACACGAAGTTAAAAACAGCTCAATGTAGCGTCACGTAGGTGAGATAAAACTTTAACGGCGCAATGTTAATGGAAGCACCAGGTTTATATGGACTTGTTCGTATGAGTCGTGAAGTGAACGTAAAGTGTTCTGGATATCTCCCTCTGCTCCATCCCTGTATGCTGTTAAAATGTGCCTTTACATTTTCCTGGTCACCTACTTGATCAGTTTCGTCACAGCTCACACCACCTCGTTAAGCACTTGCCAAACTGCTCCCGAGCCACCTATAGTGACCTCTGGCCGAGCCCGCAATGCCCGCGGGCGCGGTGAGTAAACAGCTTCGGTGGCCATTCGAGGCACTCCCTCGCTGCCGCCCACTCGCGCCATTTATCTCCCGCCGTGCCCCGTACGCGACGTTTCCCGCCAACTTGCAGCGCGCCATTTCCAAACCGATAATTGAATTTTCATCTCACGACTCTCCGGGGGGCATTTTTCAAACAGAGACTGGAAAATTGTCTGGCCCGGCCGACAATGATTTGCAATTCAATTTTTGCCGCTCGCCGGAGAAGCATGGCGTAAGTGGCGCGAGTAAGCGCCGTCCGCCGTATTTATGGCTGTGTTGGAAGTGGCGGCCATGATTGTTTCGGAATAGGACGACCGCTTGGCGGCAGTTGGCCGCGCGCCGATGGTCGTCGCTTTAATAAGGGTGATGCCGTGCATGGCCCGCCAGTCGTGCTGTCGCGCGTCGCGACGGCCATCTCGGCGACGACGACGGCATGTGTCGAGGAGCACTCTCGCGCGTCGAAATCGATGGGCGGTGAGAGGTCGGCGCCAGACGATCGGTCGCGGCAGGACACGGCTGAGACACGGCTGGGGTGCGGCCGAGATGTTGCTGTGGAGGTACGACCGAGGTGCTAGGAAGGCTGAGATACGGCAGAGTTATGGCCGAGATACTGGGACGGTAGAGATACTAGCGCTGCTGAGATACAACCGAGATATTGAGACTGAGGAGACAACCGAGATATTGGGACAGTGGAGACAGCCGAGTAATGGGACGGTGGAGACAGCCGAGTGGTGGGGTGGTGGAAACACTGCCGAATATTGGGACGGTGGAGATACGGCCGAGGTGCTGGGAAGGCTGAGATATGGCAGAGTTACGGCCGGTATACTGGGACGGCTGAGATACAGTCGAGGTATTGAGACAGTGGAGACACAGCCGAGTAATGGGACGGTGGAGATACGGCCGAGGTGCTGGGAAGGCTGAGATACGGCAGAGTTACGGCCGAGATACTGACACGGCTGAGATACAGCCGAGATATTGGGACGGAGGAAATACAGCCGAGATATTGGGATGGTGGAGATACGGCCGAGGTGCTGGCAAGGCTGAGAAATGGCAGAGTTACTGCCGATATACTGGGACGGCTGAGATACAGCCGAGATATTAGGACTGTGGAGATGCAGCCGAGATACTGAGATGGTGAAGATACAGCCGATGTATTTGGACGGTGGAGGTACGGCTGAACTAATGGAATGGTGGAGATACGGCTGGGCTATTGGAACAATGGCGATACGACTGAAACACGGCTGAGATGCTGTGGCAGTGGACATGCGGATTCTCCTGTCCGCCCCGCCACAGCTACCAACGTCCGGAGGTTTCCTTCCTGGGATGTACTTACCTACGAGCATACTAGATGGCCCGATCTGTTGATGGCAGTGCTATCAGTGATATCCAGGCGCGCACCCAGGATTTTTCCATGGGGGGGGGGGGGCCGGACCGAAAAGGGCACTTGGCCGGCTCCAAAAGGGCACTTTGCGGCCCGGGGCACACTGGAAGGTTTGCTGACCGGGGGGGCACAGGGCAGGGCATAGGGCAGGACACAGGGCAGGGCAGAGTTCACGGTACAGCACAAGGCACAGGGCAGGGTACAGGGCAGAGCACAGGGCACTTTTAGATCAAAAGGGCACCTAATTGGGACAGGCATAGGACAGGAAAGGGCACAGGGGAATGTCATCTTTAGGCCAAAAGGGCAGTTTTGGGCCCAAAGGGCACCTTTGGCACAGGCGGTGCACATAAGGCAGGTGATTTTTGGGCTAAATTTGGGACATTCCGGCCAAGAGGGCACTTTTCGGTCAAAAGGGCATTTTTGGCCAAAAAGGCACTTCGGTCTCATGGGGGGGGGGGCCGGGCCCCCTGCCCCCCCCCCCCCCCCTCCGGTGCGCCTATGGTGATATCAGCTCCGCTTTTGTCGATTGTGTCGATTGTTTCTCACAGTTCACTAAATTTTACGCTAATGTCCAGCTAATCTGAAGAGAAAGCAGGTACAAATCGTGTCAAGTAGTCGAGGGGTGTCGGCAACCTCGGCATTAACTATGGTGCGTGCAATTTCGCTTTGTTTTTTTTATGTTGTTAAATTAGGCGCTTCGGCCTCCTCAGACCATTTCGCGCCGTTGATGAAAGGTCACAAGGTATTAAATCGTTAAAGTCAATTTATAATTCCTGGATCAAGTTGGTTTGTCGTAGGAAAATGAAAAGAAGTTTGATGAGAACCGGGTGATCATACCCAACAGTGAGGGCAAAGAGAAAGGGATGTTGTGTGCGTAGCAGTAATCGGTCAGTGGTTTTCTATGGTTATGATATTGCGGGCAGTGTAGTAATATGTGTGGGATTGTAAGATGAGTGGTACATGATGGGCATGAAGGCCGAGGTGAAGCAGAATAAATAAATATATGTGTGAGGTAAGTATGTCCTATGCGGATGCGCGATAGCACTTTTTCTTCGTGGCGGTTGATGTGAAATGATGGTGTCCGGAAATCGACGACTGGCTTAATGTTCCGTAATTGTGTATGGTTTGTGTTTTGTGTCCAGGTTTGGTTACAAAAATACCGAATTTTCTCTCGTATTGTTGATTTGATGGCGTCAAAATGTGGTGGGATTTCTGTGATATGTGGTAGTTGTAATGATTCTTTTGCGAGATGATCTGCTTCCTCGTTTCCTGGGATGCCGCAGTGACTGGGCACCCACAGGAAACGGACCTACACGCCCATCGATTTAAGTGTTCCTAGTGCTTCATAAATATAAATATGGCAATGGTGTGAAAAGGAAAGTGACGAAAGAGATTGTAAAACAGATTTGGAGTCCGAACAAATGACGATGCTGCGCATGGGGTGGCAGAGAAAACGGTTGCGAATATAACGGAGGGCAATGAGGATGGCATGTAATTCAGCGATGAAAATTGATGTTCCGTCTGGTAATCGATGTTGGTTTTGGTATGTTCCCGAAACTATTGCATTGCCGGTAAGGTTAGCGTTTTTAGAGCCGTCAGTATAAACGAAAGGTAAGTGATGATAACGAGCGCGAAATTTGAGAAATTTTTGTTTAGTATATTCTGGGCAAAGCTGTGATTTTGAAGTGGTGGTGAGATACAGAATGTGTCGTTCGGCTATTTGCCACGGTGGTGTAGCTGATGGAAAAATAGAAGTAATGCGTGGAATAGGGAAATGAAGTTGGTCAGAAGACGTTTTGACTCGAGAAGCTATAGTGAGACCAGTTCGTCTTTCGGCTAGACCTAAATAATCATGATGTAAATTTGGGAGAATTTGTAATGACGCGTGTGTGGGGTGGTTTGCGTGAAATTGAATTTTGGAGGCGTACCTAAGTGTTTGTTGCATTCTACGGAGAGCTAGTGGAGGAATTCCCGATTCTGCTTGTAAAGAAATAATGGGTGAAGTAGTCATTGCACCGAGTGCGATACGGATAAATTTATTTTGAATGGTGTCTAAAATGTGTAAGGAGGATGGGCTGGCACCAGCATAGACTACTGAGCCGTATTCAATGATGGGGAGTACTAAGGATTTATATAGATGTAAAAGAGTGTGACGATCGGCTCCCAATGGGGTGGATGTAATGCAGCGAAATAAATTTAGTCGGATGTAAACATTTGTTCTGGACGTATTTCATGTGTTTATGCATTGAAAGTCTGCGATCAAAAATAACACCAAGAAATTTAAATGAATGTACAAAAGATATGTCATTTTGCCCGAGGTGAAGCTGTGTTTCTGGGTTTGGACAGGGAGTGCATTTGCTAAAAACAATGGATGCAGATTTGGGAGCCGAAAAATTGAATCCGTACTTCATGGACCATTGATGTATCCTGTTTAGAGCATTTTGAAGCCGAATCAAACAATTTTCGTAATTTGGGTTCGAGCACCAAATTGCACTATCGTCGGCGAATAGGGAATACGATACATTTGGAGGCATGTCGGCGAAAAGGTCGTTAATGATGATGTTAAATAAAACTGGTGATATGCAACTTCCTTATGGTAGGCCGTTTTCAAGAAAATGTGGATCGGATATGGCTGACCGGCACCGGCTTAACAACCATGCGTTCAAAAAGTTTTCCAAAACAACTGGTGAGTGCAATGGGTCGAAACTTTGTGGGGTTACTATGGTCTTTGCCGGGTTTTGGAATAGGGATAATGATAGCTTTTTTCCATGCTTCAGGAAAGACATTATTTGACCAAATGAATTAAATGTGTCTAAGATGCATTGTTTGGTGTGGTCAGATAAATGTCGAAAGAAGGAATAATGCAATTTGTCAGGCCCTACTGAAGTGTTACCGGCGGAGGAAATGGAATTCTGTAGCTCGGAAAGTCGAAAAGAAGGATTGTAGTCCTCCGTATTGTCGGATTGGAAGAGTTCGAGATTGGTGTGAAAAGTGTGTTGCGCGTTTGGTAGGAAATTAGGTCTGTAATTCCCATCGGAGCTATTATGGGCTATGGTATCAGCTATGGTATTTACAATGGTTTGTGGGTCTGTAATGGTGAGATTGTGGATTTTGAGGGCCGGTAGACATTTAAATGGGGAGCGTCCGGACAAACGTCGGATTAATTGCCATATTTTACTCAAAGGTGTTTGAAAAGTCAGCTGGTGTAAATATAAGGCCCATGAACGGCGCTTGGCATCGCGGATGATGTGGCGGGTCCTCGCACGTTCGCGGTTACGGATGCATACATTTTCTTGATCGGGATGTCGTAAATAATTTATAAAAGCTCTTTTTCTTACCGCAATGGCTTTGGAAATTTCTTGACACCACCAAGGTACTGGTTTTCTTTTTGTGAATGGTTTTGGAAGTGGAATAGTCGTGGAAGCTGCCTCCAAAAGTGTATTTGTAATTGAGTTGATGTTTTCGACAGGAGAAATGTTGGGGTTGTACCAGGGCCTATTTTAAGATAATTTCACTGGGGTGGAACATATGTGGTCCGTCACAAGTCTGAGGTTGGGGGACGCACTTGCGGCCCCAGCTGAACCCAACCTACCCCAATTTTCAATTTTCTCCACGGATTTAGGCCACTTTATTTTCGATCTACCAAAATTTGATATTTATTTTTATTTTGATATTTTATAATAAATTTTTTTTTTTAAACGGCTCTGGGGCTGACCGGAAGGGAGACGACTCGGGAGGACTGTCCGGGAGCGGGAGGCGAGGGCCCACTGAAAAGTATATGAATCGGCACAATGCCGACCGGATGCCGAACAGCAAGCCGATCGGAGCGGTGGCAAGCACACATCTCTGCAGCTCTACTTCACACGGCCCCAGAGCGATAGAAGCCCTTTGCGAACTCCTGCTTCATGTACACTTCAGACGTCGGGTTTCCCCAACGGCGTTCTTTCTTCTGCAGGAAGTGAGCGACGGCAGGTCTCGGGTCATAGCGGCCAACTCCTGTTCCATTCATTGACACAAGCATACGGCCGAGAACTGTGTCCATCATAGTGTTGAGACGATGACTTGACTTTATCTGGTTATAGTGTGATACGGCTCGTTCAGTTCCCATGCTGTGAGGGGTGAGACACATAAATGCAGCCAGGAGTTTCTGGCAGACACCGGAGCTGGTAGCCACCATAGCTTGCAGCTTTGCCCCGTTCGACACACAGCCATCACGAGCGCCACACATGCGTCGCTAGTTGTCAGCCACAGCGACTGCGAATTCGGCCACAGCTTCTTCTCCGAACAGCATCGACACCAGGCCTCGACCTTCCTTTATAAACTCCGTCACGGACTCGGCTGTGAGGAGCGTCATCAGCACTTTTACTTGTCTCTTGGTCAATGTTGAGTCGCTCACACAGGAAGTTTTTGGTTGCTGCCACGATCTCTGTGCGAACTGCTGCTATCGATCGGTTCGAGGTTGTCACGTACTTGTTTTTTACGTTCCGATGACCTTTGTCTTCCCCGTCGGTCTGGCTGGTCCCGGCTTCTCCCGCGGTAGACGCCAAGAGAGCCTCCTCTTTGCCACCTGGCACGGGAGCGGCCTCCATCAGCTCCAGATAGTTTTTCGTTCCATCACGTGCTTCCAAGACGTCGGGGATTGTCAGGCTGTCCTGCTGAAGGCGCTTCTGCAGATGGCGGACTGACTTCATCGCGTCCGCCATGACCGCAGTCAGGTAGTGGATCTCCCTCCGTCCTCCCACTTCGCCAGGTACCCTCGTGCCTCCGACTTGGCTTTCTTCTCTTGCGAGGAAGCGATTTCTCTCCAAACTTCTCGACACGCTGGAAGGTTTGCCAGCACGGCGTTGACCAGACTGAGAAGATGCTCAGCGAACCGCACCTCGAAGTATGCTGGAAATGCATACTTTGCTCCCGCTTTCTTTAGCATCTTCGTCCTGGACTTCGATGAGTGAAAGTGTGTCCACGCTGAGCAAGTCAGACTTCCACAGCCGAAGCTCCGGGACAGAGTTTTCAGTGCTCTCAACAGCCAGATCGGAGCGGTGACAGACACACCACATCACCAGCAGCTTGTGCTTGACATGGTCTTCCAGGCGTTTCCAGAGGCCACTGGACCGGCCAGTGTTGGCGGCTTCCCCATCTGTCGTTATGCCGACCAGCTATTCGGTGTCCGCCTTGGCATGGTTCAGGGCGAGCGTAGTGGCTTCCAGCAAGCCCTCTGCACCCCCGCTCTCAGACTCGACTACGCCTAGAAAGAGAGAGGTGAGCCTGCCGCTCTCTGAGACTGTGCGGGCCGTGACGAACTTGGTGTCCAGCTGCATCCGATCCACGCTTCCATCCACCTGGATACTAAAACAGATGCCTGCGTTGATGGTGTCTGCTAGCTTTTCTGCCTCCACAGCTGGAACTGACTCTAGCATATCCCGGTACACGGCTGGATAGAGGTAGTGTAGCTCTGTTCCAGATGGAGTTGTGGGTGTGAACTCCCACTCCCACCCATGGTCTGACATGGCGGACAGGAGCCGACTACTGTGCATTGTGGCCAGCGAACGACACGGCCATGACCACGCCGACGGAGTCTCGATCATGGAATCGCTGTACACGTCTACAGCCAGCTTAATGAGGGTCTCTATGGTGGTTGACTTGTGCCGCTTGATGATGCTGAGCCACGGGTGTTTGTCGGTTTATCTGTTCCACATCTCTTCCAGCTTCTGAGCCTCAGCAGCTGCTTGGTGAGGACGACCAAGAAGGTGGTCCACAACACGGCGGAGTTTCTCCGCACCTTCTGCAAGCATGCCTGAGGCCGCACCGACGACTCCGTTGGCAGACGCTTTGTTTGCCGCATCCTGCTGGCTCTGACAAACCTCACAAACGATGTAGGCCCTGTTTTTACCGCAGTTTGGTCCCCTTCTGCTCTCCCTTCGCAGTGACTTGCAGTTGGATATCAGCCATTGCAGGTCGAGTTTGTACCCTTTGTACCAGTTCGATCCTGCAGGAGATAGATCAATGACAGTTTTTGCGGAACTAGCCAAACTCTTAATTTATGGAGGATAATTTAAGTTATAAATAGGTATGTTGGACATTTTTGTGCTATAAGTAGGTAGGTACCTAAGATACGAAAACCATTGACCTTATATGTCGCACCTACAATCAGCAGGTCAGCACAAGTCCGCAATGAATTATTTTCGTATTTTGAATGCTTTGAAGAAAACAAAATATGTAGGCTATCAGGCGGCAAACAGCATCCCCTCACATTAAACATTTATCTTAGTGTTACTTATTGTTATGATATGGAACCGACTACCGATAACATTGTTGTATGTATGGGCGTAGCCACAGCCCCCCGGCCCCTCCCAGGTTTTCGGATTTTAAGCATTACGCCTATGGGCGTTGCATAGAAAGAATTGACTTCAAAAGTCCTTCACCTCCCCCTCACCTGTTTCCGCCTCGTGGCGACACCCTTGCTTATGATGATTATGCTTTTGGTTTAAGAGCGCCGCAACGGTACAGTTATATGGTATATAGGTGTGTACTTACCAGTACAGTGACTGAGAGCGGGCGTGGAGCCGTCACCAGCAGGACGGGCAGAGGCTGACGGCTGCTGGGAACCGTCACCAGCAGGACGGACAGAGGCTGACGGCTGCTGGGAGCCGTCACCAGCAGGACGGGCAGAGGCTGACGGCTGCTGGGAGCCGGCACCAGCAGGACGGACAGAGGCTGACGGCTGCTGGGAGCTGGCACCAGCAAGACCTGACTGCTGGGAGCCGTCACCAGCAGGACGGGCAGAGGCTGACGGCTGCTGGGAGCCGGCACCAGCAGGACGGACAGAGGCTGACGGCTGCTGGGAGCCGTCACCAGCAGGACGGGCAGAGGCTGACGGCTGCTGGGAGCCGGAGGATGCAGGCCTACAAACGAGTCAATTAGCGATCAACGAAATGTGAGAGATCCATGACATTTGCTTTGTATTTCAGTGCAGTGAAGGAAATGATTTTAATTTTGTGTCAGTATCGTCATTTCATGAACGAAATACTTAGGTACTTGCCTAATGTTACCGGTAGCTTTCAGGCGCCACAGGGTGAATTTGTCCCGAATGTTGAGAATTCTCTTGGATCCCCTCCCCCGCAGAACTGGACTGTGAACTTATTTGCTAGACCCAGGGCATCGTCGACTGGTACTTACTTGAAAAATTGAAGGATTGATGGAGTAGAACAAGACCGGGCTGCCGACTCCCACTGTTTTTGGACCTGCGCCCCTGACGTCTTACGTTTCTTTTTAACGGGCCCCGATCCTTCCATTGTTAGTACTTGTATATGCAGTCTTTATGTAACTTGTAAGTGAAATAATTTCAATGGAAACTTCCACACACTACTTTCGCTGCTGCATTTGATTCCACAGCAAACGTAGCAACTAGCAGCCACCGACACCTCTCTGGCGGCACCGGCAACACAAATGAATGAGCATAGGGCGCGCAGATAATTCACTCGCAGCATCACAGCGGCACGCCGCACGGATAAATTTGAGAGGCATGCGCTTGTTTTTATTACGCACCTCCTCGCGAAGAATTTTGTAAGAAAATACCATGCTCGGCGAGGCTCGGCGTGGTACCGTGCAAAACTTACGGGTATCTACAGCGTTGCGAGAGTAAGTGCATACACAATGGTGTAGGTACTGTGCTTTAATACATCAAAGTGATAAAAAAAATATCACAGTGAGCGTTGGATGGCTCATTCATTGTACGGATCAAGTACAAAAAAAATGTAGGTTTCTGATGGTTCCAACGACTTCTGAGGCAGCCAGGTTCTCAGAAAGATCCTTCAGCATGGGCCCTCACTGGGGTGGAAAATCTCGACGACTGGGGTGGAAATCTGGGCGACGAGGGTGGAAGCTTCCACCCCAGTTAACATGTTAAAATAGGCCCTGGCAGTGGCGCAACCAGGATTTCAGTTCGGGGGGGCCGGGGTTGGAGACCGCGCCTCCTCGCAAGCGGCCCCCCCCCCCCCTCATGTTTTTAAAAAGTCTGCGGAAAACATGCACTTACTTTTGAGCGGGCCCCTTTGTTTTAAAACTTCGCAGAAATAAAAGCACTTTTCCTTTACGTGCCCCTTCCTCCTAGAGAAATAATATGATATATGTATACATGCAACACCGAACATACCTTTAACACCGAATCCTCATTCTGACTTAAGCCCGGTTCGAGGCGGGCCCTGGTTAAAACGGGCCCCCAGATTTTCAGTTGGTTCAAAGGGCCCCTGATTCGAGCCACAGATCCGCTTCGCGGGCCCCTAGCCAGGGCTCTGAGTAGGGTGGCCCACTCCGAGCCAGGGGCCCGCGAAGCGGGCCCCTGGCTCGGAGCGGGCCCCAAAAAAATTTCGGGTGGGGCCATGGCCCCTTGCCCCCCCCCCCCCCTGGTTGCGCTACTGGGCCCTGGGTTGTACTGCAAATAAGAAAGCTCCTGAAATGTTGTCCAATCGGCTTTTAAAATCTTCCAGCGGGGAATAAAACTGGGTGTGGTGTCAGCAGCCGTTGAAAAAGTGGGTGTCAATTTGATGGGATAGTGGTCGCTGTCGTGGATGACGGTTTCTATGGTCCAATCAAAGTCGTTTGCCAGGGTGGGGGAACAAATAGATAAATCAATGGCTGTTGCTGTATTATGTCCAAGGTGAAAAAATGTTGGTTCTCCGGTGTTAAGTATTACTAAATTATGCCGGTCTAAAATTTGTTCAATGATGTGGCCACGAGTGTCTCTATGTGTACGTGCTTGATCCCAGGCTGGACTGTGTGCATTAAAGTATCCGAGTAATATGAAAGGGTTCTTGAAATGTCCTATAAGGTTTTCTAAATGTGTCAAAATATTTGTGTTGTCGGTTTGTGGTGGAATATAGATGGAACACACATCTATATTTCTACTATGTAAACGTAATGTACAAGCTACGGCTTGTAATGGTGAATTGAGTGTAATTTGGGTATGTGTGTAATCATTGTTTATGTAAAGTGCGGTACCGCCACTGCGGTGTGTTTCACGTACCTCGTCGTGGCGGTACAGCGAATAATTGGAAAGATTGAAATTATATGTATCGGTGGGTAAGAACCAGGTTTCCTGAAGTGCGATGAGAATAGGTGTGAGAATACTAAAGAAAGCTTTCATTTCGGCCCATTTGGATAATAGACTATAGCAATTCCATTGGAGAAATATGGTCATTGGTGCGAATTAATATTTGTTGGCACCTTTCGGTGCCTGGCGCAGCCATGATTGCAGTTCAGGTGCGTACGTTTGTTGAGTGCGGCCGGCGGTGGCAGAACCGCTCGGGCCGTCCGGCCGACCGGTGACCTTGGCAGGGTCACGCCGGCCGGCCATTGCCGCGGGGGACGCCCGCCGGCCGGGAGTTGGTCGGGTCACGTGTTCGCCGGCCGGCGCTTGACGCGTCGGGCTCGATCGGCGGTTCGCTGACGGGAGCGATAATTTGCTCCCGCAGCTGAATGACTGCGAGGCCTGTCAGTCCTCGCTGGAGTGGTCCGCTTGTTGGGAGCCGGAGTGGTTTGTGTCTTGGGAGCCGGGGTGTTTTGTGTCGGTGTGGTCAGTGGTTTGAGTTTTTCTAGTGGAGCTAATCCTGGAATCATGTCAGTTTGAATAGAAGTAGACGTGGTGCTGACGCGAGGGGTGGAGGTAGCGACGGTGGCCGCCTGGGCGTAAGTTTTGGTCGAGGGGGAGGTGGCCTCTACAGATCTCCGGGCCTGGGGGTAGGATACCCCGGTCGTGGCCTTGACGGCGCACACTTCCTTCTCTTTGCGCCAAACTGGGCATTGATTGGAAGTGGTGAGGTGATCGGAAGTGTTACAACTGAGGCAGTGGGCAGGTTTGGAGCAGGTGGAATCTGGATGTGGTGGTTCTCCGCACTTAGGGCATCTGGCGGTTTGGCGACACGTCTTACTGCCATGCCCGAAGCGCTGGTAATTAAAACAGCGGAGAGGATTTGGAATAAATACGCGGACTTGGAATCGGATGTAACCGGCGAGGAGGGTCTTGGGAAGAGTTGTAGAGTTGAAGGTAAGGACAAGGAGGCTTGTATCGCGTTTCTGGCCGTCTTTAAATAAGGTAATGCGGTGGACGTGGGTCACCCCCTCCGGCCTGAGCTCCGTCTGGATATCCGCCTTAGTCATGAAGCGGAGCTCCGGCGCGAAGACGGTGCCCTTGGTGGTGTTGCGGTTGGAATGTAGGGTAATGGTGACGGATTTACCACAAAATGTGGTGGTACGGAGGGGGGCTTTGGTCTGGGCTCGGGTTTGGGTTTTGATGACAAGGGTTCTGTTGGCAGGGGCTTCGATGTCAGGATTGGCTAAGGAGCAGATGGAGAGGAGTTGTTTGGTCGGCCAGAAAACGTTAATACGGCGGAAGGAAACGGATTCCTCGACAGGCTTTATTACTATGAAAGAGCCAGCACTGTCGAGGTAGGGTTCGATGGGATCATGTTGGGATGGCGTGGTCTGGTTAGGGCGTGGGTCTGTGGCGTGGAGAGTGATGGTCTGGTCGGAATTGCGAGGCGAGGTCTTGGTATGAGCGGGGTTCGGTGAGGGACAAAGGGCTTCCATGGCGTCGTCCAAAGGAATTGTCCGGCGCGAGTCATCAACGGTGATATCGAGAGGTGGAACATCATGTGCAGAGTTCGGGGTCGTGCGATGGTCATCAGGTGTGGTCAGCGGCGGAAATTCCGTCTCGGAGTCCGGTGGCGGGCTGGGGTCAGTGTCTTTTTTGCGTGTTTTCCCCATCGTGGGGAAAAAAGCCCTACCTAGTGTAACTTAAAGAAACGAGACGGACACAGAAACACAGGGAACAGAAATACGATGGGATGAAACAAATCCACGCGGGGTGACGGGTGTCACCCCAAGAAACGAACGAAAAGAGCGACGGGTGTCGCCCCACGAAAATGAAAAATAAGAACTGCGGCGACGGGCAGTTAATCACGCCAAAACTGGCAGGGCGAAGTACTCAATGTGCTCTGGTAATATGTGAGCGTCTAGTAATGAATACTCCATGATTTCGCTTTGTTGTTCAAAGTAGGTTTTCCGAAGAACGTTGCCAATTTCCCCAGTTAGCGCTGTTATCCAGTTAGCGTCGTTGGAAACAAACCAGGCATTTAGCTAGCTTTCTGGATACTACTTCCAATTTACACTACATATAGCTAGCTTTCTGAATACTACTTCCAATTCACACTGCGGTTATGATACTGATGCATTGCGTGCAATAATATGCTCACCATCCTTGACTTAACTGTTGTCTCGCTCCCTGGAGCAATCAAACTTTCCCTCAGGACGTTCCCATCGGCAGTCGCATTCGCATTGTCTCGTTCTCCGGGTTAGCCCACTCACTGTCTCGTTCTCTGCACATTTAGGCTACTTCAGTGGCTTGTTCTCCGGGCATCCAGGCTATTCTTCGGACAGTCGGCTACCCGCTATCTCGTGACCTGGGCAGTCTTCTCCGGTCTTCTGCGCCGTGACCGCGACGCGGTCTTCTTCTCCATACTATCTATGATATGTACAATGCTATGTATATATATATATATATATATATATATATATATATATATATATATATATATATATATATATATATATATATATATATATAATAATCTATCTATATATAAATGTATGTATGTATATATACTATACTATACATACATAACATACTATCCCTCGGACAGTCAGGTTAGTCCGTTGTTCGTTTCCTGGACAGTCAGACAACCTCGTTGGTAGACAGGTCACCCCATCGTTAGTTCCTCGGACAGTCAGACCATCTCGTGATTAAGCAGGTCATCCCCGCTGCCTCGTTCCCCGGGCAGTCAGACTACCTCGCAGTTGGACAGGCTATCCCGTTGTTCTCTCCCCGGGTAGTCAGGCTACCTCGCAGTTGGACAGACTACCCCGTTGTTCGCTTCCCGGGCAGTCAGGCTACCTCACGGTTAGACAGGCTATCCCGTTGTTGGCTTCCCTGGCAGTCAGACTACCTCGCGGTTAGACAGGCTATCCCATTGTTCGCTCCCCGGACACTCAGATCACCTTGCGGGTAGTCAGGCTGCCCGCCGCCTCTTTCTCCGGACAGTCAAACTATCCGGCGGCCAGTCAGGCCATCCCGCTGTCTCGTTCTCGTCGTCGGCCACCCTCGGCAGCCGTTGTGACCGGCCGTCGCTCGCGGATGGCCGGCGGCTAACGGGTAAACTTGAGTCTGCGCCGCTGGTCCGACGGTCCATTACGGTCCGCCTAATGACTGTGGACGCCGGCGGCGGCCGCACCGCGCGCCTCGCCAGATTTGCCCTCGGGGGAGCGCGACGCCGGCAAACGAGGCGGCGACACGCAGAGACGCCGGGCGCTCGGCGGCCGCCCGCGCACACGCCGCCGAGCACGCTAGGTCATCCGACACACTTGACGGCCAGTCAATGTCGGGTCGTGGGCCCGCGTACGCTCAGTCCTTGCGGCCGGCAAGATCCATGACAAAACGATGGGGCTTGTGTGTGTGTGGGGGGGGGGGGGATCTGTGGGAACTGGCGTGTATTTAGGACCCGTGTGGAGCCACCTTTCGAGTCACTTTTCGCCTGCTTCTATACCTCCACGATGACATGCATTCCATGGCCCACGTGTCGAATGCGGAAGCGCATAGGAAACTTGTACGACATATTTCAGATTCAGTCTGTCATCAATAAATGACAGAAATATCCGCTCAGCTGAGGTCCGCTGACGGTCATTCGTGACGAGTTGGCGCGATACCACCAACACCACCGGCAGATCACCATCGTGTAGTCTGTTGGTTATCGGACCCAGAGCTGGTACACCCATTGCCCGCGCCCCATCAAACCTTTCCATATTGATGGAGGTTGAAGGATTGGGTTATTGGGATCGCCCGGCAATGTTGAAGACGGTTCATTCAAGCTGCATATGAGGGATTGGCCCCCAGGGTCCCATGCTAGACATCCCTAACTATGTGAGTGGCTCGACCGATCATCTCGAGTACCTCCACTGATGCTCAATTCCACTGATGCGATGTTGGCATAGAGGCATACCTGGCCGCCACTTCTGCACCGGCTCTACCGGATGCTGTCACATTCCATTCACAAACGTAAGTGCTTGAGGAAAATTGCTAGGAAAGCAAGATCGCGAATGGAAAATTGCCAACATACTTTGTGTTGAACCTTAAACCACCGACATGAGCAGATTGGAATAAAACTGGTGCGGTAAGGCAAGCAACGGGAAAGTTTATTTTATTGGGCATAGTAACTACTGTTCTACTCTTCGCTGATGAACACGAACATATTTGCTGGACGCTGAATGCCCCAGTTACAACAGTTGTGCATAATGTCGTGCAACGGCTTCCTACAGCAACACAAACCTGCGAACCGACCTCACCCAACCGACCTCACCCAACCGACCTCACCCAACCGACCTCACCCAACCGACCTCACCCAACCGACCTCACCCAACCGACCTCACCCAACCGACCTCACCCAACCGACCTCACCCAACCGACCTCACCCAACCGACCTCACCCAACCGACCTCACCCAACCGACCTCACCCAACCGACCTCACCCAACCGACCTCACCCAACCGACCTCACCCAACCGACCTCACCCAACCGACCTCACCCAACCGACCTCACCCAACCGACCTCACCCAACCAACCTCACCCAACCGACCTCACCCAACCGACCTCACCCAACCGACCTCACCCAACCGACCTCACCCAACCGACCTCACCCAACCGACCTCACCCAACCGACCTCACCCAACCGACCTCACCCAACCGACCTCACCCAACCGACCTCACCCAACCGACCTCACCCAACCGACCTCACCCAACCGACCTCACCCAACCGACCTCACCCAACCGACCTCACCCAACCGACCTCACCCAACCGACCTCACCCAACCGACCTAACCCAACCGACCTCACCCAACCGACCTCACCCAACCGACCTCACCCAACCGACCTCACCCAACCGACCTCACCCAACCGACCTCACCCAACCGACCTCACCCAACCGACCTCACCCAACCGACCTCACCCAACCGACCTCACCCAACCGACCTCACCCAACCGACCTCACCCAACCGACCTCACCCAACCGACCTCACCCAACCGACCTCACCCAACCGACCTCACCCAACCGACCTCACCCAACCGACCTCACCCAACCGACCTCACCCAACCGACCTCACCCAACCGACCTCACCCAACCGACCTCACCCAACCGACCTCACCCAACCGACCTCACCCAACCTCACAGCGACGCGCTCTGACCGGTGACGTCACTGATTAAAATCAAGGCGATCACCGCGACCCATTTACATCCAATCAAGAATTTATAGCTGATCGGGAGGTAGCATGACGCCAACAATCACTTGCCGCCGCCTGTAATGGGCGCATCGTGGAGGTCGCCGGCTGCGTGCGGAAGCACCCAGCGCCGATAATTACCGCCGGGTCCCCGCGCCGTCATAGGCCATGTGTCGGAGTCCCCCTCCGTGCCGGTGTCGTCACAGCATCGCCCCCCCCCCACCCGTCCCCGTCAGTGGCGGGATTATAAGCGTGCCGATCGGCCGGCCCGCCTCGGGGAGCTAATCGGCGATTTTCAGTCATTAGGCAGTCGTGAGCTGGCCACCGATGAGGCTTGCGCAACCCGACCGCGGCGCGTGTCGAGGCCGCCGGCGGGATGTGCGGCGGCCGCTTCAGCTGCGTCAGCCGCTGAGGCCGCTGACAGTCGGTCTGGCCGGGACTGTACCGTGTACGGGTACCGTGTACGGGTACCGTGTACGGGTACCGTGTACGGGTACCGTGTACGGGTACCGTGTACGGGTACCGTGTACGGGTACCGTGTACGGGTACCGTGTATGGGTACCGTGTACGGGTACCGTGTACGGGTACCGTGTACGGGTACCGTGTATGGGTACCGTGTACGGGTACCGTGTATGGGTACCGTGTACGGGTACCGTGTACGGTACGTGTACGGGTACCGTGTACGGGTACCGTGTACGGGTGTACGGCGTGTATGGGTACCGTGTACGGGTACCGTGTATGGGTACCGTGTGCGGGTACCGTGTATGGGTACCGTGTATGGGTACCGTGTACGGGTACCGTGTATGGGTACCGTGTACGGGTACCGTGTACGGGTACCGTGTATGGCTACCGTGTACGGGTACCGTGTATGGGTACCGTGTACGGGTACCGTGTATGGGTACCGTGTGCGGGTACCGTGTACGGGTACCGTGTACGGGTACCGTGTACTGGCACCGTGTACGGGTACCGTGTACTGGTCTGGCCGGTGCCGCATATCAAACTGATGTCATGTGCCCATTGAGATCTAGTTCACTATATCACTATTCAATCCGCTGCGACGTGTGCTTGTACTAGAATGCCGCAGCATGTATTGTTGAGACTGGAGAGAACATGAAACTGGCTCATTCAAAGTTAGCAGGGATAATTACTCCTTAGTTTCGTTTCGCGGTGAAAACAGTACACATGTGTTGGTGAGAGAGACCAGAGTGTATTAATTGGTCGATATGTCTAGACGGTGCCATTACCGTTCCACAGCGGGCCTCGTGGTGCACGCACGTCCAGGCTGAATGAGCACGGGGTGTCCATGAGGGCGATGTAGTGCTGCTGGATGGGTGAATGCGCTTGAATATACACTTGGGTGTACGCTATATGACGACAGAAATGGTGACAAGGTACCGCAAAGGCTTCTCCGTGGGGAAAAGTCTTAGGCCATTATCCAAGAGATGGTGCAAATTAAGCAGAAAAAGAAAAAGTGGGGCATAGAAGCGGCTGTGACTTCTAGATTAAAGGTCTCCAACCAGTCCGAAAAAAAACTATCGATAGAAGGGCCTTCCATGTGGCCATCGAGAGGGAGGGGGTCTCCTCTTGCTAACGATCCAGCGCTGGAGTCGAAGAAGGGTGTTGCATGATCTGCAATTTATGGAGACAACTTGTCGGAATTTTACCCAGTGTACTCTGCATCTGGTTCTTGCGATCGTCCGTCGACGGCTTCTCCAGGCTTATCCATGGTAGGCACTCCGTCCAACTCAATGTCGCTTTGTCATAAATCATAAACTTCGATGTTCGGTGTTGATTTGCACGACAAAATGGCACGATGAATTATTAATGAATATCCTTGGTCGATCGATTTCCTGCGTAGGGTTCTAGTCACTCAGCATATGCAAAGATAATTAATAATGGTGTCTGGCATAGTCATATTTTACAGTCCATTATAAAACCGACACATCCTGTTGAGATGCGTAATGAAAAGATATTTGCGAAGCAACGCTGCGGAAATTGAAAATAATAAAAGATGGAAGAGGTAATGAGAAATGAGTTGGGGCAGATTAACATCATTGCATACGAAGTCATCAGTACCACCCCTTGATTTCAGTACCAAATTTCGAATTGATACTAATGAAGTGTTGTAAAAGTAATGAATTGATATCATAATTGTTGTTACTCTTATTTCACTGGGAGACATGATTTTTGTGCGTCACAAAATTTGACTTGGTATCTTCGTGAAAAGCTGACTTATTTATATGAAATGGTCAATGACAAATTGGATGATAATGTTCTCTCGCTGTGCCAAATTTTATACACTTTCCGCCTCATGGTTTTCGTTATATAGTTATGTCTCAGTGGCACATTTTCGGTCACTCGATATATATATATATATCTATATATATATATATATATATATATATATACGCATAACATAATTGCTTAATGGGGGTTAAGCCGCCATTTTTATCCCAAGCTTGACCCAATTAACAAGAAGACCGAGATTGCAATCTTGCTTCAAGAACTCTGTAAGTTGGAAGATGATGGCAAAATACAAATCAACCCGGACATACAGCAGCAGTTGCAAGCAGAGTGCACCAGAGCTAGACATCGGAGCCCCACCAGCGTCCCCACTCCTGTTCAGAGGAGGGAAGCCCGAGGGCTGCCGAAAAAGTACAGCATCGTGACCAGAAGAGCTGACAAAAGCTCCATCATTACTGTGTTGGATAAACTAGATTACATAGGAAAGGTACGATAAATATTGTCGGATGAACAACGTTTCTGCAAATCACCAGAGAGCCACAGCCACAGCAGGACTAAAGGCTAAGGTTAACAAGCTCATTGATCCGGTCAATGATGAAGTAGATAGTGTGCGTCTACAGAGAGGTGCTGGTGAGCATAGCCCGGGTTATCTGTACGGCAACATTAAAGCCCATATATCCGGGGCGCCCATCAGGCCTGTAATACCACATTCCTTCACCGACATATCAAGTCGCCAAAAAAACTGAACGAAATAATTGCTCCGCATCTCCCCTCCAAGTATGCGATTTGATCCATAGGGGAAGTTGTGGACATTCTACGTGCGAAACAACCCAAATGTATTTTGGCTTCGCTGGATGTAGAAAGCCCTTTTACTAATGTTCCGGTGGAAAGGAAGATACCAATTATGCTTCAATATGCTTACAACCATGAGGTACTCAGATCGCCAAAGCTTCCCAAAAGCGTCATGGAGGGCTTGCTGCGAGCATGGACCACAGCCGCCCCCTTGAGATGTCTCTAAGGTAAACTATGCTCACATGTGAATGGTGTGGCCATGGGCTCCCCATTAGGTGTACTGTTCGAGCAAACTTACATGTGTACAGTGGAAAGTGAGGTTTCGGAGTGCCCTAACACCAGGCCTCCAATGCATTACCGGTACGTGGATTATATTTTCCTCAACGTGGATACTGATAAGTGTTTAATCTCAATTCAGCAAGAATTAAGGGAGTATTCAGGATTGGAACCTTACTATGAACCGTGGTGTGGACAAGAAGCTACCTTTCTTAGATGGTACGGTGGACATAAGATCAACATAAAATATGGCTGTTATTGTGGCAGAAATATGCGTAAAATGTGTTCTGAAATGATATACATGCCAACATACAGTTTCGAAGAAACAGTTATGTACTTCCCACAAAATGTATATTTCCGAAATCAAATGAAATCAACCACTTATTATGATCCTGATTAGTATGGTGGTGGATCTGTATCACGTTGAATCCTATGTTGACAACAGCTGTGTATCTATGTCATGGCCAAACTGTTGTTATCTGATACCGAATAGGTGCGATGACTCTATAGACTGCCCACCATAACACTAACAATAACTAACTCGACCATGGAGACAAAAGAAATACCTTTTTAGCCATTACATTATATTTTATTGTTTAACGACGCATTCAGCTGCTGGGTCATATTACCTTCGCCAACCTCTCACGCCGGCTGGTCGCCGGTGGACTCGGTAATCCCACCCGTTCTGGGATTCGAACCAACGATCTTGCGACCAAGAGTCCAACTCCCCACCGACTGAGCTACCGCGGCCCCGGTCATGACAGGTCACATGGCCTTAGGTCATGAGGCTATTTGTTCGAAATGAAATGACATGAAAGATAGAATGCAACTAATAGGTTTCTGTGACATTTTCGACTTCAAAATTGCACGGATTGTTGGAGGTACAATGTTTTGTAATGTAGACATGAGCAATCAAAGACGCCCTGCAGGGCGACCTCTAAAGAATGCATTGGCCATGCAACTAAGATATTTAAGCCAGTGGTTTCACAATATATAGAGCAATGAAAATATTTGACGACTAGGCCCGCAACCATGAGCGATTTTGAACCTCTTTCTGGGCGGCACACTGGAATCTGTACTGACCTCTACATGAACGGACGCCAGTTGATTAATCATCAGATCTCCATAAGAGGCAAGGTTACCTTTCACCTCATGCAGCCAGTACCTAATAGTCGCGGCAGCCACATCTTCCTCCAACCTCTGCTTGCTTTGAAACCGCTCTCAAATGCGCCACCATACGTTTGTTTACTTCCCGCACGCCTCCATTCATCGAAGCAATCATGGCAACGTCACGAAGGTCGTTTCAAGGTCATCGGTTCAATTACGTCATAGCTGGCCGAAAAGCTTACCATTGGTTGGTATGTGGATGATGACTGGTCCCTCTGGCATCCAATAACTATCGAAATTTAAAAATAAGAAAATAAGAAAAAGCGAGTTGAAACGTCGGAATAAATGTCAACCTTTGTTAACATTTTGAATGGACATGCCGTATGTAACCAAAAAACGATCCGAGCATACGAAGACTTACACAGAGCAACGTTACGAACGCCGAATATGCTGCAGTGTTGAAGAAATTATGTATGTATATATATATATATATATATATATAAATATATATATATATATATATATATATATATATATATATATATATATATATACAGTGGAATACTGATGTAACGATCACTGGATGTAACGATCAATATGCCAAGAACCAAATCAAATAGCCATTTTGCTACATACATTCCGACGGGTGTAATGATCATATCCGACGTATATAACGATCACTAGCGTGCGCGGTTCTTAATCGAATTGTGACGAAAGATGTTCTTTCCATTTTCGGTAGGAACCAATCTCTGATGGCTTCGAAGAGGAAAGTTTTGTCCCTTGCGGACAAGAAGGCTCTCCTGGCCTCATTCGATAGCTTGCCCAAGATGAGCCAGAGGGAGAAGGCGACCAAGCTGAACATCCCCCAATCGACGCTCAATGAGATTTTGAAAAAGAGGGTCGACATTGAAGGCTCAAATTTCAACATCGGGGAGAGAAAGAGAGCCAAAACGGGACATTTTCCTGAGGTCGATTCTGCAGTGATAAAGTGGATTCGTGATTGCCGGGAGAAAAGTGCCATGCTCTCGGGACCTTTGGTGATGGCCAAGGCTGATGAATTCGCTGCGATGCTCAACTGTGCGGACTTCAAAGCCAACGAGGGGTGGTTCAATCGTCTCAAGAAGCGAGAGGGGCTTGTCCACAAGAAGCTGCATGGCGAGGGGAAGTCCGCCGATCTTCCATCTCGTGACCAATTGCTTTAGGAGGTCTGGCCTCAGCTTCGCCAAGGATACGCTGATGAGGATGTGTGGAATGCAGATGAAACCGGTCTTTACTACCGCGCACTGCCGGATGGAACTGTCACGTTCAAGGACGACTTCTCCAAGGGAGGGAAAAGATCCAAGTACCGAGTCACTGCACTCCTGACGTGCAGCATGATGGGAGAGAAGAAGAAGATCCTCATCATCGGAAAGTCCAAGGCTCCACGCTGTTTCAAGGGCTTGGCACTCCCCGTCGACTACGAGGCCAACAAGTCGGCGTGGATGACCTCCAAGATCTTCTCCGAGTGGGTACACAAGTGGGACAGAGAGCTCCGCAGTGCCAAGCGCAAGATTCTCCTCCTCGTGGATAATTGTCCGGCGCATCCTGAGGTGGAGGAGTTGACGAACATCAAGTTGACGTTCTTGCCGCCGAACACAACAGCTGTACTCCAGCCCTGCGACCAAGGGATAATAAATGCCGTGAAGGCCCACTACAGGCGACGGATATGTCAAACGACTCTCCACTGTCTCGAGAAGGAGGACAGAGCTTCTGCAATGGACGTCGCAAAGAAAATCAGTATCGCGGAAGGAATTTTCATGCTTCATGCTTCCTGGGGCGATCTCACTGCGGCGTCGATTAAGAACTACTGGGTCAAGTGTGCTCTTGGACCGATTGAGGGCAACGAAAATCGCGATGGAAGCAGTGACGACAGCATCGACGTTTTCCTTCAGGAGCAATGGCAAGATGTTGATGCAAGCCTGCCCACTTGTCGCCCGGTTTCTGACGAAGACATTGCCGCCGAAGTTCGAGAGGAAATGGGCCTCGATGATGTTGGCGATGGCGGAGAGGAAGAAGAGGAAGATCATGAACAAGTGCAAGAAGAAGCCCCTCCGTCGAGCAGTGACATGAGGAAGGCGCTCAACACCCTTAGAAAAGGATTGCTTCACCGTGGCTTCAATCGTTTTGCTATGCTGAATGAGTTTGAGGCTGCTGTCCATGACACAATTGTTCAAACGTGTACTCAGTCTCGCATCGATCGTTTCTTCAAGATGACAACCAAGAATGATTAAAGTGCCATCCTTCGTTTCAGTATGTTGCACAGTACCTTAGGTATCTTCGATAGTTGATTTACTATGTTTCACAACCTTCTATAATTCTGATTGTGTGCCGATGGATGTAACGATCAAAAGCCATCTCCCCAACGTGATCGTTACATCAGTATTCCACTGTATATATATATATATATATATATATATATATATATATATATATATATATATATATATATATATATATAAAATATATATATATATATATACATATATATATTTGTACTAGTTAAGATGGAATGACAAATTGTTAAAACACAGAACAATGGGAGCATAGCTTTATTCACAACGTTTCGGCTCACGCCTTTCTCAAGCTATGAACAATTTACAGGCATGGGAGTGTTTAGCACTTGTCGTCTTTTTCTTCCTTTGTTTTCTTCTTTTTTCAGTTCTCCTCTTCTTCTTTTTTCCCTTTACTTTTCCCCCTCTCTTCCTTCCCAATTCGAACACAGGTCACGAGACATCAATCATAAAGCACTTCGCATGTGTTGACCAAGGGCGTCGCCACCGGGGGGCAGGGGGGCAGTCGCCCCCCCTGCCGTGAAACTGGGGGCGCCGCCCCCCCTGAAATTTGAGGAGGCCCCTATCCGCAAATGCACAGCAAAAAAAGGTGAGCAGGGAGGCCGACGGAACAGAATATCATGCTGTCAATGAGGCCTCAAGACTGAAGAGGCCACCAGGAAATATAATCAGGTCTCTATAAGAGACGTAGAACAGAGATTGGGAGGAGGCCCCCAGGACGAAAAGGAGGCCCCATGACGAAAAGGAGGCCCCCATGACGAAAAGGAGGCCCCCATGACGAAAAGGAGGCCCCAAGACGTAGAACAGAGATTGGTAGGAGGCCCCCAGGACGAAAAGGAGGCCCCCCGGGACGAAAGGGAGGCTCCCAGGACGAAAAGGAGGCCCCAAGACGTAGAACAGAGATTGGAAGGAGGCCCCCAGGAGGAAAAGGAGGCCCCCGGGACGAAAAGGAGGCCCCAGGACGAAAAGGAAGGCACCAAGACGTAGAACAGAGATTGGGAGGCGGCCCCCAGAACGAAAATGAGGCCCTCAGGACGAAAAGGAGGCCCCATGACGAAAAGGAGGCCCCAAGACGTAGAACAGAGATTGGGAGGAGGCCCCCAGGACGAAAAGGAGGCCCCCCGGGACGAAAATGAGGCCCCCAGGACGAAAAGGAGGCCCCAAGACGTAGAACAGAGATTGGGAGGAGGCCCCCAGGACGAAAAGGAGGCCCCCCGGGACGAAAAGGAGGCCCCAGGACAAAAAGGAAGGCACCAAGACGTAGAACAGAGATTGGGAGGAGGCCCCCAGGGCGAAAAGGAGGCCCCCAGGACGAAAAGGAGGTTCCCAGGACGAAAAGGAGGCCTCCAGGACCAAAGACGCAGTCCATGCGCCCCTACAATCCAACAATCAACCAACCAACCCCAGGACGAAAAGGATGCACCAAAGGACGAAAAGGATGCCCCCGAGACGTAGAACAGAGATTGGGATGAGGTCCCCAGGACGAAAAGGAGGCCCCCAGGACGAAAAGGATGCCCCAGAACGCAAAGGAAGCCCCCAAGACGTAGAACAGAGATTGGGATGAGGTCCCCAGGACGAAAAGGAGGCCCCCAGGACGAAAAGGAGGCCACCAGGACGAAAAGGAGGCCCCTAAGACGTAGAACAGAGATTGTGAGGTGGCCCCCAGGACGAAAAGGAGGCCCCCAGGACGAAAAGGATGCCCCAGAACGCAAAGGAAGCCCCCAAGACGTAGAACAGAGATTGGGAGGAGGCCCCCAGGACTAAAAGGAGGCCCCAGGACGAAAAGGAGGCCCCTAGAACGAAAAGGATGCACCCAAGGACGAAAAGGAGGCCCTAAGACGTAGAACAGAGATAGGAAGGTAGCCCCCAGGACGAAAAGGAGGCCCCAGGACGAAAAGGAGGCCCTCAGGACGGAAAGGATGCCACCGAGACGGGCAAGAAGCCACCCAGGTTAGACGAAAAGGCTTCCGATGGGTGGCAGGATATTCTTAAGTTGGAAAACGAGGCCCCCAAGACGGAAGAGGATGCCCCTGCAATATGAAATTAAGACCTGGTAGGGGAGACTTCTCCGGACGCAATAGGGGCCCCAAGACGGGTAAGAAGGTCTCCGCAGGAATGAGAGAAGACCACCGAGACCAGCCAGATGAGGCCCATATTTTGGAAGAGGAGGAACCTGGAAGAGAAGATCTAGGACTAGGAAGCAAAAGCACCCTGCTAAGAGGATAATGAGGCTCCAGACACAGATAAGGAGGCCCCATGACGTGAGAGGAGGCCCCTAATTTGAAAAAGGAGTCACCTAGGAGAGGGTAGGAGTCTCCAGAAATCAAGAGAGTGTCAAAAATGGCACTGAGGCAACCAGGATTGCAAAAGAGGCTCCAACACCGGAAAGGAGGCCCCAGAATATGAGAGGAGGCCATAAGACGGAAAAGGAAGCCATTGGATATGAGATGAGGTTTCGGAGACGCAAAATCAGGCCCCAAACAGGTGAGGTTCCACCGAGATAGAAAAGGACGATCCAGAGACGTGGCAGGAGGCACCTAATTGGGAAGAGAACGACACAAGATTGGAAATGAGACCCCATGATGAACGAGGAGGCCCCTAAAATAGGAGAGAAAGGCCATTGGATAAGAGAGATGGCTCCCAAGCGGAAAAGAAGGCTCGAAGACGGCTAAGAATGTCCCCGAGAAATAACAAGGCCACTAAGATAGGAAAGGTTGCCAGTAATTTGGCAGAGGAGGCGCCTGGGAGAGAAGAGGAGTCCACCAGGAGATAAGAGACCACCCCTAAGATGGGTAAAGATCGAATCCATAGCGCAGAGCAGGAGAACGCAGAGCATGAGGCCCCCAAGACGTGAGAGGAGGCCCCTAATTTGAAAAAGAAGGCCTCTAGAAGAGAAATGAGGCACCTGCCGGACTCGAGAAGGAGTAGGTCTCCAGGACCAAATGAGGCCCCGAAGACCGGAAAGAGTTCCCAGGAAATGAGAGGAGGCCCTTAAGATGGGAGTGATAGCAGGTATGGAAGGAGGTGAGGTTTCCAAAATTGAAGATCACCCAAGACGGGTAAGGCTTTGCCAGGATAAAGGAGGAGGCACACGAGGCGTGGCAAGAGGCCCCTAATTTGGCAGAGAATGCCCCTCGAAGATGAGAGGAAGCCCCATGCCATGTTAAAGGGGCCCCAGAATGCAAGAGGAGGCCCTCCAAGACGGGAGAGGAGGACCATTGAATATGGAGGAGGATAGGACACACAAGGAGACATCGAAAACCGGTAAAAAGGCTCTAGGAAATGAGACGACGCGACAGGAGGCCTATAATTTGCAAGAAGAACCCCATAAGAAGTAGTAAGAGTCGAGTCTGGGTATTTTAAAATCACGATATGGGCCCCAAAAGATCCGGCCGGGGCCCCCGCAAATTACGCTGAGCCTGGGGTACCAAAAATTCACGCCCGGACCAAGAAAATCATGCCAGGGGCACGACAGGTCGTACCGTGCCCCAACAGTCTCATTGGGACCAAAACAAATGAAGCCGGAGTAACGAAGAACAATCCGGACATGGATAATCACTCTTGGGGCCCAACAATGACGCCAAAAGCCTCCAAAACGCATTGGACCCCAAAAAGTGTTGAGGCCGCTATAGCTCGCGCTAGGGATCCAAGAAAATGACGTCGGGGCCCAAAAGATCACATTGGACTAAAAAAAAGTCGCGTCGCAGCCCTTGAAAATCACACTGGAGGCCCAGAAGGTCGCGCCGGGGCCCCAAAAGTTGCAGCTGCCCCCAAAATCAATTTTAACCGGAATGTCACTCTGGGACAAAATAAACTCCTTCAGTGGCCGCAGTGCTATATCAAAGGGGCAAATGCCCCTTCCATCCTGAGAGGGATAAGCTCCCAAGAATCGTGTCGGGGCCTCAAAAATCGCGCTGGGGCCACCAAAATTCGCGTCGGTCCACCAGAATTCGCGTATGGGTCTCCAAATAAATACGGCGAGCCCCCGAAAACCCGCTCCGAGGCCGGAAAAATTGCGACAGGAACCGCCAAAATCGCGTTGAGGCCACAGCTAAATACAACGCATCGCACAAACTCGAACCGGGCCCCCCAAATATCGCGCTTGGGACCCACAATTCCCATCGGTAGTCCCGTCGAGGCTCTAAAAAAATTGCCGTCTAGGGCCACACGTAAGCACAGTGTGACAACAAACACAAACACAAATCAAGCTGGAGCCCTCCAAAATAAGGATGGATTCCAACAACTAAATGCCCAGGAAAAAATGGCTCTGGAGCACCGAACATATTATCAGATGCCTTCACAAATTGCGTACAGCACCGAAAAACAAACCGGATCTCGAACAATCGAGGTGGGATACAAAAACATGGCGCCAAGGGCTCGAGAAATCAGGCCGGGATTCGGACTTTAAAAAAAATCAGAAAAGTTTCACAAAATCGTATTGAGCCCAGGAAACTGGGGTTGGGTCTCCGGAACCACGCGCCTGGGTGCGATAAGCCACTCTGGCACCTAGAAACATCGTACCGAAGCCCTAAAATTGTACTTGGGCCCCACAAGTGTGCGTCAGAAGCCCAAAATAAACACATCGGGACCCTAAGAGCACAACGGGGGCCGAAAATACAACTGACCCTCCAAAGCACACAGTCTCACAAAAAGCGACAGGGTACTGGCGCACTGACCCTCCGGCACACATGCGTTGCAGCCATAAATATACATACCGGGAGGTCTAAAAAATACACCGGAAGCTCTCAAGGCACATAGGGGTCATGATAACGCACAATAGCCTAAAAAGGTGGCTGGGGCCGCAAAAGGCAACATGGTTCCAAAATATACAAAAAGACCGGCGCTAAATAAACACATCGGGATCTTCGAAAACGCCCTGACACGTCAAAAAAAATCCTCGGTGCACAAAAATTCAAGAAACCCTAAAACGAGCAGGGGGTTGGAAAATGCTTTAGGCCCCTAACAAAAATGGATTGGAGTCATAATACACAATCATAGACCAAGAAAGACGCAACGGGTCCAAAAAAGAACGCCGAGGCTTGGCCTTGGTTCGGTATCCAATCTGGGAGGATAGAAGCAAAGATATGAAGTGCATCAAAGATCAGCGGAAACCGCATTTCATAACTACCAGAAAATGTGGGAAGTAGGAAACTAATGATCGAATTTAATCAATCGACTTTTCGAAGCGAACGCCCATGCGAATCACTCCATCACGCCAAATATGGCGCAAGTCTATCATGTGGCAGCAATTAGCAAAACGCAGAAGGCCTAGCAGAAACCATAGCATCGCACGAAGTGTGGCGAATGCACTGAATACCAAAAATGGGTGTGCACGTGCACTGACGTTGCCGTCGTGGCGACCGGGTGCTATGAACTGGAATGCCTGAAATTGTAAAATTTTGTATTTTAAAGTGGTGGGTAATACATTTTACTTTGAAGTTATGGGCCTAATGCATCTTCTAAACCCCGCTCGTTTTAGGGCTCTGTTGTATTTTTGTGTGCACCGAGTATTTTTTACGTGTCGGGGCATTTTCGAAGATCCCGATGTGTCTATCTAGCTCCCGGTCGTTTTGTACGTTTTGGAACCATGTTGCCTTTTGTGGCCCCAGCTTCTTTTTTTTCTTCTTTTTAAAAAAAAATACATTTAATCCGAGTTCTTGTTGGGGTGGCTTTATGAACCAGGGTCATATTGCTAAGCAGAGCTTGTTGCGTGAACCCTGTCACCACCACCCAATCCATTAATTCCAGTTCAACGGCAGAATTTTGACCGAAAGTTTAACGTGCCGTCAATGCACCGACATGGCCGCCCGGTAGCTCGTCCCCGGCCTTATCGGGCCAGCTGCCAACTGACCCTCCCAGCCGGGGGCTAAATGCGAGCGCGCGAAGCGACTCGAACCCTGCGTTGCCAGGACAGGGGAGACCAGAGCAGGCCAGCGCTCTAACCAACTGAGCTACCGGGGCTTTTCCAGGCCCTTGTGGGTTCTCATGGCCCCTGTGGGCCTTGCGAGCTTGCAGTGTATTTTTCTTAGAGCTCCCGGTATGTTTATTTAGGGCTGCAACGCATGTTTTAAGGCCCTATCGCTTTTTGGGAGACTGTGTGCGCTGTGGAGGGTTAGTTGTACTTTCTGGCACCGTTGTACTCTTAGGGTCCCGCTGTGTATATTTGGGGCTTCTGACGCACATTTGTGGGGCCCCAGTATGATTTTGGGGCTCCGGTGCGATTTTTTCTGGGTCCCAGCGCGACTTATCGCGCCCAGGCGCGTGGTTCCGGAGACCCAACGCCAGCTTTCTGGGCTCAACGCGATTTTTGTGGATCTTTTCTGTTTTTTTTTTAAAGTTCGAATCCCGGCCTGATTTTTCGAACCTCTGACGCCATGTTTTTGTATCCCACCTCGATTTTTCGAGATCCGGTATGCTTTTCGGTTTCTTACGCAATTTTTTAAGGCATCTGGAAAAAATGTTCGGTGCAACAGAGCCATTTTCCTGACCCGGACATTTATTTGTTGGAATCTCTCCCTTTTTGGAGGGCTCCAGCTTGATTTTTTGGGGATACCGATCCGGGTTTGTGGTATAGGTGTAATTTCAGCAGTGTGAGGTAACTTATCAAGGGATACCAAAAGAAAACCTTAGAACTGAGTGGTGGAGTTAGGGTTGAAATCCAACCAATCAGGAACCATAGTGGTAGATTAGGCCCATCCACAGGACAATTTAGTTGATGACTAATTATATTATTTCGACATGTACCCTTTGACAAAATAGCGGTCGAAATCCAAGGACTTTTTAATGGGCGTAGGTGCCCCCCCCTGCAAATCCGTTTGCCCCCTCCTGCTTGACGCAAATATAGGTACTCCACTGGTCCCTCAATAATTTTCCGAAACATACGCCCATGGGGAAAAGCCAACATTGAGGGGACAAATTACCCCTCATAAGCATACAATACAACGTCCATGCCCCATATGAAATGGGATGAATGATGTTTTTAAATGCATTTTCTTCCAACACACTTCTTTTCTGTTATTACAGCCTGCATGATTAGAGCTTCCCAGCTTCCATACCTTCTCAACGTCATTTACAAAACGGTACAGCACAGCGAAAACGATGGGCGTGACGGCGTGAAATTTGAAGGCTTGGAT